>JAJTJO010000118.1:0-437767 GCA_024550625.1 Dendroctonus valens
CAATATCCAATCACATTTAATTCCATAGTTTGCACTGTGGGTTTATTCGTTGTGAGTGTCCTAAAGATTTATTTCATTTTTCTTCAGAAACTTCCAATTAGTGCATGAAAGTCCTTTTTAATGCGTTTTTGTCTGTGTTTCTTCTACCCTGTTTTGAGGACATCCAACACCTGCAGTCGACACTTCTTCACTCGTTGGCACTGTGGATCCATTGAAGTGAGTGTCCTAAAGATTTATCTAAATTTTCTTCAGAAACTTCAATTCGTTCATGAAAGTACTTTTTAATGCGTTTGTGTCTGTGTTTCTTCCACCCGGTTTTGAGGACATCCAACACCTGCAGTTGACACTGTCTTCACTCGTTTGCACTGTGGATCCATTGGAAGTGACTGTCCTAAAGATTTATCTCATTTTTCATCAGAAACTTCAATTGGTTTATTAAAGAACTTTTTAATGCGTTTTTGTCTGTGTTTCTTCCACCCTGTTTTGAGGACATCCATCACCTGCAGTCGACACTTTCTTCACTCGTTTCACTGTCGATCCATTGAAAGTGAATGTCCTAAAGATTTATCTCATTTTTTCTTCGGTAACTTTCAATCGTTCATGAAAGTACTTTTTTAACGCGTTTTGTCTGTGTTTGTTCCACCTTGTTTTGAGGACATCCAACACCTGCAGCCGACACTTTCTTCACTCGTTGGCACTGTGGATCCATTGAAAGTGAGTGTCCTAAAGATTTATCTCATTTTTGATCAGAAACTTCAATTGGTTTATGAAAGAACTTTTTAATGCGTTTTTGTCTGTGTTTCTTCCACCCTGTTTTGAGGACATCCATCACCTGCAGTCGATACTTTCTTCATTCGTTTGCACTGTGGATCCATTGAAAGTGAGTGTCCTAAAGATTTATCTCATTTTTCATCAGAAACTTCAATTGGTTTATGAAAGAACTTTTTAATGCGTTTTTGTCTGTGTTTCTTCCACCCTGTTTTGAGGACATCCATCACCTGCAGTCGATACTTTCTTCATTCGTTTGCACTGTCGATCCATTGGAAGTGAGTGTCCTAAAGATTTATCTCATTTTTCATCAGAAACTTCAATTGGTTTATCAAAGAACTTTTTAATGCGTTTTTGTCTGTGTTTCTTCCACCTTGTTTTGAGGACATCCAACACCTGCAGCCAACACTTTCTTTACTCATTGGCACTGTGGATCCATTGAAAGTGAGAGTCCTAAAGATTTATCTCATTTTTCATCAGAAACTTCAATTAGTACATGAAAGAACTTTTTAATGCGTTTTTGTTTGTGTTTCTTCCACCCCGTTTTGAGGACATCCATCACCTGCAGTCGACACTGTCTTCACTCGTTTGCACTGTGGATCCATTGGAAGTGAGTGGCCTAAAGATTTATCTGATTTTTCTTCAGAAACTTCAATTGGTTAATGAAAGTACTTTTTAATGCGTTTTTGCCTGTGTTTCTTTCACCCTGTTTTGAGGACACCCAACACCTGCAGTCGACACTGTCCTCACTCGTTTGCACTGTGGATCCATTGGAAGTGAGTATCCTAAAGATTTATCTCATTTTCATCAGAAATTTCAATTGGTTTATGAAAGAACTTTTTAATGCGTTTTTGTCTGTGTTTCTTCCACCCTGTTTTGAGGACATCCATCACCTGCAGTCGACACTTTCTTCACTCGTTTGCACTGTGGATCCATTCGTAGTGAGTATCCTAAAGATTTATCTCATTTTTCATCAGATACTTCAATTGGTTCATGAAAGAACTTTTTAATGCGTTGTTGTCTGTGTTTCTTCCACCCTGTTTGAGGACATCCATCACCTCGTTTGCACTGTGGATCCATTGGAAGTGTGTGTCCTAAAGATTTATCTCATTTTTATTAGAAACTTCAATTGGTTTATCAAAGAACTTTTAATGCGTTTTTGTCTGTGTTTCTTCCACCCTGTTTTGAGGACATCCATCACCTGCAGTCGATACTTTCTTCATTCGTTGCACTGTCGATCCATTGGAAGTGAGTGTCCTAAGATTTATCTCATTTTTCTTCAGTAACTTCAATCGTTCATGAAAGTACTTTTTAACGCGTTTTTGTCTGTGTTTTCTTTCACCCTGTTTTCAAGACATGCCAATACCTGCCAGTCGACACTGTCTTCACTCGTTTGCACTGTGGATCCATTAGAAGTGAGTGTCCTAAAGATTATCTTCATTTTTTCATCCGAAACTTCAATTGGTTTATCAAAGAACTTTTTAATGCGTTTTTGTCTGTTTTTTCTTCCACCCTTGTTTTGAGGACATCCGAACTGCAGCGGACACTTTCTTCACTCGTTGGCACTGTGGATCCATTGCAAAGTGAGAGTCCTAAAGATTTATCTCATTTTCATCAGAAACTTCAATGGTTTATGAAAGAACTTTTTAATGCGTTTTTGTCTGTGTTATCCACCCTGTTTTTTGAGGACATCCATCACCTGCAGTCGACACCCTGTCTTCACTCGTTTGCACTGTGGATCCATTGGAAGTGAGTGTCCTAAAGATTATTTTCATTTTTCATCAGAAACTTCAATTGGTTTATCAAAGAACTTTTTAATGCGTTTTTTTCTGTGTTTCTTCCACCTTGTTTTGAGGACAGCCAACACCTGCAGCCAACACCTTCTTTACTCATTTGGCACTGTGGATCCATTGAAAGTGAGAGTCCTAAAGATTATCTCATTTTTCATCAGAAACTTCAATTAGTACATGAAAGAACTTTTTAATGCGTTTTTGTTTGTGTTTCTTCCACCCCCGTTTTGAGGACATCCATCACCTGCAGTCGACCACTGTCTTCACTCGTTTGCACTGTGGATCCATTGGAAGTGAAGTGGCCCTAAAGATTTATCTGATTTTTCTTCAGAAACTTCAATTGGTTAATGAACAGTTTACTTTTTAATGCGTTTTTGCCTGTGTTTTCTTTCACCCTGTTTTGAGGACATCCAAACACCTGCAGTTGACCACTGTCTTCACTCGTTTGCAACTGTGGATCCATTGGAAGTGAGTATCCTAAAGATTTATCTCATTTTTCATCAGAAATTTCAATTGGTTTATGAAAGAAACTTTTTAATGCGTTTTTGTATGTGTTTTCTTCACCCTGTTTTGAGGACATCCATCACCTGCAGTCGACACTTTCTTCACTCGTTTGCACTGTGGATCCATTCGTAGTGAGTGTCCTAAAGATTTATCTCATTTTTCATCAGATACTTTCAATTGGTTCATGAAAGAACTTTTTTAATGCGTTGTTGTCTGTGTTTCTTCCACCCTGTTTGAGGACATCCATCACCTCGTTTGCACTGTGGATCCATTGGAAGTGTGTGTCCTAAAGATTTACCTCATTTTTCATCAAAAACTTCAATTGGTTTATCAAAGAACTTTTTAATGCGTTTTTGTCTGTGTTTTCTTCCACCCTTGTTTTGGAGGACATCCATCACCTGCAGTCGAACTTCTTCATTCGTTTGCACTGTCGATCCATTGGAAGTGAGTGTCCTAAGAATTTATCTCATTTTTCTTCAGTAATTTCAATCGTTCATGAAAGTACTTTTTAAACGCGTTTTTGTCTGTGTTTCTTTCAACCCTGTTTTCAAGGACATCCAATACCTGCAGTCGACACTGTCTTCACTCGTTTGCACTGTGGATCCATTGGAAGTGAGTGTCCTAAAGATTTATCTCATTTTCATCAGAAACTTCAATTGGTTTATCAAAGAACTTTTTAATGCGTTTTGTCTGTTTTTTCTTCCACCTTGTTTTGAGGGACATCCGACACCTGCAGCCGACACTTTCTTTCACTCGTTGGCACTGTGGATCCATTGAAAGTGAGTGTCCTAAAGATTTATCTCATTTTTCATCAGAAACTTCAATTGGTTTATGAAAGAACTTTTTAATGCGTTTTTGTCTGTGTTTCTTTCCACCCTGTTTTGAGGACATCCATCACCTGCAGTCGGACACTGTCTTCACTCGTTTGCACTGTGGATTCCATTGAAAGTGGAGTGTCCTAAAGATTTATCTCATTTTTATCAGAAACTTCAATTGGTTTATCAAAGAACTTTTTTAATGCGTTTTTGTCTGTGTTTCTTCCACCTTGTTTTGAGGACATCCAACACCTGCAGCCAACACTTTCTTTACTCATTGGCACTGTGGATCCATTGAAAGTTGAGAGTCCTAAAGATTTATCTCATTTTTCATCAGAAACTTCAATAGTACATGAAAGAACTTTTTAATGCGTTTTGTTGTGTTTCTTCCACCCCGTTTTGAGGACATCCATCACCTGCAGTCGACACTGTCTTCATCGTTTGCACTGTGGATCCATTGGAAGTGAGTGGCCTAAAGATTTATCTGATTTTTTCTCAGAAAACTTCAATTGGTTAATGAAAGTACTTTTTTAATGCGTTTTGCCTGTGTTTCTTTCACCCGTTTTGAGACATCCAACACCTGCCAGTTGACACTGTCTTCCACTCGTTTGCACTGTGGATCCATTGGAAGTGAGTATCCTAAAGATTATCTCATTTTTCATCAGAAATTTCCAATTGGTTTATGAAAGAACTTTTAATGCGTTTTTGTATGTGTTTCTTCCACCCTGTTTTGAGGACATCCATCACCTGCAGTCGACACGTTCTTCACTCGTTTGCACTGTGGATCCATTCGTAGTGAGTGTCCTAAAGATTTATCTCATTTTTCATCAGATACTTCAATGGTTCATGAAAGAACTTTTTAATGCGTTGTTGTCTGTGTTTCTTCCACCTGTTTGAGGACATCCATCACCTCGTTTGCACTGTGGATCCATTGGAAGTGAGTGTCCTAAAGATTTATCTCATTTTTTATTAGAAACTTCAATTGGTTTATCAAAGAACTTTTTAATGCGTTTTTGTTTCTGTGTTTTCTTCCACCCTGTTTTGAGGACATCCATCACCTGCAGTCGATACTTTCTTCATTCGTTTGCACTGTCGATCCATTGGAAGTGAGTGTCCTAAAGATTTATCTCATTTTTCTTCAGTAATTTCAATCGTTCATGAAAGTACTTTTTAACGCGTTTTTGTCTGTGTTTCTTTCACCCTGTTTTCAAGACATCCAACACCTGCAGTCGACACTGTCTTCACTCGTTTGCACTGTGGATCCATTGGAAGTGAGTGTCCTAAAGATTTATCTCATTTTTCATCAGAAACTTCAATGGTTTATCAAAGAACTTTTTAATGCGTTTTTGTCTGTTTTTCTTCCACCTTGTTTTGAGGACATCCCACACCTGCAGCCGGACACTTTCTTCACTCGTTGGCACTGTGGATCCATTGAAAGTGAGTGTCCTAAAGATTTATCTCATTTTTCATCAGAAACTTCAATTGGTTTATGAAAGAACTTTTTAATGCGTTTTTGTCTGTGTTTCTTCCACCCTGTTTTGAGGACATCCATCACCTGCAGTCGATACTTTCTTCATTCGTTTGCACTGTCGATCCATTGGAAGTGAGTGTTCTAAAGATTTATCTCATTTTTCATCAGAAACTTCAATTGGTTTATCAAAGAACTTTTTAATTGCGTTTTTGTCTGTGTTTTCTTCCACCTGTTTTGAGGACATCCAACACCTGCAGTCGACACTTTCTTCACTCGTTGGCACTGTGGATCCATTGAAAGTTAGGTCCTAAAGATTTATTTCATTCCAATATATTCCTGGGTTTTTCAGTCAATTTTATTGTCACGAATTATGGTGTTATGTGATGAGCCCTGCGTTTCGTCCCGGGTCTACCTATTGGACTCGTCAGTAAGGCTTTAGGTAGACCCTGCCTTATACGCCAGACATCGGTTCTACGTGTTCGGACGTAAATCAACCGAGCCGGTATAGAACATAACATAACACCATAATTAGTGACAATAAAATTGACTGAAAAACCCAGGAATATATTGGAATGAATTAAAAGTACAGTCAGGAAAAAGAAAATATACGAAAAAGATATAGATGCTTGGGAGAAAAAAAGCAGAATGGAACGAGTGGTTTTCAATCTAATGCTAATCGGCAACACGGGTTGCCAATATCTCACCGCAGAAGATCTATACCGGCTCGGTTCATTTACGTCCGAACACGTAGAACCGATGTCTGGCGTATAAGGCAGGGTCTACCTAAGCCTTACTGACGAGTCCAATAGGTAGACCCGGGACGAAACGCAGGCTCATCACATAACACCATAATTAGTGACAATAAAATTGACTGAAAAACCCAGGAATATATTGGAATGAATTAAAAGTACAGTCAGGAAAAAGAAATATACGAAAAAGCTAAAGATTTATCTCATTTTTCGTCAGAAACTTCAATTGGTTTATGAAAGAACTTTTAATGCGTTTTTGTCTGTGTTTCTTCCACCCTGTTTTGAGGACATCCATCACCTGCAGTCGACACTTTCTTCATTCGTTTGCACTGTCGATCCATTGGAAGTGAGTGTCCTAAAGATTTATCTCATTTTTCTTCAGTAACTTCAATCGTTCATGAAAGTACTTTTTAACGCGTTTTTGTCTGTGTTTCTTTCACCCTGTTTTCAAGACATCCAACACCTGCAGTCGACACTGTCTTCACTCGTTTGCACTGTGGATCCATTGGAAGTGAGTGTCCTAAAGATTTATCTCATTTTTCATCAGAAACTTCAATTGGTTTATCAAAGAACTTTTTAATGCGTTTTGTCTGTTTTTCTTCCACCTTGTTTTGAGGACATTCCGGACACCTGCAGCCGACACTTTCTTCACTCGTTGGCACTGTGGATCCATTGAAAGTGAGTGTCCTAAAGATTTATCTCATTTTTCATCAGAAACTTCAATTGGTTTATGAAAGAACTTTTTAATGCGTTTTTGTCTGTGTTTCTTCCACCCTGTTTTGAGGACATCCATCACCTGCAGTCGACACTGTCTTCACTCGTTTGCACTGTGGATCCATTGAAAGTGAGTGTCCTAAAGATTTATCTCATTTTTCATCAGAAACTTCAATTGGTTTATCAAAGAACTTTTTAATGCGTTTTTGTCCTGTGTTTCTTCCACCTTGTTTTGAGGACAATCCAACACCTGCAGCCAACACTTTCTTTACTCATTGGCACTGTGGATCCATGAAAGTGAGAGTCCTAAAGATTTATCTCATTTTTTCATCAGAAACTTCAATTAGTACATGAAAGAACTTTTTAATGCGTTTTTGTTTGTGTTTCTTCCACCCCCGTTTTGAGGACATCCATCACCTGCAGTCGACACTGTCTTCACTCGTTTGCACTGTGGGGTCCATTGGAAGTGAGTGTCCTAAAGATTTATCTCATTTTCATCAGAAACTTCAATTGGTTTATCAAAGAACTTTTTAATGCGTTTTTGTCTGTTTTTCTTTCCACCTGTTTTGAGGACATCCGACACCTGCAGCCGACACTTTCTTCACTCGTTGGCACTGTGGGATCCATTTGAAAGTGAGTGTCCTAAAGATTTATCTCATTTTTCATCAGAACTTCAATTGGTTTATGAAAGAACTTTTTAATGCGTTTTTGTCTGTGTTTCTTCCACCCTGTTTTGAGGACATCCATCACCTTGCAGTCGACACTGTCTTCACTCGTTTGCACTGTGGATCCATTGAAAGTGAGTGTCCTAAAGATTTATCTCATTTTTCATCAGAAACTTCAATTGGTTTATCAAAGAACTTTTTAATGCGTTTTTGTCTGTGTTTCTTCCACCTTGTTTTGAGGACATCCAACACCTGCAGCCAACACTTTCTTTACTCATTGGCACTGTGGATCCATTGAAAGTGAGAGTCCTAAAGATTTATCTCATTTTTCATCAGAAACTTCAATTAGTACATGAAAGAACTTTTTAATGCGTTTTTGTTTGTGTTTCTTCCACCCCGTTTTGAGGACATCCATCACCTGCAGTCGACACTGTCTTCACTCGTTTGCACTGTGGATCCATTGGAAGTGTGTGTCCTAAAGATTTACCTCATTTTTCATCAGAAACTTCAATTGGTTTATCAAAGAACTTTTTAATGCGTTTTTGTCTGTGTTTCTTCCACCTTGTTTTGAGGACATTCCAACAACCTGCAGCCAACACTTTCTTTACTCATTGGCACTGTGGATCCATTGAAAGTGAGAGTCCTAAGATTTATCTCATTTTTCATCAGAAACTTTCAATTTAGTACATGAAAGAACTTTTTAATGCGTTTGTTTGTGTTTCTTCCACCCCGTTTTGAGGACATCCATCACATGCAGTCGACACTGTCTTCCACTCGTTTGCACTGTGGATCCATTGGAAGTGAGTGGCCTAAAGATTTATCTGATTTTTCTTCAGAAACTTCAATTGGTTAATGAAAGTACTTTTTAATGCGTTTTTGCCTGTGTTTCTTTCACCCTGTTTTGAGGACACCCAACACCTGCAGTCGACACTTTCTTCATTCGTTTGCAACGGGAGTTTATTCGTATTAATTTTCCTAGTGTTAGTTCGCCTTTCATCAATGCTTTCAATTCGTTCATGAAATTATTTTAATGATTTTATGTCTGTGTTTATCCATACGTTGGTTCTTAGTGTTTTAGAAGAATTGTTGACGACTGTTCTAGAACGCGGTCGAGTTTTGCTTTCTAGGAGCAACTTGTGTGTTACAGTTTAGTAAAAAAATTGACCAGTCAGAATTCAGGTTAAATAGAGGATTAGTATTTGCAGGATTTAATAGCAAAATAATTGCTCTATTAGTGTGAATCTTAGCGAATTTGCAGCTTTTTCCCTGAATGGGTGACAACTTTTTAGATTCGAGGTCAAGTTTTCGATTCGAAAATCCTGATGGCTGCAGGACAGGTTTTGTTTGATCATGCTTTAAACTGTAGCGGCAGCAGGAACATCAATATTTTCTTCAATCGCTTGCAATGTGTGTTTATTTGCATTGAGTGTCCTAAAGCTTTATTTAATTTTTCTTCAGTGTAATCGGTTCATGAAAGTGTTTTTAATGCTCTAATGTCTGTGTTTTTTTAGCAAGCTAGTTCATTTTTCCACCCTGATTTTTAGACTCTAACATCTCCAGTCGACACGTTCTTCACTCGTTTGCAGTCATTTTCTAAAGCTTTAGTTCAGATTTTCTCAATGTCTTCAATTCGGCCAGGGATGTGTTTTAATGCTTTTATGTCTGTGGGTTTTTGCCGATTTTTCTAAACCGCTGTCGAGTTTTGCTTTTCACAAGCAAATTTTTTCTTACAGTTTAGTAAAAAATTACCAATTAGAATTCAGGATAGATGGAATATAAATTATTTTTAAGGCATTAAAACCCCAGGCTCCCAGGATTGACTATAGATGTCGTCTCTCTACTTTACCCTGAAAAAGCCGAAACATTCGCATTACAATTACTTTTCACGCGTTAAAAGCAGAAGCAGAAAATCCACAAAAACACACTGAATACCATGTTTTGTATGTATGTGTCACATGTATTAAACAAGGGCAGAAATATCGATAGGTCGATAGCCTTTTTTAGAAATAAAGATGTTTACTACTACTACTACCATGTTTTGAAAAAAATACTAAAAAGAACTGCAAGAGCTAGAGATTAGCCCGTTAGACTCTTATATGGAGCAAGTTCTGCTCTATAATCACGGAAAAGTAAACTCGGATAGCAAAATTGGATTATATTTTATTGATGTGAAAATCCAAGGCGCCAATCATTCAGAACACAGTGGGTCCTTTATTTTCAAAATTCGGCATATAAATTCGGGCAAAGCTAGCAATATACGCTTAGCTCATCGAGAAAAGCATAATGTGCGCTATTGACTGTGAAAGTGTCAGCAAAATCATGAGATTCCCTGATTTTTGGAATACAGAAGCGGCAAATCGACAATAGTACAGTGGACGTCTTTTCAAGATAAAAATCGTATGTACAACCCACCAGACCACAAAGGAGTTACAGGAAACGAAAAAGGCCGTTTTTACTTCTAAATAAAAATTAATTTAATTTAATTAATTAGTTAAATATTATTTTGCAGATACTCAACAGAAAAAATTAATTTAAATTTTTTTTAGAGAAATGTGTATCATACCTTATTAAGTTGTGCATAATATGGCAAAATCATATTGCAGGTTAGAAAGTTGCCCGACATTTCAGCAGAAGACGAGCATTTTATGGATACGAATCTAACGAATATAAAAATTTGCAGTCGGTGAAATCCCCAGGTTTCAAGCATCTAAAGACCAAAAAATTACATGTGTGTCATACTCGCTGAAATTATGAGATTAGTATTTGGAAGCTTTAATAGAATAAGAATTACTCTGTTAGTGTAAAGGTTTGGAAATGTGCAGCTTCTTCCCAGAATGTGTGACTATTTTTAGAATCGAGGGACATGTTTACGATTCGAGGTTGACACCTTGAGAAAATCCTGATGGCTGCAGGATCGATTTGTTAGTTCATCTGTCTCCAACGCCCTTGAATTACATCGGGAAAGTGTTTTAATTGCTTTTATGAGTGTTTTTTAGTTTGCGTGAACTCATTAGGCCCCAGTGTTTTTCGACAATTGTGGCAATTTTTCCAAAACACGGTCCGGTTTTGCGATTTAAATGCAACTTACAGTTTGGAGAAAAAACTACAGTATAGAATTTAATATACACCGAATCGTTTTATTATTGTGAATGCTTGCAAATTTGCAGCTTTTTCGCAGAATGCGTGTCGATTTTTTAGATTCAAGGTCAAGGTTTCGATTCAAGTGGACACCAATCCTGATAGCTGCATGACCGATTTCTTTTCTCGTGCAATAAACTGCAGTTGCAGCAGGAATAGCAAGCTTTTCTTCAATCGCTTGCACTGTATGTTCATTTAGATTAGAGTTTCCTAAAGTTTCACCGTCTCTCTTTCCAATAACTTCAATTCGTTCATGGAAGTGTTTCAATGCTTTTAGTGTCTGTGTTTTTTCTCGTACGTTAGTACTTTTTTCTACTCGCTTTTAAGGTCATCCAACACCTCCAGGGGACACTTTCTTCAATCGCGTGCACTGTATGTTCATTCATATCCAATTGCCAAAATCTTTATATAATATTTTTTCAGTACTTTCAGTGCGTTTTAATGCGTGTTTGTCTGTGATTTTTCCTAGCGTTAGTTAATTTTTCCTTCCGCTTTTAAGAACATTTAACATTTTCAGTTGATACTTTCTCAATCGTTTGCGCTCTGTGTTCATTCGGAATGAGTATTTTAAAGCTTTATTTCATCCTTCTTCAGTGCCTTCACTCCGTTCGTAAAAGTGTTTTAATGCTTTTATGTTTGTGTTTTTTGGCAAGATTTCGTGCATTTTTTTCACCCTCTTTTAACATTTTCTTCTCTATCTAATCCAACGTCAATACGTTCATGGAAGTATTTTAATGCTTCTCTGTCTGTGTTTTATCCACACGTTAGTTCGTCTTTTCAACCCTCTTTTAAGGACATCCAACCTCTCCAGTCGACACTTTTTGTCTGTGTTTCTTCCACCCTGTTTTGAGACGTTCTTCACTCGTTTGCACCGGGGAGTTTATTCGTATTAATTTTCCTAAACTTTAGTTCGGCTTTCATCAATGCTTTCAATTCGTTCATGAAATTATTTTAACGATTTTATGTCTAAGTTTAGCCATACGTTGGTTCTTAGTGTTTTAGAAGAATTGTTGACGACTGTTCTAGAACGCGGTCGAGTTTTGCTTTCTAGGAGCAACTTGTGTGTTACAGTTTAGTAAAAAAATTGACCAGTCAGAATTCAGGTTAAATAGGGGATTAGTATTTGCAGGATTTAATAGCAAAATAATTGCTCTATTAGTGTGAATCTTAGCGAATTTGCAGCTTTTTCCCTGAATGGGTGACAACTTTTTAGATTCGAGGTCAAGTTTTCGATTCGAAAATCCTGATAGCTGCAGAACAGATTTGTTTGATCATGCTTTAAACTGTAGCGGCAGCAGGAACATCAAGATTTTCTTCAATCGCTTGCAATGTGTGTTCATTTGCATTGAGTGTCCTAAAGCTTTATTTAATTTTGCTTCAGTGTAATCGGTTCATGAAAGTGTTTTAATGCTCTAATGTCTGTGCTTTTTTAGCAAGTTAGTTCATTTTCCACCCTGTTTTTTGGACACTAACATCTCCAGTCGACACGTTCTTCAGTCGTTTGCAGTCATTTTCCTAAAGCTTTAGTTCAGATTTTCACAATGTCTTCAATTCGGCCAGGGATGTGTTTAATGCTTTTATGTCTGTGGGTTTTTGCCGATTTTTCTAAACCGCTATCGAGATTGCTTTTCACAAGCAAATTTTTTTCTTACAGTTTAGTAAAAAATTTACCAATTAGAATTTAGGATAGATGGAATATTAAAATTATTTTTAAGGCATTAAAAACCCCAGGCTCCCAGGATTGAATATAGATGTCGTCTCTCTATTTACCCTGAAAAAGCCGAAACATCGGCATTACAATTAATTTTCACGCGTTAAAAGCAGAAGCAGAAAATCCACAAAAACACACTGAATACCATGTTTTGTATGTATGTGTCACATGTATTAAACAAGGGCAGAAATATCGATAGGTCGATAGCCTTTTTTAGAAATAAAGATGTTTACTACTACTACTACCATGTTTTGAAAAAATACTAAAAAGAACTGTAAAAGCTAGAGATTAGCCCGTTAGACTCTTATATGGAGCAAGTTCTGCTCTATAATCACGGAAAAGTAAACTCGGATAGCAAAATTGGATTATATTTTATTGATGTGAAAATCCAAGGCGCCAATCATTCAGAACACAGTGGGTCGTTTATTTTCAAAAATTCGGCATATAAATTCGGGCAAAGTTAGCAAGATATGCTTAGCTCATCGAGAAAAGCATAATGTGCGCTATTGACTGTGAAAGTGTCAGCAAAATCATGAGATTCCCTGATTTTGGAATACAGAAGCGGGCAAATCGACAATAGTACAGTGGACGTCTTTTTAAGATAAAAAACGTATGTATAACCTATCAGAGACAAAGGAGTTATAGAAAACGAAAAAAGGCCTTTTTGACTTCTAAATAAAAATTAATTTAATTTAATTAATTAGTTATATATTATTTTGCAGATACTCAACAGAAAAAATGAATTTAAATTTTTTTAGAGAAATGTGTATCATACCTTATTAAGTTGTGCATAATATTGCAAAATCATGTTCCACGTTCGAAAGTTGTCAGACATTTCAGCAGAAGACGAGCATTTTATGGATACGAATTTAACGAATATAAAAATTTGCAGTAGGTGAAATCCCCAGGTTTCAAGCATATAAAGACCAAACAATTACATGTGTGTCATATCCGCTGAAATTATGAGATTAGTATTTGGAAGCTTTAATATAATAAGAATTACTCTGTTAGTGTAAAGGTTTGGAAATGTGCAGCTTCTTCCCAGAATGTGTGACTATTTTTAGAATCGAGGACATGTTTACGATTCGAGTTGACACCTGAGAAAAATCCTGATGGATGCAGGACCGATTTGTTAGTTCATCTGTCTTCAACGCCTTGAATTACATCGGGAAAGTGTTTTAATGCTTTTTGAGTGTTTTTTAGTTTGCGTGAACTCATTAGTCCCCACTGTTTTTCGACAATTGATGGCAATTTTTCCAAAACACGGTCCAGTTTTGCGATTTTAAATGCAACTTACAGTTTGGAAAAACTACAGTATAGAATTTAATATACACCGAATGGTTTTATTATTGTGAATGCTTGCAAATTTGCAGCTTTTTCGCAGAATGCGTGACGATTTTTTAGATTCGAGGTCAAGGTTTCGATTCAAGTGGACACCAATCCTGATAGCTGCATGACCGATTTCTTTTCTCGTGCAATAAACTGCAGTTGCAGCAGGAATAGCAAGCTTTTCTTCAATCGCTTGCACTGTATGTTCATTTAGATAAGAGTTTCCTAAAGTTTCATCTTTTCTCTTTCCAATAACTTCATTTCGTTCATGGAAGTGTTTCAATGCTTTTAGTGTCTGTGTTTTTTCTCGTACGTTAGTACTTTTTTCTACTCGCTTTTAAGGTCATCCAACACCTCCAGGGGACCCTTTCTTCAATCGCGTGCACTGTATGTTCATTCATGTCCAATTGCCAAAATCTTTATATAATATTTTTTCAGTACTTTCAGTGCGTTTTAATGCGTGTTTGTCTGTGATTTTTCCTAGCGTTAGTTAATTTTTCCTTCCGCTTTTAAGAACATTTAACGTTTTCAGTTGATACTTTCTTCAGCCGTTTGCACTGTGTGTTCATTCGGAATGAGTATTTTAAAGCTTTATTTCATCCTTCTTCAGTGCCTTCACTCCGTTCGTAAAAGTGTTTTAATGGTTTTATGTTTGTGTTTTTTTGGCAAGATTTCGTGCATTTTTTCACCCTCTTTTAACATTTTCTTCTCTATCTAATCCAACGTTAATACGTTCATGGAATTATTTTAATGCTTCTCTGGCTGTGTTTTATCCACACGTTAGTTCGTCTTTTCACCCTTTTTTAAAGACATCCATCCTCTCCAGTCAACACAGTCGCTTTCACTGTCGTCTGTCAATTCGTATTAATTGTCCTAAAGCTTTATACTGGGTGAGTCAGTTTGTAGCAGCAGCACTTTAACGGTCGATAGAAAATCCAATTTTAAGAAAAAAAAATATCATATAAACATATGTTGAAAACCGCTTCGCTCTAGAGATACAGGGTGGAAAAGTTTTTTTTTATAATTTACGCAAATATTAAGATACTAGATAAATTCTACATGGTTGAGGCGAATTCATGTTTTAAATTTTTTGTCTTGGGTATTTCGCTTCAAAATGTTTGTCTTTAAATTACCAAAAGCAGAATCTTGATAGGCATTGAAAGGGGCAAAACTCACACGAAAAAATCTAAGGGAATGAAATCAGGAGAACGTGGAGGCCAAATAACCGGACCACCACATCCGATCCATCTTTCTGGATAATTCGTGTTTAACGGTCTCTTAAATTCTTCTTCCGTTCTTTACATTCATATATTTACATCCCAGACACAGAAATTCTGACGTTGACAAATGACAACACGGTTATGACAGTTGCAACTTGTTTTTCTTGGCCTACTTGTAAACTAGTCTTGACTCTTAATATGAAATGGAATAATTTAAATATTGGAAAAACCATTAAAACCATTCGATACCTCTAGATATAGATACCTCTACCATAGATATTCTAGCGGTTGAGTGTTAAAAGCATAATTCAGAGATAGAAATTCGAAAACGGCTACTGTTAGCCACCTCCAACAAAAGTAACTTTCTTACGTGAATTTGAACAAAAAATGATTTTTTTTAATGAAGTTCATACAGGTAGGCACAAAAAAGTTAATAATGGTGCCATGTGGCTCCCTCTGCAAATTTGGCAAAAACTTGATTGGATGTGGTATTACGAAGAGTCCCAAAATGTAGAACTTTATTATAGTATTATTAATTATTACATGGGCGTAAATTAACAAAAAAATGTTAACTTTGTCACCCGGAATCTTAAAAACGAAGCGGTTTTCAATAAATATATCTTTCTATGATATTTTCAACTTGAAATTGGATTTTCTATCGACCTAAGTCCTGCTACTATAAATAACTCAGCCTGAAGAATCCTCCTTCAATACCTTCAATTGGTTTGTGAAAGCTTCGTCTGTGTTTTCTCCGCATGTTGGTTAATTTTTCACCCTCTTTAAAGGACATCCAACACCTCCAGTGTCGACACTTTCTTCAGCCGCTAGTGTTAGATAATTGCCACTAACCCCATTAGGAGGGGCGGTTTGTCCCCTGCAAATGGCTCCGATCTTTACGGCCCAACTGTGACCGGCATGTGTGGTTTGCTCACTTTAATAAGCCAACTCGTTAAGGAAATCGCCTAATTTTCCATAGCTATTTTGTATTTTCCGCTGCTTAAAGCAGCGTTTTAAAAATGAGCTATCAAAAAGCAGTAATTTTCAGCCAAATCGAATGGAATGAGATCTAGTTTGCATCAGCCCGCAGCCCTTAACCCCGTTACAAATGAGCGGCGAACCTTATACGGGTTTTCTATGCGAGGCTAATTCGGTAGGTACCAGCAGTGTGGAAAAGAACTTTTCATTTTCGCATGCCGGAAAAACAAACGGGCGCCTCCATTTTCCGCCGCTATCGCTCCTTTTGCATAACAAAGGAAAAAATTGCTTCAATTTACATGTGGAGGTCTGCAGGTTGAAAAATGGTAACTAACATTTTTGCTCTTTAAAGCCTCTTAGCGATTTTCTTCTTCTCAGAGGTCAGACGCCCAATTCACCTGATTCTTTTTTATGTGTGCATCAGCTGCGAAGATGTGCGACAGATAGAGCACTAAGAGAGGACGTTTCTGCTGTATAGCATTGATGATGCCTTTGTGTGGTGGCAAAAGTTGGAAATCCACCTATCAAGTGCAGGGGAAAATGAGCGCCCCCGAAGTCCCCCCCGAGGACCCCGTTCAGCCCCCGTACCGCAGTGTTTGCTCGTGGCAGCGGAACGCTTTGCGCGATTTTCGCATTATGATGTTACGTGCGTGATTTTGACAGATTAATTATTATTTTAGTTTTGTTTTCGTGCCGTATTGGCCGGCCCCGGCTTTTCAGCAGAATTTTTATCCGGAGCGCTCGTCATCCCTGTTCAACACACAAATAATGAATTTATTGTTCGGGAATATGCAGTGCAATGTGGGCAGATAACATGCCGCAAATTCAGTTTCGATTAGAGAACGAAATTTCCGTTGGTGCCGAAGGCAGTTTAATGTTTTGTTCAATGGTTGAACAGCTTTTTCCCCGAACCAACTTCAATGGTGGGCTGAACCTTGACAATAGTGGGAGGTTTCCACTAAATTGACCATCCGGCAACATTGCGGGGTATGGTTTTAAACTAAAAAAACATTCCCCCTTTCCATAGTTTTACGGAATTTGGCTTTGATCATGAGCGCTTTGTGGGTGATCTGTGTAAAGCGTACATCAAAGGCAAATGAAACTTTAACTTTCAAAGTAATAGTAGAGGTTGTACAGTTGAGGTACAGTTGAGAAAATCTCACTTTTCGACGAAAGTTTTTCAGAAATGCCGTGTTGGATATTGGCATTTTTTTATTTCCTCAAAAATTCCGGAAAAAAATGTGTTCTGATGATCAGGCCGAATATTCTTGTTCTCATGAATAGTTGTTTGCCATGTTGTGACATTATTCCTCTATTTTTCACTAATTAATACCGTCTAAATCAAATGGTGATTTACGGTTTTTCCCAACATAGAAAATGTTAGTCTATCAAGTGGCCGATTTACAAACAAATTGCATTTTTTTCTGAACATAAGTTTTTCTAAAAATGTCTTACTTGAAAAATTATTCCTCTAGTTTTAACGACATTTAACTGAAGGAATCTCGATCTAGAAATGGGACAATTTGAAAGTTTCCCATCCTTTAACAAATTTTTTCGCGAATTCTTCAATTTAAGTGCAAGTTCTGTGTTAGACTATGTTCAAAATTGAATCTTTCAAAATTGAATACGGGGTCCAATGCTGGGATTAATGCTATCTATGAGACAAAACATTGCTCTATTAGTGTGATGATTTGCAAATTTGCAGCTTATTTCCAAAATTATTGACGATTTTTCTAAAACCTGGTCTAGTTTTTACTTTCTAAAGCCTAAGTTTTGTGCCAAGGTTTCGCGTTGTTAAAGGTACAGTTAAATCCCAGTTTAGGCAAAGGGTTGGGATTTACGGGATTTAACAGAGCAATAATTGCTCTAGCCGTGTGCTAGTTTTCAAATTTGTGTCCTGTCCGAAGAATTTTTTGTGAGTTTTCTAAAACGAAGTCGCGCTTTGCTTTAGGCAGGTTGACTTGTGTTTCACAGTTCAGTCGAAAAATTAGCCAGTCAAAATTCACGGCAGGTAGAAGATTGATATTTACGGGCTATAATAAAGAACAAATTACTCTATTGGTGTGATGGTTTCCAAATTTGCAGCTTTTGCCCTGAATTTTTGGCCATTTTTCAAATTTGATGCGAAGTTTTGTATTTCATTGAGCAACTTTTGTGTCATAATGTAGTCAAAAAATCGGCCAGTCAAGAGTCGGTTAAGGCGGAGGATGTGCATTTACCGGGTGTAATAGAAAAAAACTGGCTTAATAGAGTGGTAATTTGCAAATTTGCAGCTTTTTCCCAGACAATTTGAGGATTTTTCTAAAGTGTCTCCGAGCTTTGGTTTCAGTAAGGCATTTTTGTGTCTCACAGTTTAGTAAAAAAATTGAGCAGTCAACATTTATTTGCGCTAGAAGACTATCATTTACTGGGTTTAATAGAGAAAGAATGTCTCTATGAGTATCATAATTTGCAAATTTGCAGCTTTGGTCCAGATTCTTTGGCGATTTTTTAAATTTGAGGCAAAGTTTTGCATTCCATACAGCAACTGTTGTGTCATCATGTAGACAAAATATTATCCACTTAACATGCGGTTAAGAGAGTGAATGTGCATTGACGAGACTTAATAGAAAAATGACTGGCTCATTAGTGTGATAATTTGCAAATTTGTAGCCCTTTTCCAAAATTATTGCCGATTTTTCTTAGACGAGGTCCAGTTTTACGTTCAAAAGCGTAAGTTTTCTGCCACAGTTTCATCAAAAAATTGCCGACTCAAAGTTCAGGTCAGATAGAGAATTGATGCTTAGGGGTTGTAATAGAGACATGATTGGTCTATTTGTGCAATATTTTTCAAATTTACAGCGTTTGCCCAGAATGGCGATTTTTCTAAAACGAGGCCCCGCTTTGCGTCCTGCGGGTTTACTTGCGTTTCACAGTTTAGTCGAAAAATTAGCCAGTCCAAATTCACGGCAGGTAGAAGATTGATATTTACGGGGTGGAATAAAGAACAAATTACTCTATTCGTGTGATGGTTTCCAAATTTGCAGCTTTTGCCCTGAATTTTTGGCGATTTTTCAAATTTGAAGCGAAGTTTTGTATTCCATTGGACACCTTTTGTGTCATTGTAGTCAAAAAATCGGCCAGTCAAGATTCGTTTAAGGCAGAGGATGTGCATTTACCGGATTTATAGGAAAAACAACTGGCCTATTAGTGTGATAATTTGCAAATTTGCAGCTTTTTCCCACAATATTTGACGATTTTTGTAAAATGAGTCAGAGCTTTGATTTCTGTAAGGCATTTTTGTGCCTTACAGTTTAGTCAAAGAATTGACCAGTCAACATTTGTTTGCGCTAGAACACTATCATTTACTGGGTTTAATAGAGAAGAATGTCTCTATGAGTATGATAATTTGCAAATTTGCAGCTCTTGTGCAGATTCTTTAGCGAATTTTTAAATTTGAGGCAAAGTTTTGCATTCTATAGAGCAACTGTTGTGTCATCATGTAGACAAAATATTATCCACTTAACACTCGGTTAAGATGGAGAATGTGCCTCTTCGAGATTTAATAGAAAAATTACTGGCCCATTAGCATGATAATTTGCAAATTTGTAGCCCTTTTCCGAAATTATTGCCGATTTTTCTAACACCAGGTCCAGTTTACTTTCTAAAGCGTAAGTTTTGTGCCACAGTTTCATAAGAAAAATTGCCGACTCAAAGTTCAGGGCAGATAGAGAATTGATGCTTAGGGGCTGTAATAGAGAACTAATTGGTCTATTTGTGCAATAGTTTTCAAATTTACAGCGTTTGCCCAGAATGGCGATTTTTCTAAAACGAGGCCCCGTTTTGCATCCTGCGGGTTTACTTGTGTTTCACAGTTTAGTCGAAAAATTAGCCAGTCCAAATTCACGGCAGGTAGAAGATTGATATTTACGGGGTGGAATAAAGAACAAATTACTCTATTCGTGTGATGGTTTCCAAATTTGCAGCTTTTGCCCTAAATTTTTGGCGGTTTTTTAAATTGAAGCGAAGTTTTGTATTTCATTTGGAAACTTTTGTGTCATAATGTAGTCATAAAATCGGCCAGTCAACATTTGGTTAAGACAGAGGATGTGCATTTACCGGATTTATTGGAAAAACAACTGGCCTATTAGTGTGATAATTTGCAAATTTGCAGTTTTTTCCCAGAATATTTGACGATTTTTGTAAAATGAGTCAGAGCTTTGCTTTCTGGATGGCATTTTTGTGTCTCACAGTTTAGTCAAAAATTGACCAGTCAACATTTGTTTGCGCTAGAACACTATCATTTACTGGGTTTAATAGAGAAAGAATGTCTCTATGAGTATGATAATTTGCAAATTTGCAGCTCTGGTCCAGATTCTTTGGCGATTTTTTAAATTTGAGGCAAAGTTTTGCATTCCATAGAGCAACTGTTGTGTCACCATGTAGACAAAATATTATCCACTTAACACTCGGTTAAGACGGAGAATGTGCCTTTTCAAGATTTAATAGAAAAATTACTGGCTCATTAGTGTGATAATTTGCAAATTTGTAGCCCTTTTCCAAAATTATTGCCGATTTTTCTAAGACGAGGTCCAGTTTTACTTTCTAAAGCGTAGTGCCACAGTTTCGTCAAAAAAATGCCTAGTCAAAGTTTCAGGTTAGATAGAGAATTGATGCTTAGGGGCTGTAATAGAGAAATAATTGGTCTATTTGTGCAATAGTTTTCAAATTTACAGCGTTTGCCCAAAATTTCTGGCGATTTTTTTGAATACGAGGCAGCGTTTTGCTTTCAATAGTACAACTTGTGTGTCACAGGTTAGCAAGAAAATTGACCAGTTAAAATCTAATTTAGGCAGAGGGTTGGCATTTACGGGCGTTAACAGAGCAATAATTGCTCTAGTCGTGTGATAGCTTTCAAATTTGTGTCCTTTTCTAAGAATTTTTGATGAGTTTTCTAAAACAAAGTCGCGCTTTGCTTTAGGCAGGTTTACTTGTGTTTCACAGTTTAGTCGAAAAATTAGCCAGTCAAAATTAAGGGCAGGTAAAAGATTGATATTTCCGGGCTGTAATAACTAAAAAATAACTCTATTCGTGTGATGGTATCCAAATTTGCAGCTTTTGCCCTGAATTTTAGGGCGATTTTGCAAATTTGAAGCGAACTTTGTGTCATAATGCAGTAAAAAAATCGGCCAGTCAACATTCGGTTAAGACAGAGAGTGGGCATTTACCGGATTTAATAGAACAAAAACTGGCTTATAAGAGTGATAATTTGCAAATTTGTAGCTTTCTCCCAGAATTTTTGACGAATTTTTTAAAATGAGTCCGAGTTTTGCTTTCTATAAGGCATTTTTCGTGTGTCAAAAATTTAATCAAAAAAGAGACCAGTCAAAATTAGTTTGCGGTAGAAGACCAAATATTTGCCGGATTTAATAAAGAAATAATTTCTCTGTAAGTTATCATATTTTTCGTGGAAATTTCCAAAATTTTTTTTATGTAAACGCAAGTATTGCTTCCTATAGCGCCTCATATTCCCACACGCTTATTTCAAAAATGACTTTTGCAAAACCGGAAATAAGTAGAGAATCGGCACTCACGTTGTTGTATAGCGAAAATGTTGCTCCATACACGAGGAAATTGCTAAATTTACCCCAATTTCCAGGACTTTTGGACAAATATTTAAACCCAGTCTCAGTACTGCTTCTTAAAGAGCAAAATCGCTTAAAAATATACTCTGAAGGAATTCTCACTGACCATAGAGTTCAAAGAGTGTCCAAAAATGTACCCAAAAAAACTTGGCACAACAAATACACTTCTTGCCTGGCGTGAAATCGAAGTTGTGCCAAAGCTTCCGGGCACAGTTATGGAACAACAAACTGTAAATCAGGCAGCAGATCCGACTGGCGGTTTGACTAAACTGACATATTTCGTTTACGTAATTTCCAGAAAGAAATTAAATTCCAGAGAAAACAGCTCCCTGGCAAAGAGAATCAATCGGGAACAGAAGCTGGAGCAAAACCCCAGCATGGCGTACAGTGGGGGAACGATAGAGATTGATGTGGAACATTCCGGCAATAATTAAACTACCAGGAAGTTTATACGATTTGCTTTAGGAAACTGAAATATGCGTTGCTGCAGTGAAAAGTTAAAATAACTCTGGGGTGTGGAGAATTGTAGTTTTTTTTGTCCAAATGGGGGTTAAAATCGCAAAAACCTGGCAATTTTACGTCTGGCACTTGTCCCGTAATGGTGGTAAGTTTCAATATTGAATCCAGACCAAATCCAGATTTGTCTATAGGAAAGTTGGCGTTGCGGTCCACTGGAACTCGCCGTGGTGCTTGATGGAAAACGTCAGAAGCACGTGTTTACCCCGAAGGAATTTCGACTTTATATTTGAATTATATTAAATAGCACGAGTGTACGTACTTCCAGAGCACCTGTTCGCAGGAAATAGGAGCCCTTTTATATAAAATAATTCGTGTTTGCCGAAAATAATCGACAACGTTAATGGAAGTGGTTTTTTCCTTTCGTTAACTGGGGATTTATATGAACTAGTCTCATGTTGTTAATCCTGGACTGGGAGGAGGACAAACATTGAACAACTCCCCGTTCCTCTTAAGTAAACTTGCCATCAACATCTTGAGGCAGAGAGTTTACAAAAGAAAAACTCTAATCCGGCATAGAGCAGCGAATCGCGGATTTATTCACGGGCACGTTTTCATTTTATTCGAAATAAAGCAACACAAATATTTGCGCTGGCATGATAGGCAAGGAAAAGATGGATGGCACATTGCCTGAGTCGATATTTTCCGACTGGAAATCGAGCATCTGTTAGAGGGCGAATTATCCGGGCTTTCTTTCACTCTCTTCTTGCTTTCATTGGGTATTTGTGTTGTGGCAATGTTTCCAATGAACTAACAGGATTACGATCGAATTAGCTCTCATTGCTTGCCGCCTTTCAAGCGCACTTTTTTCCCAACCAAAACCATCCAATCCACAATCGATTTGCAGGTTGAAAGAAAAAACTGCAGCTGCTTATTCAGCTCAGCTTCAATTAGAAATTTCGAGCAGGCATTCAAGGTATTAGCCGTTAAACAAGTGAACGTGCTGGCAGCTGAATCCGCAGCTTGGGCCACTTGGCACGGTCTGGAATACGCAACTGGACCATTCCCAGCGCTCCCACAGCCGAAAGATAAACACGCCTTGTTTATTTCAATTTTATATTCATTTATGGAAATTGCCATCGACAATGCCGCCCCGCCTGCATTCTTCCGTTTTCCATTTCAAATAAGCTGACCACTTTTGAAAATCACTTTACTGATCGATATGGTTTTCACGTTTATTTTCAATGTAATTTCGATTTTTCAGTACCTGCACTAGAAGAATCCACCCACAAATGTGAAAAATACCTGGCCAGTTTAATTATAGACGTCCTGAAACATCTAGTTATAATTTTTTTGCGAAGTAATAGTTTTGGAAGGTTTTCCCGCAGTCAAATTGGACTAGGAATATGCCCCACAAACTCTCTAAAAAGTTTAATTTTTTTCGATCAAAAAGGACTGGAAACATCGCATCCATCACAAGGACCTTTTTGAGAGAGTTTTCCTTGGACTACATTTTCGTACTATAAAATTGAAGATCGCACTAGGGCTTCGCCTTGTTTCAAGAGCTCAAAGTTCTAAGCCTTTCTAGCAGTCATAATGAGTTTGTCAGCAGACCGTGTCAATAAAAGCCTTTGCGCGATTTTCGAGTTTCTCCGGAATTTCTAACCTCTAAATAGATAGAAGCGAAAATCGCAAATTTCAAATAGTGCGAAACTGGCCTATAGCTCAGAAAATAATCAAATTATCCAAAAAGTCATTATGAGTTTACCGAAGCCCGTCTCAAGAGCTGTCGTTCAAAATATTAGTTTCATTATAAATTCTAACCTCTAAGAAGATAGAAGCAAAAATAAAAGTTAAGTTTGAAACTATTTGGCGGAAACGATCCAACACATCTGATGGCTTATAAGAACTAATCCCATATGGCGGATTGAGCGTTGTAATTTTGCCATTAAAACTGAAAGAAAATGTCCAACCTCAAAAGAAACAGACAGACAGTTTTTCAAATGAAACGAAGTTTAAACTCATCAATCTCGAAAACGATTGAAATTTTTTTAATAATCTCTAGGGCCTTTTCAAAAGAATGTCTTGTAAATAGCATTCGTCTAATAAGTATCATCATATACTCCTAACCTTTAAAAATGTTATAAGAGATAATGTTAAGCTTTTGAGGCGCCTGCAAGGTTTACAAGCTTATATAATGGTAACAGCTAAAATACCAGAAAAATCAATCAGACCTTGACAGCAGAATGCTTCGAAAACTGTTTTTTCTCAATTAGGTTTTATCACATATTTCTAACCTTTAAAAAGTTAGAAGGCAAAATGTAAAATTTTCAAGACCGTCGTCAAGAGCTTCTACCTCAGAAACGATTTAAAATATATTAATTCATAATCTCTAGGACTTTTTCAAGTGAATGTTTGGAAAACTGCCTTTCTCTAATAGATGTCATCGTATTCTCCTAATCTTTCTTCTCCTAAGTTCTTGAATCTTTAATCTTCTCCTAAGTTCTTGAAGCGCCGGCAACGCTTATATCTCTGAAACTCTTAATTTTTTTTAAATCAATCTGACCTTTTCGATAGATTCTCTCAAAACTGTCTTGGTTTCATTGGGTTTTCTAAGACATTCCTAACCTTTAAAAAGTTACAAGGCAAAATGTCATCTTTTACAGGACTGCCCAAGTTCAAACGCTTTTATCTCGAAAACTATTTAGAATAACACAATACTCATTAAATCTTATTGATAGAGTGTCTCGAACTGTTTATCTTTAATTCAGCTTTCTCCAAGATTTCTAACCTTTAAAAACTTGAAAGAAAAAACATTATTAAGAAGCGACCAAGTTTTAAGAACTTTTGCCATGCCTACTACAATGACCACTAGAACGTTTTCGATAGAGCGTCTGGAGAACTTCGGAGGCTTCGTCTATTAGGCTCGTTTGACAAATCCTAACCTGTTAAAAGTTGGAAGCAAAATTGGACATTTTATGGAACCGTCAAGGTTCAAAAGCTTCTATCTCAAAAACAGTTAAAAATATCTGAATATTAGGGCTTTTTTGATATGTCGTTTTCAAAGCTGTCTTTTCCTAATTAGATTTTATTGCCATTACCTAACCTTTAAATTTTTTTTAGGAAAAAGATCCACTTTCATAGGGCCGTTAAAGTTCAATTAATCATTAGGACTTTTTGATAAACTGTTTTGAAAAATGTCTTTTCCTAATTAGCTTTTATTACGCATTCCTAACCTTTAAAATGTTTAAGGAAAATGTCCGCTTTTATGAGACCGATAAAGTTCAAAAACCGTCTACCTCAAAAACTTTTAAATATATCTGAATAATCATTAGGACCTTTTTAATAGACCGTTTTGAAAACTGTCTTTTCCTAATTAGGTTTTTTACCTATTCCTAACCTTTAAAAAGTTTTAAGCAAAAATATCCGCTTTTATAGGGCCGCTAAAGTTCAAAAGTGTCTATCTCAAAAACTATGAAAAATATCTGAATAATTATTAGGACCTTTTTGATAGAGCGTTTTGAAAACTGTCTTTTCCTAATTAGGTTTTATTGCTAATTCCTAACCTTTAAAAAGTTTTTAGGAAAAATGTCCGCTTTTATGGGACTGTTAAAGTTCAAAAGCTTCTATTTCAAAAACTATTGAACATATCTGAATAATCATTAGGACCTTTTTGATAAACCGTTTTGAAAACTGTCTTTTCCTAATTAGCTTTTATTACGCATTCCTAACCTTTAAAATGTTTTAAGGAAAATGTCCGCTTTTATGAGACCGATAAAGTTCAAAAGCGTCTACCTCAAAAACTTTTAAATATATCTGAATAATCATTAGGACCTTTTTGATAGACCGTTTTGAAAACTGCCTTTTCGTAATTAGGTTTTATTACCCATTCCTAACCTTTAAAAAGTTTTAGGCCAAAATGTCCGCTTTTATAGGGCCGTTAAATTTCAAAAGAGTCTATCTTAAAAACTATGGCAAATATCTGACTAATAATTAGGACATTTTTGAAAGATCGTTTTGCAAACTGTCTTTTCCTAATTAGATTTTATTACACATTAATAACCTTTAAAGTTTTTTGAGGAAAATGTCCGCTTTTATGAGACCGATAAAGTTCAAAAGCGTTTATCTCAAAAATGTTCAAATATATCTGAATACTCATTAGGACCTTTTTGATAGAGCGTTTTGAAATCTGTCTTTTTCTGATTAGGTTCTATTACTAACCTTTAAAAAGTTTTAAACAAAAATGTCCGCTTTTATGTGAGCCTTAAAGTTCAAAAGCTTCTATCTCAAAAACTATTTAAAATATCTAAATAATGATTAGGACCTTTTTGATAGAGCGTTCCCAAAATTATCGTTTTCTTATTGGGCTCAATTGACAATTACCCTGTTTAAAGTTAGAAGAAAAAATTTTCGATTTTATGGGACTGTTAAAGTTCAAAAGGTTCTATTTCCAAAACTATCGAACATATCTGAATAATCATTAGGACCTTTTTGATAAACCGTTTTGAAAAATGTCTTTTCCTAATTAGCTTTTATTACGCATTCCTAACCTTTAAAATTTTTAAAGGAAAATGTCAGCTTTTATGAGACCTATAAAGTTCAAAAGCGTCTATCTCAAAACTTTTAAATATATCTGAATAATCATTTGGACCTTTTTGATAGACCGTTTTGAAAGCTGTCTTTTCTAATTAGGTTTTATTTCCTATTCCTAACCTTTATAACGTTTTAAACCAAAATGCCCGCTTTTATAGGGCCGTTAAAGTTCAAAAGCGTCTATCTTAAAAGCTATGAAAAATATCTGAATATTTATTAGGACCTTTTTGAAAAATTGTTTTGAAAACTGTCTTTTCCTAATTAGTTTTTCTAACTTATTATTAACCTTTAAAAAGTTTTAAGGAGAAATGTCCGCTTTTATGGGACTGTTTAAGTTCAAAAGCTTCTATTTCAAAAACTATTGAACATATCTGAATAATCATTAGGACGTTTTTGATAGAGCCTTTTGATAACTGTGTTTTCCTAATTAGATTTTAGTACCTATTCCTAACCTTTAAAAAGTTATAAGCCAAAATTCCCCCTTTTATAGGGCCGTTAAAATTCAAAAGCTTCTATCTCAAAAACTTTGAAAAATATCTGAATAATCATTAGGACCTTTTGAAAGATCGATTTGAAAACTGTCTTTTCCTAATTAGTTTTTATAACTTATTCCTAACCTTTAAAAATTTTTAAGGAAAATGTCCGCTTTTATGAGACGTATAAAGTTCAAAAGCGTCTATCTCAAAAACTTTTAAATATATCTGAATAATCATTAGGACCTTTTTGATAGACCGTTTTGAAAGCTCTCTTTTCCTAATTAGGTTTTATTTCCTATTCCTAACCTTTAAAACGTTTTAAGCCAAAATGTCCGCTTTTATAGGGCCGTTAAAGTTCAAAAGCGTCTATCTTAAAAACTATGGCAAATATCTGACTAATAATAAGGACATTTTTGAAAGATCGTTTTGAAAACTGTCTTTTCCTAATTAGGTTTTATTACACATTCCTAACCTTTAAAGTTTTTTGAGGAAAATGTCCGCTTTTATGAGACCGATAAAGTTCAAAAGCGTTTATCTCAAAAACTTTCAAATATATCTGAATAATCGTTAGGACCTTTTTGATAGAGCGTTTTGAAATCTGTCTTTTTCTAATTAGGTTCTATTACCTATTCCTAACCTTTAAAAAGTTTCAAACAAAAATGTCCGCTTTTATGCGAGCGTTAAAGTTCAAAAGCTTCTATCTCAAAAACTATTTAAAATATCTAAATAATGATTAGGACCTTTTTGATAGAGCGTTCCCAAAATTATCGTTTTCTAATCGGGCTCAATTGACAATTACCCCGTTTAAAGTTAGAAGAAAAATTTTTCGCTTTTATGGGACTGTTAAAGTTCAAAAGCTTCTATTTCCAAAACTATTGAACATATCCGAATAATCATTAAGACTTTTTGATAAACCGTTTTGAAAAATGTCTTTTCCTAATTAGCTTTTATTACGCATTCCTAACCTTTAAAATTTTTAAAGGAAAATGTCAGCTTTTATGAGACCTATAAAGTTCAAAAGCGTCTATCTCAAAAACTTTTAAATATATCTGAATAATCATTAGGACCTTTTTGATAGACCGTTTTGAAAGCTGTCTTTTCCTAATTAGGTTTTATTACCTATTCCTAACCTTTAAAAAGTTTTAAGCAAAAATATCCGCTTTTATAGGGCCGCTAAAGTTCAAAGGTGTCTATCTCAAAAACTATGAAAAATATCTGAATAATTATTAAGACCTTTTTGATAGAGCGTTGTGAAAACTGTCTTTTCCTAATTAGGTTTTATTGCTAATTCCTAAGCTTTAAAAAGTTTTTAGGAAAAATGTCC
Organism: Dendroctonus valens; assembly: GCA_024550625.1. NCBI lineage: Eukaryota > Metazoa > Arthropoda > Insecta > Coleoptera > Curculionidae > Dendroctonus > Dendroctonus valens. The sequence goes on from JAJTJO010000118.1 coordinate 28,323, forward strand.
GCTTTTATGGGACTGTTAAAGTTCAAAAGCTTCTATTTCAAAAACTATTGAACATATCTGAATAATCATTAGGACCTTTTTGATAAACCGTTTTGAAAACTGTCTTTTCCTAATTAGCTTTTATTACCTATTCCTAACCTTTAAAAAGTTTTAAGCAAAAATATCCGATTTTATAGGGCCGCTAAAGTTCAAAAGTGTCTATCTCAAAAACTATGAAAAATATCTGAATAATTATTAGGACCTTTTTGATAAACCGTTTTGAAAACTGTCTTTTCCTAATTAGCTTTTATTACGCATTCCTAACCTTTAAAATTTTTTAAGGAAAATGTCCGCTTTTATGAGACCGATAAAGTTCAAAAGCGTCTACCTCAAAAACTTTTAAATATATCTGAATAATCATTAGGACCTTTTTGATAGACCGTTTTGAAAACTGCCTTTTCGTAATTAGGTTTTATTACCCATTCCTAACCTTTAAAAAGTTTTAGGCCAAAATGTCCGCTTTTATAGGGCCGTTAAATTTCAAAAGAGTCTATCTTAAAAACTATGGCAAATATCTGACTAATAATAAAGACATTTTTGAAAGATCGTTTTGAAAACTGTCTTTTCCTAATTAGGTTTTATTACACATTCCTAACCTTTAAGTTTTTTGAGGAAAATGTCCGCTTTTATGAGACCGATAAAGTTCAAAAGCGTCTACCTCAAAAACTTTCAAATATATCTGAATAATCGTTAGGACCTTTTTGATAGAGCGTTTTGAAATCTGTCTTTTTCTGATTAGGTTCTATTACCTATTCCTAACCTTTAAAAAGTTTTAAACAAAAATTTCCGCTTTTATGCGAGTGTTAAAGTTCAAAAGCTTCTATCTCAAAAACTATTAAAAATATCTAAATAATGATTAGGACCTTTTTGATAGAGCGTTCCCAAAATTATCGTTTTCTTATTGGGCTCAATTGACAATTACCCTGTTTAAAGTTAGAAGAAAAAATTTTCGATTTTATGGGACTGTTAAAGTTCAAAAGGTTCTATTTCCAAAACTATCGAACATATCTGAATAATCATTAGGACCTTTTTGATAGAGCCTTTTGATAACTGTCTTTTCCTAATTAGGTTTTGCTGCCTATTCCTAACCTTTAAAAAGTTTTAAGCCAAAATGTCCGCTTTATAGGGCCGTTAAAGTTCAAAAGCGTCTATCTCAAAAACTATGGAAAATATCTAAATAATCATAGTACCTTTTTGAAAGATTGTTTTGAAAACTGTCTTTTCCTAATTAGTTTTAATAACTTATTCCTAACCTTTAAAAAGTTTTAAGGAAAAATGTCCGCTCTTATGCGACCGTTAAAGTTCAAAAGCTTCTATCTCAAAAACTATAAAAAATATCTGAATAATGATTAGGACCTTTTGATAGAGCGTTCCAAAAATTATCGTTTTCCAATTGGGCTCAATTAACAATTCTTATCCTGTTTAAAGTTAGAAGGAAAAATGTCCTGTCAAGGTTCCTCCAAAGCTTCTATCTCAAAAACTATGAAAATTATCTGAATAATCATTAGGACCTTTTTGATAGAGTGTCTCAAAAATTATCCTTTTATAATTAGACGCAATTGACAATTCCTAACCTGTTAAAAGATAGAAGGAAAAATGCTCGCTTATGTGACTATCAAGATTCAAAAGATCTAAAAAAATATTTAAAATATTTGAATAATCATTAGGACCTACTTGGTAGGGCGACTAGTGAACTGTAATTTTCTAATTATGTTTTACAGTATGTTCTTAACCTTTAAAAAGGTGTGAGGAAAAGTGTCAAATTTTAACAAGTCTTCGAATTTTACGAGCGGAAATGGAGGAAAAGGTGTTAAATATATGAACAGTCCACTAGCTTTAATAGTCAATAGGTTTTATAGAAATTTTTGGGCTTCAGTATAGGATGGTAAAGATAAAATTTGGATAATAGAGGATTTTATTTATCATGGTAGGAATGTTTCAATTATAAACAACCAACGACAAAAACCTCAAGTTTTTATTACAACGCCATGCTCTCAGCCCAACAGTAAGTAGAAAGATTTGGTAGAATCAGCGATAAAATTGAAAAAGCATTTTTTTGAAAATCTCTTGTCCTGATTTTACTTATTCAAGAATTCCACTGTGGTTAACATCGATAGCGACTGTTTGTAAATGCTGCCTCCCCCGACCTTGTCGCGTTAATGGAGGAGATAAAATCGTGGAAAACAGGGAGCGCTTGCGGTAGTTCCCACCCTGTTATTAAGGCCGATCAACAATGTTTATCCAGAACGCTCTAAATACAAAGACCGGTGGGAAAATGGCCATCGGTTCCCTGCTCAAGATAGCAAATTTCCTGCCAAAGCACACTTTTACAATAGAGGGATGGATCTGGTCGAGATTCTGTTTACACGAATAATCCTCACCTTTCGGGGTTTTGATTCGGGGAGTTTCCACGAATCCACCATTGTCTTTGTCGACGGTCTCTTCCTTGATGCCTTTGGGTTCCACACCCTGAAAAAAGGAACAGTTTCCTTATATATTTTACTTATAGAGTAAGTCTTGAGGCGCATTTAGCCAGACATGGAAACAGTTCAGCTGATTTCCAGAAAAGCGCAGTCACGAACGACCATTTACCGCATGAATTATTCACGGTAATAACTGCTGATTTAAAAATCCATTTCCAAGTGGGCTGTTTGTTGGGCTTGGATCGGTCTTTGAGCCATTACCATGTCCCATGTCACTGTCATGGAGCTGAATTATTCACTCTAATGGGTATAAATCAGGTGACAAGAACGTAATTTCGAAGTGCGTTTGCTAAAAAACTCAAAGTTTATCGAAGCTTTGGATAGAACTGATAAAAAACTCAATCAGTAAATTCGTTGTTTTAAATTGTTGCATTGAAAACAGTAGGTCGACGTTTCGAATTCGACCTACCTTCATCAGGTGTTTCTGACGAAAGTATTCGAAATTTAAGAAAAGAGACTCAGAGTTCAGTTTCAAACTTACAATAGTAAAGTTAGTGTTCGCTTAAGATTCACATTTGTCATTTTCAAAATGACCCTATATTTTCGACACTATACAGTGTCCTCCTAGAATATCCAGGAAATGTCCATTGAAGAACACAACACCCAGTAACCTACTTGGCGAGCGATATTAACCTTTCGTTGGTCAAAAGTTCGCATTTTCCATCTTCTCATGCAGTTCTTTTTGCGTAGAAGTTTCCACAGCTGAATTTTCCCATTTTCCAGCGCCTAGGAATTCCCTGCGGGACTTCTGGATCAAATTTGCCCACCCGACTAAACAGGTGCCATCAGTTTCGGCCCCAGTGCAACCTGCTGCGGTCGGCCGAATCCACACACCTGCGTTAGGGATGGAATAACAACCACCACTTTTACTCAAATACTCAAAACCATTCAAGTCTTTGGGAAGCTCAAAAAAATGCAGGGGCAACGTGAAATTAAATATTTCCAGTCAACATGGGAGTTGGAAAAATGCACTAATTGCAGGCCAGGAAAAACGTATCGGCCGCTCTGGACATAAACAGCAGCTGTTCCTCAACAGGACGCCATATGGGCCTCGTCTCATGGAAAGATGGAACAGCATGTAGGCGAGACATAAAAACGATACCGAACAGTGGTGGGAAATCCTAATTAGCTGCCATTTCCAGAGGATAAAACTGAAGAGTGCAGGAATGAGCAATAGCCAATGTTTGTGCTTTATCCAACGAGGATATAGAGTTGCACTGAAAAACTTCTCCAGTTCAAAATGTATGGTTTTTCGTCGGTTTTAAGCTTCGACAGGCGAGTGGTTTCGGACCACTGTGCGCCAGCAGGAGCTCAGCTTGCCTTGTCTTGGACACCAGCTGCTAGCAATATGCTTTATGAAATAGTTGCGTATTACAGTGTGTTAAATTTGCTGCTGCGAGCTTTTGCATTGCCCATTTATCTGGATACGAGGACGCTATTTGGAAAACAGCACTAAACACTTCGGAAGAACTGGAACTTTGTTGAGTTTCAGTGGGTTTTTGTGATGATGAAAAATGGTTGAAAGACAGTTTCGTCTTTGAAGATCAGTCATTTGATAGACTATTATGAGGACGTAGCCACAACTCTTGAATGTCTTTAGGATGTTGCAAAATCGTGCGACAAAAACTGTGTCTTTTGCTCACTTTTGAACCAATTGGTTTTTCGAGCAAAAGGCTTTTGCTTATGCTTTCAAACTTTCCAGTCTAGAAGTGTCTAAATGTACAATTTTTCATAGTAAAAGTTAATTCTTCCGATTGTAAAGTTGTGCCGGGCCCTACGGGCACGACACTGGCCGAAACTCTTCCGTACACTGTTAGTTATTAAGTTTTTAATCGATTTCAGGTCGTGGTAGGAAATCTCGACACGACATTCCTCTCAAAAAGTGTATAAATTTGCCATTTTCATAGTGACGGTGAACAGATTTTCATTCTCGAAGTTGAGCCAATTTCCCGCCTACAACACTGAAAAGCTTGAAAGCGAAATAACTGAGAAAGTGTTCAACATTTCCGTCTTTATGCTTTCAAACTTTCCAATCTAAAAGTGTCTAAATGTTCTATTTTTCATCCTAAAGTTAATCCTTCAGATTGTGAAGTTGTGCCGAGCCTTACAGGCACGACACTGGCCGAAAATCTTCCAAACACTATTAGTTATGAAGTTTGTAATCGATTTAAGTGTCGTGGTAGGAAATCTCGACACAACTTTCCTCTCAAAAAGTGTCTAAATTTGCCATTATCATAGTGACGGTGAACAGATTTTCATTCTCGAAGTTGAGCCAATTTCCCGCCTACAACACTGAAAAGCTTGAAAGCGAAATAACTGAGAGAGTGTTCAACATTTCCGTCTTTATGCTTTCAAACTTTCCAATCTAAAAGTGTCTAAATGTTCTATTTTTCATCCTAAAGTTAATCCTTCCGATTGTGAAGTTGTGCCGAGCCTTACAGGCACGACACTGGCCGAAAATCTTCCAAACACTATTAGTTATGAAGTTTGTAATCGATTTAAGTGTCGTGGTAGGAAATCTCGACACAACTTTCCTCTCAAAAAGTGTCTAAATTTGCCATTATCATAGTGAAGGTGAACACATTTTCGTTCTCGAAGTTGAGCCAATTTCCCGTCTACAACACTGAAAACACTTGAAAGCGAAATAACTGAGAAAGTGTTCAACATTTCCGTCTTTATGCTTTCAAACTTTCCAATCTAAAAGTGTCTAGATGTTCTATTTTTCATCCTAAAGTTAATCCTTCCGATTGTGAAGTTGTGCCGAGCCTTACAGGCACGACACTGGCCGAAAATCTTCCAAACACTATTAGTTATGAAGTTTGTAATCGATTTAAGTGTCGTGGTAGGAAATCTCGACACAACTTTCCTCTCAAAAAGTGTCTAAATTTGCCATTATCATAGTGAAGGTGAACACATTTTCGTTCTCGAAGTTGAGCCAATTTCCCGTCTACAACACTGAAAACACTTGAAAGCGAAATAACTGAGAAAGTGTTCAACATTTCCGTCTTTATGCTTTCAAACTTTCCAATCTAAAAGTGTCTAAATGTTCTATTTTTCATCCTAAAGTTAATCCTTCCGATTGTGAAGTTGTGCCGAGCCTTACAGGCACGACACTGGCCGAAAATCTTCCAAACACTATTAGTTATGAAGTTTGTAATTGATTTAAGTGTCGTGGTAGGAAATATCAACACAACTTTCCTCTCAAAAAGTGTCTAAATTTGCCATTATCATAGAGAAGGTGAACACATTTTCGTTCTCGAAGTTGAGCCAATTTCCCGTCTACAACACTGAAAACACTTGAAAGCGAAATAACTGACAAAGTGTTCAACATTTCCGTCTTTATGCTTTCAAACTTTCCAATCTAAAAGTGTCTAACTGTACTATTTTTCATAGTTAAAGTTAATCCTTCCCAATGTGAAGTTGTGCCGAGCCCTACGAGTACGATACTGGCCGAAAATTTTGCATACACTGTTAGTTATTAAGTGTTTAATCGATTTGACTGTCGTGGTAGGGAATCTCGACAAAACTTTCATTTGAAAAAGTGTCTAAATTTCCCATTCTCATAGTAAAGGTGAGCACTTTTTCATTCTCGAAGTTGTGCCAATTTCCTTACAACACTGGAAACACTTGAAAGCCAAACAACTGAGAAAGTGTTCCAAATTTCCGTCTTTATGCTTTCAAACTTTCCAATCTAAAATTGTCTAAATGTCCTATTTTTTCATAGTAAAAGATAATTCTTCCAATTGTGAAGTTGTGCCGAGACCGACGGGCACGATTCTGGCCGAAAATTTTCAATACACTGTTACTTATTGAATTTTTAATCGATTTCTGTGTCGTCCTCAGAAATCTAGACACAACTTTCCTCTAAAAAAGTGTATAAATTTGCCATTTTCATAGTGAAAATAAGCACTTTTTCATTTTCGAAGTTGCGCCAATTCTCCGATGACAACACTGAAATCACTTGAAAGCGGAATAACTAGCAAAGTGTTGAACATTTCCGTCTTAACGCTTTCAAACTTTCCCCTCTAAAAGTGTCTAAATGTACTATTTTTATAGTAAAAGTTAATGCTTCCCATTGTGAAGTTGTGCCGAGCCCGACGGGCACGACACTGGCCGAAAACCTTCCATACACTGTTGGTTATTAAGTTTTTATTCGATTTCAGTGTCGTGGTCAAAAAACTCGAAGTCACTCAAAAAACTCACTCAAAAAGTGTCCAAATTTTCCATTTTCATAGGAAAAGTGTACACTTTCTCATATTCGAAGTTGTGCCAAGCTGTCCTATGTCTACGAGATTGAAATTTATTAACAGCAAAATAACTAATAGTGTTGAAGATTGGTGAAGAATGAGAAGTTGAAAGATCGGCACAACTTCACAATCGGAAGACTCACACTTTTGATAGGAAAATAGCAAATTTATACAACTTTGGAGCGGAAAGTTGTGCTTCGACACTAGACGGAAATCTCTCAGAAATCCACACTTTATAGGTCAAGTTTATAGTTGAACTTCAAACCCGAACTTGCCTTTAGCCGGACGACATGGCTCGAATATCATATCAAAACATTATGTTTTATAAGCCCCTTTTTAACTCATTTCAGTGCAGCGCTTCGAAGGCTCAGCACAACTTTCCACTCAAAAATAGCTCAGTTTGCTGGCTGTAGAGTAAAAGTGTGAATTTTTCGATTCATAAGTTGTGCCAAACTGTCTAATCACGAAATTGGGCAGTTTGGGTGCTGCGAGAGCCGCAGCACTCAAAAAGATCGGCACAACATCGCAAGCAGAAAATCTTTAAATCTTTCAAAGTAAAATATTTTAATCGACCGATTCCGAAGCTATGAAGCTGTGCCAAACTCCCCAGGCACAACACTGGTCGCAAATCAGAATACTCTCTTAATGAAGTAGATTTTCTTATTTCAGTACCATGTCCGAAAAAATCGGCACAACTTTTCATTCAAAAATTGTGTACTATAAGGGATCCGCACAACATCGCATGCAGAAAAATTGCAATTTTTGAAGAAAATAAATTATCGACCTATGAAGCTATGAAGTTGTGCCACAACTTTTATTCAAAATTGTCTAAATTTGCCATTTTTTAAGCAAACGTGCAAATATTTTCATTTTCGAAGTTGTGTCGAGCCCTCCGGGCACGACACTGCTTCAACATTCTGATATAAATCGCTTTTAACACATAAGTGCAGCGCTTCGAATGCCTAGCACAGCTTTCCTGTCAAGAATGGCTACTCTGATCATTTTCGGAGTAAAAGTGTGAATTTTTCGATGTATAAGTTATGGCAAACTGTGTGAGCACGACACTGAGTGGAACTTTTTGCAAAATAAGTGCAAAAAAATGCGAAATGCAAACAGTGAACTGAAATTAAATTTCAGAAGAATTCTTTAACGTCTTTTTACAGCTGAAAATCAACCACTTTTCTATAAAAATGCCATTAAATGTGAAGAGCGAACAAAACAGCTTCAAATTTTATCAAAATAATTAAAGAATTGAACAAATAACATGCACAAAATGCAAAATATAAAGAGAAACTGCGAAGAGTTAAGCAGAAATAATTCACTTTGTGATAAAAATAATTTTTTATATATTCTTTTTCCTGACTGTACTTTAATTCATTCCAATGTATTCCTGGGTTTCACATAACACCATAATTAGTGACAATAAAATTGACTGAAAACCCAGGAATACATTGGAATGGATAAAAATAATTAAACTATAGCAAAAATAGAAATTTCCAGAAGTGGAAGAACCTTTTAACAGCAGAAAACTAAGCACGTAACCAAAAAACTTCAATAAAATATGATGTTAACAAAATAACTGGACAAACGACAACAAACTAACAAACTACAAATAGAAAAATTGGAGGTAAAAACGAATTATAAAGAAATACAGATTAAAGTTTTAAAATGATTATGAAAATCATTCAGACAGTAATTTAAATTATTATAATAAAAATATGAAGCTAAAGTACAAAGTTCTAGAGGGAGAAAAATAGCAAAGATCCTCAAAAATTTGGACGAAGTCGGAGTTTAAACTGCTTGCTGCTTTGTAACATCATAAATAACAAATTGAATAAAGAAATGGACGACGTAGAGCAAAGAAATTACAAAGCAAACGACCTCGAATAAAAAATATAGGAGGAAATTCAGGAGCAACCGGAAAAAAAGGTAAGCGAAAAACCATCAAACAGTGATAACAATCGTAAAATATTGTTTTTCCGGGCTTGTAGGCCGTGATAAAAATCGCTAAAAAAATTAAGTTAAATATTAATTTCGTTACAAAATTTAAAGTTTAAAATCGTCACAGTCTTCTGATAACCGTAAAACTAAACAAAAATGGTAACAAAACAAACAAACAGGAAAAAATAAAAACTGAAAAAAATGTTGGAGGAAATGCAAACAGTGAACTGAAAATCAATCAAATAGTGAGGAGAATGACTAAGAAAATCAATAACTTAGTGAGAAATTTGAATTATCCAGAATCAGAATTCTTTAACGGGTTTTAACAGCAGAAAACCAACCCCTTTACTATAAAAATGCAATTAAATGTGAAAAGTGAAAACTAATTAAATAATTGAACAACGAACTACAAACATACCAAATATAAAGAGAAACTTCGAAGAGTCAAGGAGAAATAGTTTACTTTTTGATACAAATTATGTTCCACATAAAGTGGAAGAATTGCAAATTTGTCTGGACGAAGTCGAAGATTTATATCTTTCAACAGGACAAAACTAAGTACTTTGCATAAAAAATAAATAAAATATAATGTTAACCAAAGAACTATACAACAGACAAACACACTAGAAAGGCAGAAATTGAAATTGAAAACTGAAATTTATAAAATACACGAAAAAAACTTTAAAATCCAAGTAAAAATCCGTCAGACTGTGACAATAATTAACGTTGTTCCCTAAATTATAGCAAAAAATGAACAAGCACAACCATCCGTCCAGAAAACGACGGAAACAAACAGGTAAAAAAAATGGTCAAAAGCGCAAGCTCCAGCTATAAATATAGCTAATAAAGAAATAAGTAATAAAATAAATAAAAAATCGAATCGAACATATCAAATCGAATCAATAAATAAACTTCTGCAGTCACTAAAGGCCACAATGTGAATTTTCTAATCCATTTCGAATCTAAATTTGCAATTTTCAAAGAATTTTTTTATCTACCGTTGAGCCAAACTTCTCGAGCAAAAAACTGCTGGCGAATTATCCAAACACTCTCTTTATGAGTTTTTTTTTTATTTTATTGGCGCTTCCGAATAAATCCGTACAATTTTTCATTCAAAATGTGTCTAAATTTGCCACTTTCAAATTGCACCGAACCCTCCGTCCACGTCACTGGTCAAAAAATTAATCAAAAATAGTTAATTTCCAAATGAACTTAAATGAAACCCAAAATTTTCAAATTTAAATGCAATTTTATGCTGCATCGGCCATTAAAAAATTGAATATTACGGTACAAAAAACGAAAGTCGAAGTTCCGCCACTGCTTGAGGTTGACTCAAAATTTGTTCGGCGCGTTGATTTCGATGCTCGCCGTTGCTAGTTACCGAGTCAGAAAGGTGCGTGGCGAAAGTTATATTGTAATGGGTAAAAGTGATGCTTTCGCCATCGAAAACAGTGGCAAAAGTACGTACTTTCCATCAGGGGATCAAAAAAATTCAATTTTTCATCGCCACTTTTTCCTTTAACACCCTGTGCTAACACAAAAATCAGGCGTTCTAAATTCAACTTTAATCTACAACTATTTCCTCTCGAATCTATATCTAACGCAGAATCACTGAATATTTCACCCAGTATACTGCAGGAAACCCACAAAGAGCCCACCAATAATGCCGCATCTTTTCCATTAATTAACAAAATCCTGATGCTAATTGGGCAGTTTTCATTGCGTTCAGGCCGCAAAACCATCAAATTACGCAGTCGTTACGATTTAGGGACGCATCCGGACAAGCTGCATCACTCGGGGCCCCAAAAAAAGATGCAGCAGGACGTCATGCTGTCCCAATAGGCAATTATTGCCCACTAAAATGTGCGTCACGTTTTTCTAGCCTAAATCGTCCAAGCGGTGCTCTGATTTTTGCTTTATTGCAGTAGCGTGACCGGAATACCGCTTCCTGATTGGTCAAGTCCATCAATTTGACCATAAGGTTGCCTGTTTTAAATCCACTCAACTCAAACTGGATAGCGGAGTTGAAATTAAGGAGAAAAGATGTTGAAGAAGTTGCCTAAGAAGCTGCGTTGACACAAATCGAAACATGGAAAGCATGTTGAAGAAACAATTTCAAAAGTTTCTAAAAATTCGGAAAAATATCCTTCAAAATCTTTCCAAATGCCGATGGAATTCGCTCTGTTTGGAGATGTAGAAACTGATTAATTTCCACAGAAGAAACAAGTCCAGATTGCCTTACGCAACACATGGACGTATCTGGAGTATGTTTTATCCAAATTAAAAATAAGTGCACGCTGAGTAACTGACGATTGATGATCCACACTGTCTGCAAAGGAATTTCGCTCAAAATGTTTTGAAAAGAACGTTCTGCTTTTCCTCAGTTAAACTGAAAACACTTCTGGAAATCATCGTTACCGTTCGAAGCCATTTATTTGGACTCTTGACATTCCAGATTTGGGTCCTATGGAATTGAAATGTATTGGACTCACCTTCCTCATGTCGCGTCCGAGACACTCAAACCAGCCAAATACGGTCAAAACTAGAAAAAACGTCGGCGAGTTTTACGAAAATCTGGATTTTCGCGCGTCTTTTTCCAACCACGAAAAGTTGAATCGCGCAGCTGCTTCCACTCTGCTCCAAGAAACGTCCCGACGACAACTGTGGAATATCAGCGTCGCGACGCCTGGCCGAGCTCTTTCATCAAGCGGGCGTCGCACGCACGCTACCGGCCCTTACGTTTTTCCAAAACAAACAAATAGAAGGTATATAGCCGGCATTCCACGTTAATTACCAGCCAGATGCCCGTTTTAATTCCCACTAGTCGAATATCCCTCGTACTTAGCTGGCTGACATTTAACGGTCATAACAATTTGAAAACGTCACGAAAACAGTTGGTTGCTGCGGCAACCCAAACGCGCTAGTTCAAATGGGCACAATACCAGGGCAATAGGAAAACTAAAACGTTGCTATTGCGACATTTAAATCCGGCAAATATCAAAAAAGGAGTCAAGCATGGCAATATAATTAAACAGATAAGGCGATTTGAATTTTACGTTTTAATTTCCAACTGGTTCTTTTAGATGGCAATTTAGCCACTCCATTAGCTATTAAGTAGTTAAAAATAACAATTAAGTCACAACTTAGAAGAAAAGTTAACTGAACAAGAAAATAAAGCAAGCAAAAAATAAACAACACGCAATTATAATAATTGGGAATAAAGATGAAGCTAACAAGAAATAATGGAAGCAAGAAATCATGAAGAAATGAACAGATAAATAAGAAAAATGGTTGAAAAGATGTCGACTCGGACAGTGAAGTAACCAATCAATGATCAGAAGTTGAAGAATGTCCATTTACCTATTGAGCATCAAGCTGGAATAAAATGGAGAAGAGTAGGAAATAATTGAGCAAAATGTAAGTAATACATTAGAAAATGAAAATAATATTGAAAGAAATGCGAAAAATAATACGAAGGGCAAAAGTGGCAGTGCCAAAAAGTGATAGATCCGCAAATATCTTAATGCTTTAAAGACAAAATCAACAACAAACGTGCAATTAAATATGAACAAATCAGGCAAAATTACCAAATAAATTAAACAAATCACAAGCGGATAAACAATTTTCAAAGACAGACATGAAAAATGAAATATACACCTAAAAAAATTTAGGAAAAACGAGAGAAGAGCGAAGTGAAAATCATTCAGTAAGTGACCAAAATTCTTAAGCTGCTCTTTAAGAGCACAAAACCACCCATTTACTATAAAAATGTAATTAAAAGTGAAGAGTGCAAAAATTAAATTGCACAAAGAACAATTAACAAACGAAATGCTAAGACGAACATTGAACATGGATAGAAAATTGAAGGAAATGTATTGAAAAGGCGCAAGAGCCAAGTGAAAAACAACAATAGAGATGAAAAGGGTGAAGATAATCATAATGGTGAAGAAGCAGAATTGCAAATATCTTAGAAGTGCAATTAAAAATGAAAAAAGAAGGAAAATTCTGCATTTTCCTTCGAGTTTAAAAAAACATAAAAAGCCAAAATCGAAAATTGGAAACTAAAATAAATGTTAAAAGAACAAAGTGAATTGAAAATTAATCATCAAAATTCAAGTGAAACTCGAGCAGACAGTGATGAAAATTACTGAGAAGATAAAATAAAAAGTTCCAGAAGTGGAAAAATTGCAAAATATCTCTGGACAAAATCGAATCAATGCCTTTTAACGACACGTAACCAAAAACTAGAATAAAAATTCAATAAAATATGAAGAACGAAGATTTTAATAAATAAAGAAAGAACTTCAAAAATACTTACAACTGAAAATCAATCAGACAGTAATAAAAATGACATATTTCGTCAAATTAACTAAAGAATTTGACGAAGCACAACAATCAATTTGGAAAGACAATCATCGAAAATAAGCAAAGAAAGGAATTTAGGAGAAACCGAAAAATGAAAAATGAAAAGAAATCAAACAGTAATGAAACTTATTGAGAAAATGAAGCTAAAATATTAATTTCCAGAAGAGAGCTAATCTAGTAGTCGAAGTTTAAAATCCTTTCAGGTTCCAAAAGGCCTTAAAGTTCCCTCGACAAAACGAAATTTGAAAAAAGCGCTTTACGCTTTTCGACAAAATAACTGCATAACTGAACAAAAAACATAAAAGTGAACTGAACAAACAAATTGCAAGAAAACAAAGGTTGTCAAAACTTCAAACAGTGAACTGAAAATCAAAGAAATAAAGATTAGAATCATTAAGAACATAAACAGTGATAAAAAATATTAAGAAAATTTAATAAGCTACAATAAAATGAAACTCCAGAAGTAGAATTCTTTAACGTCTTTTAGCAGCAGAAAATCAACCTCTAAAAGTTTAATTTTTTTTTAAAAAGCACTATATATTTCACCAGGTTAATAAACAAACTAAACAAAGTAGACCAGTCAAACAATTTACAAAGACAGAGATCCAAAATACAGAATAAAGAGCGAAACGCCAAGTTAAAATGGTTCAGACGAAGTTTAAAACAGAATTCCAGAACTAGAAGAATAGCAAATATTTAAATAAACATTTGGACAAAGTTTTTCCTTTTAATCAGCATAAAACCAAACAATTTGGTACAAAAGAAGAAGAAACTGCGAAAATAGAAATTGCTATAAAAATGCTATGCAATTTGAAGCTATCTAAAGACCTGGGCAAACGACAACAGATAAAAAAACTATAAATACAAAAATTCAAGGTAAAAATGAATTTTTAATAAATACAGGATAAAAGTTAATAAATTCAGATGAAAATCAATCAGAAAGTAGTCAAAATTACTTAAAAGACAAAGCTAAAGTAGTGCAAAGTTCCAGAAGAGCAAGAATAGCAAAGATCCTCAAAAATCTGGACAAAGTCGAAGTTTAAACTGCTTGCTGCATTTTAACGGCACAAAAGCAGCATTTTGCTATAAAAATGCCAAAAGGATGCAAGAAAAACGATAAATATTTCGGAGAGTAACCTGAAGAATTGTACAAAACATAAAAGACCTTCAATTTGTACGCTGCCAAGACGCTGCGAAAATAATTCAGGTGAAACATATTTCAAGAAAAACAAAGAAGTTTACTCTGCTTGCTGCTATTTAACAGCATAAATAACAAATTAATTAAAGAAATGGACCAAGCAGAGCAAGCAACTTACTAAATACCAATCATACAGTATAAAAATTCACTAAGAAAATGAAGGTAAAATATTAATTTCCAGAAGAGAACGCATTTAAACGAAGTCGACGATTAAAATAGTTTTATCTTCTAAAAAGCCTAAAAAATTTTTTAGAAAAAAAATTGGAAAATGAGCTTTAAGTTTTTTATCAAGATAACCGCAGACCTAGGCAGAAAAACATAAAAAACAGAAGAACCAACAAAAAGCAATACTTAAAAACTTGACATAAAATGTTGAAAAAATGAGAAGAGTGAACTGAAGAAAATCGACAGTGATCAAAACTTTTAACAGCAGAAAATCAACCAATTTACTATAAAAATCCAATTAAATGTGAAGAGTGAAAGAAACCGCTTCAAATTTCATGAAATGAATTAAAGAATTGATGAAAGAACAACAAACATACAAAATATAAAGACAAACTGTGAAGAGTCAAGCAGAAATAATTCAATTTATGATATAAATGATTAAAATATAGCTAACATATAAATTTCCAGAATTGAGTGAATTGCAAATATGTCTGGACGAAGTCGAACAGACAATCACACTACAAAGAAAAAAAATGGGAAATGGGAAAACAAAACTTAATAAATACAGAAAAAAGCTCAAAAATTCAAGCAAACTGTGACAATAATTAACGCCAATATTTAAATTGCCGCATAAATTGAACACCCACAACAATCCATCCAGAAAACGACCCAAACAGCTTCAAACATGGCCAAAAGCAGCCACAATGTGGATTTTCTGATCCATTTCGTCGAACTAATAATACAATAGAAAAACAGACCTCTTCGAAAACACCGCCTGCCGTCCCTAATACGGTATTATTCCAAAAAGATTTTCTTATTCCAGAAACTGGAGGCGGCAGCTGCTGCTGCAACAGCTGCCGCCTCCAGCAAAATATTAAAACCGCATTTTTAACAGAAATTGAAAAATGCTTCCAAACGGTTGAATTAAAACTACATTCCAGCAAGGACAGTTGTAAAGCGATTATAAGAGAGATTCGTTGTTTTTCTAGCGATAACCTTCTGGCCCTCGACTACTACAAACATAAAAATGCCAGTAGTTATTGATTCTTCCAGCAGCATGGTCGGATTCAATCACCAATTGCTTCAAAAGCTCATCTTCATTGTTCTGCTGGTACTCAGAAGCTCTAAAGCATGTGTGCCAGCTGATAACGAAACAACGCTCATCTGCAGCAGCGCAGATTTTGAGGAATCTCTTACCAATGCGACCAGAATTCTGGTTTTGAGGGACTTACCAACAACGCAGCTGTCCGCTGGACATCATCGAAGACATTTCCTCCATGTGGAGCACCTGGCAATTCTCCAAACTGTCCTTTCTATTGCAGCCAATGGCCTTAGAGGGTTTGCAAACTTGGAAACTTTGACAATCTCCAATGGGAGCTACCAGGAAGTTGGGAGGGCGCTTTTGCAGGTAAATAACAGCTTTTTCCGTCTGGAGTGATTTATAAGGTTCGTTTCAAGGCCTCCACAAGCTGCACAAGTTGAACGTCACCTAATGCTGGCCTCAAAGTGCTGCATCCGGACAGCTTCAAGCACCTAAAGAAGCTGGAAGTCATCCAGTTATCCAACAACGCCCTAGAGTCTCTTCCTGGAGGAGTTTTCAACTCCGTCCATCGCTTGAAGGCTTTGCACTTGGAAAGCAACCGGATTTCCTCCATTCTTCCAGACACTTTTTTGGGGCTTCGCAAGCTTTCAATATTGGGTTTGACCAACAACAGTCTGACAACTGTAAATGCTTCTCAGTTCCATGCCCTTCATCATCTGGAAAGACTAGACTTGGACTTTAACAAAATCAGTGCCATCTCTGGGAACTTCAACCTGACAAAGTTGGCTTATATTAAGCTGAACGACAACGAACTGACCAGTTTGTCTGATGAAGTTTTTGCAAACTGCACCAACTTGAGGAAAATCGACCTTTACAACAACGATTTGGCCAATTTGACTGAAGCGCCTTTTCTAAAGCTGAAGAAGCTGAAGCATGTTAACTTGATAAGCACTGGAGTAGATGTGGGAAATTTCCAGCAGCTTTCTGCGAAAAATGTTATTAGATTCACGTGATTGAAAAACAGACACCTCTTTTATGTAATTATTATCACATGCATGGTATTTTGTAACTATTTATAATGTTCAATATACATAACGATCTAATTGTTTCGAGAGGGCCTAGTTGAACTAGTTGCGCACCCCCTGTAGCATACGGTGCAGGACGAGGGGTTCCGACAACACCCGATCCCCATGGAAACCAACCAGGCAACATTCTAATCGCCATATTACCAGAGTCAGTCATGAACTAGAGGTGAATTTTGTCTCAAAATGTTTTCTCCTATCTGGGAACTTTAACCTGAGAAAAATGTCGTAAATTCAGCTGAACGACAACGAACTGATGAGTTTCTCTGATGACATTTTTGCAAACTACATCAACTGGAGGAAAATCGACATTCAGAACAACGATTTAGTTAATTTGACTGAATCGCCTGCACTGCAAAGGATAGATGAGGGAACTTACCAGAAGCTCCCTGAGCCAAATGTTATTAAATTGACGTAATTGAAAAACAGACACTACTTTTATGTAATATATTATCACAGGCATGGTATCTTGTAACTATTTATAATGTTCAATATACATAACGATTTAACTGTTTCGAGAGGGCATAGTTGAACTAGTTGCGCACCCCCTGTAGCATGCGGGGCAGGACGAAGGGTTCCGACAATACCCGATCGCCATGGAAACCAACCAGGCAACATGCTAATCGCCAAATTACCAGGGTCGGTCATTAACTAGCTCTGAATTTCGCCCCAAAATGCCCTCCAAAACCGCGTTCTGAGCTAATACTTCTCCTACTACAAACTACTTATATTAATATATTCAAAATATATGCATAGTTGACAGCTATACAAATACACTCTGTCCTCGTTATGGGACAGTTGCCAATGTCCTACTTTACCAATGAGGAAAAGTCGAATTTCATCAACCGGCTGGATGACGGAAGTTCATCAATCTTCCACACTAAGAGAGTAGAGGCTGGTCCATGAAAGGCAACTTTCCGCGTAAAATAAGTGCTACTTACATTATTAATCTAAAAGACATATTATCGATCTTAGATTAGGTTAGTTCTGGCATCTACTACCTAAAGCACGTTTACGCTACAGTGAAAGATAGCTTAATTCTAGGTAATTTTGCGTTGCTTAAGAGAGGCTCCTGTTGCTGGCTTCAATCAAAACTCGAATGCGCCACTTAGAAACTAATATTTGCAGGAATATGTGAGTTGGGTAGCTGAACAGGGTGAAACAGTGGGACTTTTCGGGATAGAGATCAAATAGTTTGGAACTGAATGCAATATTAGTTAAATTATTTAATCAGCTACCTCTTGCATGCTGAAAGACCATTTTTCCATACAGGAACAATTTAAAATATCACAAGCGACAGTAGAGACGACGTAACTTTGTGCTCTCGTTCGCCAATTCATTGTCCAAAAAAAAAAAACAACCATCCAGACTCGCGTCCAAACATCAACAACCTGCCCTTAAGTTACCAGTGGATAGTCGGGTGTCTTTTACCGCGAAAAACCCAAGAAATCGATCAATCGGTCGTCCCAATTGATCCCGTTGAACCACCGGCGTCTAACCGGTGGTCGTTCGTCGTTTTTTGGACTGGTTGCATTTTCTTTCGTATCCAGGTACTCTTCGCCGCGGATGCAGAAGTAGCTCTTGATCGGACCACGGCACATTGGACACCTTTCCAGTTTGTTGAAACAACTTGCGCAGATGCAAGTGTGTCTGCAAAGAAAACAAAAATCAAAATTTCCTTCAACTTTGTCTTCCCGCAAAAATAAACTAAAAATAAAACCCTCAAACTTCATTTTTCATCACTCAAAATTGGATCTTCAGTAAATCTACCCTTCCTTATAGCGTTCGCGAAGAAATAATGCTTGAATGTAACTATTCAAAAATGCAGTGGTTTAAAGGGGATTTCCAAAAATATATCCTAGATCACTTGGGCTTCATAAAGCAGATTCTTCTCTATCCACTGATGGCAAATGCAACTTCCTACCTGATCGCATTTGCGAGAAAACCGCCTTGAGCAAACTTATTCAGCAAAAAATCCAAATTCCAACAAAATTTTTAAAAATCCGTCCAGTATTCCGCAATGAAACCAGTGTTTCCTCTAGCAAAAGACGTCAAGAACAGCTTCCACATTTTGCAAAATCCACCCCAACTTACTCAGAATCGACGCTAAATCCTATATTTAAAGTCGCAAATGGTATGCAAACATAAAACGTTCTAGTTTCGGAAGTATAAACTGGATCTGCTGCTGATAAACTGCACAGCATTTAAGAAAAGTTTCAAGTGGTATTTCCTGCAAACCCTTCCTTTCCTTCTAAACTAGAGCGTTTTCAAGCCATGATTACCTAACATTGTCCTCCTAAAATCAGGATTTTTGCAGTTGCCATATTCCCACAACGACAAACAAATACACAACCCCCCCCCCCCCTTAACATAAGATCGTGCATAATTTGAGCAGCCCTTGTAGTTGCAGTTGGGCTGCCAAGCAACCACCCGCCTGTTGACATAGAAACCACACAATACCAGGGCAAATGGAAAAGTTTCTCATCAAAATCAAGTACCTGCAAGGTAAAAGAGCTCTGGATAGGGGATAGGTCTGGCACACCACGCACAGTTGCTCGCCTGAGCTGTTCCAAAAAGTCGAGTCTTCCTGGTTGGAGCAGAAAGAGCCCACTGAACTTGGACCACCTTCCACTGGCTCAGCCACTGCCAGAGGAATTTGAGTCTCGTAGTTTCCAGAGTTTCCAGTGGCCAGATAGAGTTGCTGCAATAAAAACCCGATGTGTTATTGTAATACGAATTATTTCTCCCATAGAAGCCTACCTTGAGGCAAGACAATTGGCCATTGGCCTGCTTCAGGTACTGTCCAAGAATGCTGGTGGGCAGAGTGCAGACTGTGTCCTTTATGTGCACCACGTTAATCAAAGCGACCTAAAGACACGATTACTGCAATTTAGTCTAGTTTATTAAGTGTTTGTTTCACTGACTGTTTCATCTGGATGGACGTTTCCATCGATGTCATTCCGAATCAGGAAAATCACCAACGGATAGCAAAGTCGTGGCGGTGTGCCCAAATCCAGAGCTTTTTGCCCATTGTAGTTCAAAGTCATCACTTGGTCCGGATGGGGCGTTCTCCTGGAAATTGCCCCATTAAAACCAACCACAAACCGTGCATGTTACGTACTCGAGCTGAATTCCCAGGTACTGATAGTAGCCTTTGAGGAAGTCGCCACCTGCACACGCGTTCCGGATATCCGCCCATGGCCTCCACAGGAAAATGTGCAGCTCTTTGATGTTCACACCCCAGTAGGCCAACACTTGGTACTTCACCTGGCTGGACATGCTGCATTGAAGCTCTGGAAAAAACATGATACTGTAGAATCGTATATCTATCGATTAAACACAAAGTCAAAGTCTTATTTAAAGTATTTATTTATTCCGCAATCCAGGTTTCGTGCTTAGGCATCATCCGATGTTATGTGAATTTATAACGAAAGAACAGATTTAAGGAAGTGAAGATAGAGATAAGTGAAGAAAGTTTCGATTTTCAGTCATCATCAGGCAGTTTTTGACAATTTTGCAAAATTGTGTTTTGTTTACGAGGTTGTTTTTGCAAGTCGGAGTTTGGCATTTAGTTACTCAGGAACTAACTAAGAAAGAGAGTCGCTTTTACATATTATTATTTTGTAAGGCAAAGTTGGATGTACAAGTGTCAAAAGCTTCGATTTTCAGTCATCCTCAGGCAATTTTCAAAAATTTTGGAAATTTGCATGTGGTTTTCGTGGATATTTAAGGTGCTCGTAGTTTCACAGTTATTTCCAAAGAAAACAGTCAAGTTAGGGATTCATTTTCATATGAATTTTGTAGGGCACGGTGTGTTTTGTGAGTGGAAAACCTTTCGATTTTGACTCATCCGCAGGAAATTTCCAGGAACTTTTTAGACTTTCGATAGTATTTTGTTTTTCGTTATGCAGGCAGGAGTTTCACTGTTATTTCCTCGGAAAATAGTCAAGTTAGGGATTCACTTTGTATGAATTTGGTGGGGAATAGGCCGTTTTTTTCCCGTTTCAATTGTGAGTCATCATCATCTTCAAAAATTTTTCAAATTTGCGATAGATTTTTGTCGTTGTTTAGGCAGGCCTCAATTTGGAATTGATTTTCTCGGAAACCAGTGAAGCCGCATATTCACTTTCCTAGTGCGTTTTGTAGGGCAAAGTGCGTTCAATATGTGCAAACAGTTTCGATTTTGAGTCACCGTCAGGGAATTTTTCAGAATTTTTTTAGACTTTCGTTATCATATTGGACTTGTTTATGCCGGCCGGAGTTTCACAGTTATTTCCCCAGAAAATAGTCAAGTTAGGGATTCACTTTTGTATGAATTTGGTAGAGCATAGTTACGAAAGTTTCAATTTTGAGTCATCATCAGGCTATCTTCAAGAATTTTTCAAATTTGCGATAAATTTTTGTGGTTGTTTAGGCAGGCTTCAGTTTGAAATGTATTTTCTCAGAAACCAGTGAAGCCGCAGATTCACTTTCTAGTGCGTTTTGTAGGGCAAAGTGCGTTCAATATGTGCAAACAGTTTCGATTTTGAGTCATCGTCAGGGAATTTTTCAGAAGTTTTTAAATATACTTTTGAATGTTCAAGTTGCTTTTGAAGGCCTAAGTTTCTCATTTGTTTTCTAAATATCTAGAAAACCTGCAGTCACATTTGCATTAATTTTGTAGGGCACAGTTTGTTCTCTGAGTGAAAACCTTTCGATTTTGACTCAATCTCAGGGATTTTTCAGATTTTTTTTAGACTTTCGTTATCATATTGGACTTGTTTATGTCGGCCGGAGTTTCATAGTTATTTCCCCAGAAAATAGTCAAGTTAGGGATTCACTTTGTATGAATTTGGTGGAGAAAAGGCCGTTTTACAAGTTACGACAGTTTCAATTTTGAGTCATCATCAGGCTATCTTCAAGAATTTTTCAAATTTGCGATAGATTTTTGTTGTTGTTTAGGCAGGCCTCAGTTTGAAATGTATTTTCTCAGAAACCACTGAAGCCGCAGATTCACTTTCTAGTGCGTTTTGTAGGGCAAAGTGCGTTCAATATGTGCAAAGAGTTTCGATTTTGAGTAACCGTCAGGGAATTTTTCAGAAGTTTTTGAATGTACTTTTGAATTTTCAAGTTCCTTTTGTAGGCCTAAGTTTGGCATTTGTTTTCTAAATTTCTAGAAAAGCTGCTGTCATATTTGCATAAATTTTGTAGGGCACAGTGTGTTTCTCTGAGTGGAAAACCTTCCGATTTTGACTCAATCTCAGGGGTTTTTCAGAATTTTTTTTAGACTTTCGTTATCATATTGGACTTGTTTATGCCGGCCGGAGTTTCACAGTTATTTCCCCAGAAAATAGTCAAGTTAGGGATTCACTTTGTATGAATTTGGTGGAGGAAAAGGCCGTTTTACAAGTTACGACAGTTTCAATTTTGAGTCATCATCAGGTTATCTTCAAGAATTTTTCTAAATTTGTGATACATTTTTGTTGTTGTTTAGGCAGGCCTCAGTTTGAAATGTATTTTCTCAGAAACCACTGAAGCCACAGATTCACTTTCTAGTGCGTTTTGTAGGGCAAAGTGCGTTCAATATGTGCAAAGAGTTTCGATTTTGAGTAACGGTCAGGGAATTTTTCAGAAGTTTTTGAATGTACTTTTGAATTTTCAAGTTCCTTTTGTAGGCCTAAGTTTGGCATTTGTTTTCTAAATTTCTAGAAAAGCTGCAGTCATATTTGCATAAATTTTGTAGGGCACAGTGTGTTTCTCTAAGTGGAAAACTTTTCGATTTTGACTCATCCGCAGGAAATTTCCAGGAACTTTTTTAGACTTTCGATAACATTTTGTTTTTCTTTATGCAGGCCGGAGTTTCACTGTTATTTCCTCAGTAAATAATAACGTTAGGAATTCACTGTTGAATGGAACTTGTAGGGAATAGTCCGTTTTATAAGTTACGAAAGTTTCGATTGTGAGTCATCATCAGGCTATTTTCAAGATGTTTTGAAATTTGCAATTGAATTTTCTCGTTGGTTATGAAGGCCGCAGTTTGGCTTTTATTTTAATAGAAACAAGTGAAGCTGTAGATCTACTTTTGAAGTGCGCTTTGCAGGGCAAAACGCGTTCTATACGTGAAAAAAATTCGATTTTGAGTCATCGTCAGGCAATTTTTGAGAAGTTTTTGAATGTGATTTTGGTTTTTGAAATTGCTTTTGTAGGCCTAAGTTTGGCATTTGTTTTCTAAATATCTAGAAAACCTGCAGTCACATTTGCATTAATTTTGTAGGGCACAGTTTGTTCTCTGAGTGAAAACCTTTCGATTTTGACTCAATCTCAGGGATTTTTCAGATTTTTTTTTAGACTTTCGTTATCATATTGGACTTGTTTATGCCGGCCGGAGTTTCATAGTTATTTCCCCAGAAAATAGTCAAGTTAGGGATTCACTTTGTATGAATTTGGTGGGGAAAAGGCCGTTTTACAAGTTACGAAAGTTTCAATTTTGAGTCATCATCAGGTTATCTTCAAGAATTTTTCAAATTTGTGATACATTTTTGTGGTTGTTTAGGCAGGCCTCAATTTGGAATTGATTTTCTCAGAAACCAGTGAAGCCGCAGAATCACTTTCTAGTGCGTTTTGTAGGGCAAAGTGCGTTCAATATGTGCAAACAGTTTCGATTTTGAGTCACCGTCAGGGAATTTTTCAGAAGTTTTTGAATGTACTTTTGATTTTTGAAGTTGCTTTTGTAGACCTAAGTTTGGCATTTGTTTTCTAAATATCTAGAAAAGCTGCAGTCAGATTTGCATACATTTCGTAGGGCACAGTGCGTTCTCTGAGTGGAAAACCTTTCGATTTTCACTCATTCTCAGTAAATTTTCAGAATTTCAGAGCTTCACAGTTATTTCCCCAGCAAATAATCACGTTAGGAATTCACTGTTGTATGAATTTTGTAGGGCATAGGCCGTTTTATAAGTTACAAAAGTTTCGATTTTCAGTCATCATCAGGCTAGAAGATTTTTTCAAATATGCGATAAAATTTTGTGGTATTTATGCAGGCTTCAGTTTGGCATTTATTTTCTCAGAAACCAGTTTTGCGTTTTGAGTTTTGTAGGGCAAAGTACATTCCATATGTAAAAAAAGTTTCGATTTTGAGTTATTTGAGTTATTAATTATTTTATTTTGAGTCAGACAATTTTTGAGAAATTTGCAAATGTGGTTTTGATTTTTGAGGTTTCTTTTGCAGGCCTAAGTTTGGCATATAATTTCTCAATATGTAGGGTACAATATGTATGTGCCCTGTGAGTGGAAAACCTTTCGATTTTCTGTCATTCTCAGTGAATTTTCAAAAATTTTTTCAGTCTTTTTGTGCTTCTTTATCCAGGCTGGAGTTTCTCAGAAACTAGTGAAGCTACAGACTCACTTTCGAGTGCGTTTTGAGCTTTGTAAGGCAAAGTGCGTTCTATATGTGGAAAACGTTTCGATTTTGATTCATCATCAGACAATTTTTGTAAACATTTTAAATGTGCTTGTGATTTTGACCGATTATGCTACTAGTTCCTAGTGGATTCCCAAAGACAGGGACACTTTATGCATGTTCAACATTGTTATATATTTGAAGTTTTGAAGAGCACAATTTGAAACCTAACCACAAATACACTATAACGCTGACATCTGGTGACTTTGCCTACCAAATGATAATAAACGATTTTTAAAAATCGTGCAACTAGCCACATGCTGCCCTTGAACTTACTGCTTATCCATATCTAGATGGGTATAAACCCCGATTGAATAGCCCAGACCTTATAACCAATCAAAGGTTGGACGTGACTGCAATTTCAAAACGCGTCCGATAGTTAATTTTAGCGCTTATCATTTGCGTTTCTATGTTTTTCGACATTTTACACGAATGATCTAACTGAACATGACCGGTAATCGGAGCATGTTTTTCCTGTGTAGCCTCCCGATAATTTCGCTTAATTATCTAAACGCATTAGCATATTAGTTAAATCGAAATTAAGACCTCATTACTGTAATTAGAGCTAATGAACTGCGGAATCGAAAACATATTGAAAAAATCAACAATAATTGGTTCGGGTTTCTTTGAAAACGGCTGCGAAACACGGAAGAGTTATTTTCAAAGTAAACATCCATGCGTTCGATTGGCAACAATCTTGAATATTAAGCTACAACAAGCCTAAAATAGTGGTTGGCCAATGAAAATTGGAAGCGGAAGTTAGAACACTAATAAGGAAAGGTTGTAAAGCACAATCGTCGACGACTTTGAGGCAATTTTGGCCTGCCAAGGAACAGAACAATAGTATCAACTGGCAATTTGCGTTCAAAGTTCCTAGCCGATAACACACTTGAGAACCGTTTTGTCTGTTACGACGTAATTTTATCAACAAAAGTACTTGTTTAATGCCAAACATTCAAAGCAGGCATAGAAACAATCCATACTTTCATCATCACATTATTTGAGAACGCAGCTGTTTTGAAAAACGGCTTAAACGGAACTTTTGTCTTCATATTACTGCAAGGTTTTAAAGCGATTTAATTCTATAAAAGAGCAAGGTTTCAACCTATTTATGCAGTACAATGTTAATTTGATTCTTGAGAAAAGGTTACAAGAAATGGCTACGAGACCCACCAAAGTTGGAATCAACACGATTTTGGAGCCATTCGATGCAGGAAAGGTGCGAACTAAATACAGAATAATCCAGCTTTGCTGCAAAATTTTCGTGTTTTTAAGAAATAAATATATTTTAAAAATGAAATACATAAAATAAAAACTAAGAACGAAATAAATGTTATAAAAGGAGATTTACCAAACAAACAATACACTCAAAAGTGGCGCCCAAAGAGAGCTCTCTCGATCTTCAGAGCAGATTCTTCTCTATCAATTCAAGTCAAGAGTAAATTTTTCGAAAAATTCCATGGATAATGGAGTTTCCGAAAAAGTAATCCTTCAAATGAAGTTTGCAGAGTGAATCGACCAATTTCCTTGGAATTTCACAAACTCGTCGGAAATAAATGGAATTTAAAATGGAATAGAAATCCAGCTCCACAAGACTAATAAAAAGTTGTGTGAAAAATAAATTTTCGGAAATGCGTCACAAATCAAATAAAAATAGCACGTAAATGAGACTTTAATGCTTCATAGAGCAGAACTTTCTCGATCAATTCCCGCCAAGAGCTGCTTGCGAACTTATGGAATTTGGGGGAAAATAGTTATTAAAACGAAAACTGCCGAAAATATTGATAAATTTCTCAAGCAAACATTCAAACATTCTGCCCAAATCACGCAAGTATGAGTATGAAGCCAATTTCAGTCTTCATGATTTCTGTAGCAAATGGTGGAAAATTTTGCGAAAGTTTTTGAAAACTCGTCCCAATTCGGGAAATAATGAGGTTTAAATTAAACGTCCAGATTCACAGAGCATCGAGTGGCCTGCTTTCTTAGCTGATGGTGCTTACGAGAAATTTCTCGCTGTATTGAAGTTTGCAGAGTGAACATAGAAAACTTCTTTCTGGATTTTAAAAAATTCGTCAAAAATCAGGGAAAATTAGGATCCAACTGAAACTTTTGAGTTCCGTAGAGCATATTTTCCTCTATTAGATTCGTAAGAAATTCGTCAAAAATACTTTAAAACTCCAAATGAAACTTTCAAGTTAGATGCCCCTTCCTTAGGCTTAGGTGGTGATGGCTGCAAGAAATTCATTCTTGAATTGAAGTTTACAGAGTGAATATGACAAAATTTTGTCTGTGTTTGCAAAAATTCGTCAAAAATCAAATAAAATTTGTATACAAAAGAAACTTTCAAGTCAGTTGTATTTTAAGCAGCTTGAAAGCTTAGCCTAATTGAAACATTTTGTATTTATAGAGCAGAACTTTATCGAAAAACGTAGAAAACAACTCTCTAACTCTCTAGCTGGGCACCTTTCTGAGAAATTATTAGTTAGGCATGGGTGACACTGAGTTGAATCTGCTTCAATTGCGCTTTCACAGCGCATTCCTTCTCGCGGTAAACAAAGATGCTGTTCTACGTTTTACGGTTTGGTTTTAGATGGCACCACCATGCCGTGACGCGGAATACGTACGTTTTCTTTTATTGACATGATATATTTATCAGGTTGATAACTGTTTGTGAAACTTGCAGTTTTCGGCCTGATAAAACTTGGGGAATGCAATCATCAGAAAACAATTATTGGATAAAATGCTATCATTCCAAACGTTTCAAGTTTCGCGCTTCGAACATAGGTGGCGCAAAAACTTCGTTTCGAAATCTAGTTTGTCAATTACGGTTTGTGCGCCGATGTGTACAGATGCGCTGTGAAACTGCCATTTAACTCAGTGTTACCCATGTCTATTATTAGTTCTTAAAATGTAGCCTGCGACGTGCGCTAACGCGAAAACGCAAATTTCCTACAAAAGGTTCAAAAACTTGACTCAAACCCGCAAAACTTCAGGGTTTAAAAAAACTTGAGAAAATCACTTCAAAAAGAATTGAAATTAAACTCAACCTCCATAAATCAAATGTTGCTCTATTAACTGACGCTAAGAGAAAATTCCTATCTGACTTGTGAAAAAAATGAATTTTACAATGAGTTTTCAGAATATTTTGATGCCAAAAAATATTTTCGAAAATTTTTTTCACATATTTTTGTCGATCAATTAACGCCATGATGATATTTCTCAACCGAATTTTCAAACATTCTGGCCAAATCACACAAGTATGACTTATGAATGAAAATTTCAGGCTTCATGCAGCAGCGATTTCTCTATCAAATGGTGCAATAGGCAACTTTTAGACTAGTGCCGGTTGCAAGAAAATCAGTTCTTGCATGGAAGCCTGTAGAAAGTATCGATTGATTTAAAAAATTTTCTCCCAAATTCCATAAGTTCAAAAGCAGCTCTTGGAGGGAATTAATCAAGAAAGGTCTGCTCTGTAAAGCATTCAAGCTCCATGTATGGGCCATTTTTAGTTGATTTGTGACAATTTTTCGAAAATTTATTTTTTTGCGTCAAAATGCCCTTAAAACTCATTCAAAAATATATTTTCCAGCAAGTCAGATAGTAATTTTCTTTGCGTGTAATTTAGTACTTAGACCAACATCTGCTTTGTCGAGCTTAATTTCTATTTTATTTTGAAGCAATTTTTGCAAATCCAGGTGGAAATTGGTCGTATTTACTCTACAAAGTCCAACTCAAGAATATTAATTTTGCTACACGCCATCAGCTAGGCAAGTGCTTTTGATCCCATTGAAAAGCGAAGACTTTGCTCTATGAAACCTAAAAGGTTTTTTAATCCCTGAAGTTTTGCTGATTTGAGACGAATTTTTGAACATTTTGTAGAAAATTTGCGTTTTCGTGTTAGCGCACTTCGCAGGCTACATTTTAACAAGTAATAATTTCTCAGAAAGATTTCTCAAAGTTAGAGAGTTGTTTTTTACGTTTTTCGATAAAGAAAGCTCTGCTCTATAAATACAAAATGTTTCAATTAGGCTAAGCTTGCAAGCTGCTTAAAATACAACTGACTTGAAAGTTTCTTTTGTATATCAATTTTATTTGATTTTTGACGAATTTTTGCAAACACAGACGAAATTTTGTCATATTCACTCTCTAAACTTCAATTCAAGAATTAATTTCTTGCAGCCATCACCACCTAAGCCTAAGGAAGTGGCATCTAATGAAGGAAAATCTGCCTAATTGAACTTGAAAGTTTCATCTGGAGTTTTAAAGTATTTTTGACCAATTTCTTACGAATCTAATAGAGGAAAATATGCTCCACGGAACTTAAAAGTTTCCGTTGGATCCTAATTTTCCCTGATTTTTTACGAATTTCTTCAACTTCATTCAGGTTCAGTTTCATTTCGATTCGATTTTTATGTGATTTTTGACGGATTTCTTAAATTTTACTTTCAGGGCGAACTGAAATTCAACAATAAATGTTTTGCAACCATCGTCAGCTAAGGACGTCGACATCTAATAGAAAAATCTCCTTTAAACTTGAAAACTTGAAAGTTTCTTTTGGGTACCAAATTTACATGATTTTTGACGAATTTTGGAAAATTGCAATGGGAATTTCTTATATTCAATATAAGAATTCAATATGTAAAAAAACGTATTTTAAGAAATTCAAAAATGAATTTCTTAAAACCATCATCAGCTAAGGAAGTGGGCATCTAATAGAGAAAAACGTCCCTTATGAATCCTGAAAGTTTCGTTTGGGTACCAATTTTATATGATTTTGAGGAATTTTTCAGATAAAAGTTTATCAAATTCACTCTGCAAAATTCATTTCAAGAATGAACTTCTTGCAACCGTCACCACCATGGAGTGGACATCTATAGAGAGAAATCTGCCCCATGGAACTTGAAATTTTCATTTGGATCTCAATTTAAAGTGATTTTTGAAAATTTTTTCTACAATCCAAAGAAAATGCCGTATTCGCTCTGCAACCTTCAGACACGAAAATGTCGCTAAAAAGCAATTTTTCATTGGACTTTCAAACATTCACTCCAACTCATTCAAAAGTAAGGCATAAGGAAATCGCTTTGACTTCATACAGTAGATTTTTCTCTAAAAGGCCAAGAGCAACTTTCAAGCTAATTGCAGTTAAAATAACGCCAAAAGCGAGTTTCAAAAAAGTTCAAGAGCAACCAAAATTTAAATAACAAACCTTCTGAAGCGTTTTGCTCTTTACGTCTAGCATCGGGGTCAATTAACACCCTGTATAATGCAATAAGCCGTTATCTCAATAAAAACGTCAAGGATTTGGAAAGTGATGATGCGCGTCTATACGCCAACGACCCATTTACCTGAATAAAACCGTTAAGATACGAAAAAAACCACACATTAAACGCCGGCATTTAACTTATTCTCTAGCGGGGTCAAATCTGGGTTAGATGACGGCCAAAGTTCAAACTATTTGGGAAGCAACTTCGGTTTGTCCCAGTCGATTCAAATAATTCCCGAAAGCGACCCACGTGGCTTATGGGTCTGATATGGGGCGTCAATGTCAAAGAGCCGATAGATGAACATTGAAAAAATCGACGACATTGTTCGAATACAAATCGATGCATTAAAGATTCGGTCACGTAGCACTCAGGGTCAATATGAATGTTCAGAAAAATTGGTTTCATTGATTGCTGCTAATTGGGATGATGGTACTGAGATGGTTCGGTAGCTACGTGCTAGATGCCCATTATTTATTGCACCCAACAATAGTTAAAAGTCACTGAGTGCGGAACTTCTTCAAGAAAAATAATTGTTCTGGCGATTTGCTCTAAGAAGAACATCCTTGGTTTGGCTTCCCTTATCAAAAATCCTGCCGCGCGCCATTGTTAACACCGTCCTCGTTTATGAATGGAATAAATTAACTGGCACCAGTCAATCGGTGAATTTCCACCGAGCATCCGGATTATTGATCATTCATGGCGCCAGGATGACTGATGCATCCCAAACTCGTAAAAATGACCCATATTTTTATAGGTCAAAGCCAGATAAAAGCATCTAAAGTGAACGATAACTTTCTCATCAGTGGCGCAAATTAATTTTCCTGCCCTGAAACCGGAGCCGCCACAATTGACACAAGCTCGCAACCAATAGCAGCACTGATAGCGCTCAGTTGTGTCAAAGGATACGTGCCTATGCACCAACGGTGCGTTTGCAGTGCAAAAAAAACATTAAAGCTAAACCGACTGTGAATAATTCAGGCTGGACTTTCACTAAACTCCAAGACTGCAACGGTTCTTATGCAACAATTGCACGCTAGTGACCGAGTTTTGGGGCCATCAGCTCGCGCTTACTTGAAGCATTCGAAAAGAATGGGCCGCTGAGAACCTGAATATGCCGCAAAATTCCCCAAAGAGTGGGACAGCCAACTAACCAATGGTTACGTAAAGGCACAAGAAAGGAAAAACTGGAATTAGATAATGAAATCATTCCGGTTACCTGCAGCTAATGAAATGTGGTGGATTTGATAAACCTTGTGCCTTTTAGTGCGCCAAAGTGTTGCATCAAAGCCGCACAAGAAAGTTTCTATTCTTCGAGATCAACAGCCTTGACCGACTTTTAAGTGTAACTGCCGTTATATAACCACTCGAATAAAGTGGGCTGCTTATGGTAAAGTCAAAGAACTCGGAGGACCATGAATTTTTAACTTTTGATTTTTCGATTCTCACCAACAGCCAAACCTGATTCAGTTGGTTGAAATGTCGATGGAAATATTCTTTAAGCCTGGAAGATGGACAGGATTTTTACCATATTCAGCCGGCGTGATTTCAATTTGAAAAATTATTTTCTACTTGCACTTTTGAAAACTAGAAAAGTTTACAAAAATAAACTTTATTTATGTGCGCCTAAAATAAACATCACCTTGTAGCTCTGAAGCAAAACATTACTTATGAATCGTCGAAACAACACACAAATACGTAAAACAACCAATCGATAAACAGCAATTTCAAGCAAAGTTTAAAGTTAATTGTACAGTAGTTTGTTAATGCAGGAAATCGAGCAAGCAAAAACTAGTGGAATTTATCGGGCTAACTCAGGGCCGACTACCATTCAGGAAAGCATAGACCATCAAGGAGATATTGTGAAAGGTTTAGAAAAACACAAACAACTGAACACTTTGATTCCTGATTCGCAGGAAAATCCTGTTTACCTGAATAGGACGATCGGGATGTTTCCAGCAGCTTAAACGTGAATGGAATGTGGACTTTCATCATATTCATCTGAGGAATCCTGGGCTGCATCTGATGGTGCAACGACGTGGGAAACACAAACTCTTCGCCGTGTACCCGAAGTACCACCATGTTTCTGCAAAATGAAAAACTCCATTCATTTCCAAGGAAAAAATTGGCTTTATCAAGTTGCACGGTGTCAGTTCATGCGACTTTAGGCTGGAAATAACATGCTCAGACCACAATAATCGATCAATTTGTGTCTTTTATGTGTCAAGGAGAGTATTTATGTGTACGTATTTGCATAATATACCCATTACGGTCATAAGCAATACCCAACTGGGTAAAGATAAATGATGGTAATTGGCAGCAAGGCATTTCAATAAGCTGCACAGGAATTTTTAATAATTATTTTATTAAAACTGTACTTTATTTAGGCCAATAAATACATGTAAACAACTAATTCTAATTTAGAACCATTTTAAAACAAAAGAAACCAGTTATTCTGAACTAATAAACATTACATGTGCCCCAGAAAATCCGCACTATTCAACGCTTAAAAGCGCCTTCTCTTCGACTGAAAGCCTCTGTTTTCATGATCCGTCCGAATCCAGCGCCCTTCAATGGCAGGCCTTTTCCAAACCTGGTTGAAACCCTCGCTTCCAGCATGGGAAAGCGATGAGTTGAAGGACTCGTACTTCACGACCGGCATCTCTAAAAACCAAACTTCCTAGTACCAGGACTGTAGAAAAAAAAACCTCAAAACACCTCTAGTTGATGATGTGGGAGTATCGTACTCCAAATGCTCATGAGTGTCCAAGATTGAGTTGAGATTCTGAGCTTGCATGAGAAGACTGGCTTCCTCCTGGCGCAGCTCCATGTCCTTTTGCTGTCGCATCAATTTGGCCTGAAGACCCTCCTCAGTTTGGCGAATCTGCGCTTCAGCTCTAACTTTTTCCTCCTTTTCGAACAAAGAAATAATTTGTTTGCAATATATAGTATTAATAGTAAGCTTTCCTCATAATTGAGTTAGATGAGATGCGACTTACCTCTGCAAATCTCTCCTTAGCTTCCCACTCCTTCTTCTGGCGCTCCTTGTCCAATTCACGGGCACGCAACTGTTCACGCAGCGTTTCAGTTTCCTGCTCAAAACGCGCATACTCCATCTGCGCCTCCAGTTTATCGCGTTCCCTTTTGAACTCTAGACGAATCGCCTCCTCCTTCTGTCTGTACAAATCGAAGAGACTCTTCCAGCGGCTGGCGTACTCATCTTCAAACGATCCTAATTCGGCCAAACGCGGACCAATTGAACGCTCCTTGAAGAGGAAGAAATAGCTTAACCTGATAGGACTTTATTAAATGGAATCGCAAAGGCAGTTTAAGAACATTCGATTTTAGAGAAGAGAGCTTCAGCTTTTCGATCCACTATGAGAAACTTTCGGGATCTTATTGAGGAAATTAGTGGGGTTTTAAGGCGTTTGAAATTTTGACTCTGATTTCGAGCTGAAACTATCGAGCAAACTGTTTATTAGTAGATATCAATACGCCTATTGGCCCAGTTCAAGGTAAAACATTCGTTTTTGTAAACTAAGTAAACGGGAGTTAATTCGATTTAATCTTATGGATTTGGAATAGAAAATGTGTTCTTGAATAATTTGTCGATTAATTTGTATAATTTAATTTCCATTTATAGCGGTTGAGCAGGTCGCTTACGCAAGACTTGGAACTTTTAACTGTGTAGAAAAGTGAACAGACTGGGCGGTTTACACAAGGCCAAATAAGCTGATTGTAATAAATGAAGTAATCAATTAGAATTTAAAATTAGAAAAAATGTTTTTCAGCTAAAAACAGTTTTGGGAACGCAGCACTACGCGTTTAATCAATGAATAATCGCTGAGGTAAAGATAATGCATTCTAAAATACGCTGATTTGGCTTCACATGCTGCGGCAATTGTTGCAGTTTGTTGAGGTACAAATTGTTCTAAATTATCATTTTCAAATTCACTTAAATAACTCGAAACGGCGGCAGATGAGAAAAACTGCTGGAGGCGAGAGAGTTTTCAAATTGAACAGGGAAAAAAATGGTAAGAAAGTTCTAGGCGGTTAAAAGGGGATGGCTTCCAAGAATGTATCACCCTATAAGTTCCTACAAGCGTTTAACACCTTGAAAGGTGTAGACCCCAGAGCGTAGACAACGTTCCAAATTTGCAACAAATGCGGCAAATCTGCTTGAGTTGGAATAGAAAAACCACCAAACATTTCCAATTTCAACACCCTGTATCTTAAAAGAAAACGTTGGTGGGCATTTTTAAATGAGATTTTCTCTCTTTTTGTAGTTCAATCACCTATTTTCTCTCAAATTTTCCATATTTAAAGGTTGAATCACCCTGTACAGGATGTCCCGTAAGCAGATGATAAAACGTGCAATTCTTTGGCTCAAAAGAAGACGATCCGACCTAACTTTTATTAAGAAAAAATGTCTGGCTGTCCTCTACTAATGATGATCAAATTTCTTTAAAAAAAATGCTGTAAATTTGTTTTTATGCAAGACATCGATGTAATGTAAAATATCAAAAAATAATTAGTGCATCAACTCAGAACGAATCAGTTGATTCCAGCGGCTAAATACACTTTTCCAAAGCGGATGCACTCGGTTGCTTCATCAAAATATGAGTCTCACGTACGAACAAATTTACATCGAGTTTCGTTAAAATCCATCAAATTATTCTCCTGATTTTTCAAAAAACATACTTTTTTTGAAGAACTTTGACCATCAGTAGCAGAGGGGCTCGACATATCTTTTTGTCAAAGACTGTCACAGTGCGCTATTGTTCAAATGCTTACGGGACACCATGTATATCCAAATTATTTCTGCAAGGAATGCATTGACTCAGCAAACGCCCTGGATAGTCATACATGCAATTGGCGATAGAAGACAAATTGCTGCGTTCTAAAAAGCCCAATCAATAAGCCTTTTATTATTATGCCCATAAAAACCCAACAATTTCCTCATATCCTTTTGTGCTAATACCTGATAAAACTCATTATTCCTTCTATTAAAATGCTTGTCCGATAAGCCTACAGTTTGATCTACCAGATCATAAGGCTCAACTATCACTGGCCTTAAGGCGTAGCTCAGAAAGTAGCATTTGTCTCGGCACTTTTGGATCGCTTGCACGGCGCTATTCTTCCTGGCAAAATCTGCAATTCGCATTGAATAAATTTGGGTTTATTTATTGAATTATACCCACCTATGAAGCCCTCTCCAGTAGACTTTCCTCTTTCGTCTACCACGACAGTTGCGTTCTCGATTTCCCCAAAAGGAGAAAAAG
The DNA here is from genome assembly GCA_024550625.1 of Dendroctonus valens. Taxonomy (NCBI): domain Eukaryota; kingdom Metazoa; phylum Arthropoda; class Insecta; order Coleoptera; family Curculionidae; genus Dendroctonus; species Dendroctonus valens. The sequence goes on from JAJTJO010000118.1 coordinate 62,866, forward strand.
CATGGAGCAGGAGCTCGCTAGTGATAAAAGGGATCAAATTCCGCACCTTGACTATAGCGCAACTCGGTGATAGTTTCAGCTTGAGGTTTCTGGACTTCAACAGGACCCCATCCAGCTCCTTTCTTGCCTTCACAGCGTTAGCGTAATAGTCCAACTTGATAAAGCCGAAGAATTTATCCTTGTGGACGAAAATTTCGGATACCTCTCCGTAGGACTTGAATAGGGCTTCCAGGTCCTCATTGCTGATTCCAGCCCCAATGTTTCCAATATAAAGCCGGTTTCGGCCAGAGAACTTTTTCTCCTTCAAATCCAGACAGGGAAGCTCGTTAGTGGGCGCAAAGGACAATTGCGAAATTGCATATTCGCACTTCTCGCCATAGGGCCTATTAAACGGCCTTCTCTGCTCGCGTTCACATGGATTCTCCTCACAAATTTGAGGTTCGGACTTGTCCTGCAATGTTTGCTCCATGTGGTTGTTCTTACTCGAAAACCTGCCTCGACGGCCCATTTTTTTCTTCCTCAAGTCCTCATTGGTGCTTCCCACGTTACCAACGTGAGTATTTTCAGCCATTTTTTTGAGGTTTTGCAGGAGCACTCAACAAATCACTCAAACGCACCCTTTGTCAAATGTCGCTAACGGCAATTGTTTTCCGGTGTCCTTGACAACGACATGTTGCTCCATGGGAGGAGCATGATATCCGCCGTGATGCTTTGTTTCACATAAATGAAACTTTAAATATTTTTTTTTCTCATGAAACTTTAAATGTTTAATTTACGAAGTTTCCGGGTGAGTTTCATTTACCGCTAAAAGCCCTAAATTCGATATACAGACGCCCTTTAGGAAATCAAGTGCGCCGCAGCAGGATTTGCAGGCGGCTTTGACGTTTGACGCAAGTTTTCGAGGTTAAGGATGGGTACTTTTCTGCCAGCAGCCTGTTTGGGTGCCAGGAAATCGCACCTTTCCTGTAGTCTTTAATTTCTAAAGTAAGTTTTGAGCATGCCAAAGTAGGGGTACTTTTGGGTTTTTGCTGGTCGATAATTCAACTATTCCTACTACACAACGGGCATTGAACGTGCAGAAATCAATAGTTCATACACCAGTGTTGCCAAGCCTCCACTAAAATAGCAAATCTCAGCAAAAACCCAAAATGTAACAAAAAGACTCGAATTTTTGAGACTGAGACTCGATCTTTGTTAAGATCAGGAACTTTTGCCGGTCGATAATAACGGCTCTTAGTTTTGACAATAGTTTGCGCAAAAAAAAACAGGGCAGTGCGCGTGAAAGTGAGAAAAAGTAACGTCACAGAAAGAAAAAAAGGTTTGAAAATATTTCAAAAATTGGGGGCATAAACGCCGTTTATTTGGAAAGGCACCACGCAAATAAGAAAATAAATAAAAGGAAATTAAAAAAAAACAAATTAAATAAAACTAATAAAATGCAGAAATAGAAAAATTCTTTCAACGACGTTTGTTTTGAGTATTTCCATTGTTTTGTTTGAATATTTTCCGAAACAAAACGTTGTATTTCTGGCCGAAAACGGCATTTTTTTATTTCATATAAAGTGGTAGGAATGGGATAAACTACAATGTGAGCACTCTTTTATTAACGTGAGCCAAAAGCGGCAGAAAAATCCCTGATCTTAACAATTACCTTGTAGAGTTGGATCTGAATGTTTCCTCAATATTTTAACACTTTGCCAAAGAAAAACCGTTGGCAAGGCTGCGTTTTTTTGTTGGTTCCGGTAACCGAACGGTTCGAAGCAATCAACATAATTAGCGCGTTTTATGGAATATTAATGGAGTGAGCTCATTGAGATGCAGGACTCTAATTCATCTCAACCAGCCACTAAAGTATATGCGCATAGTTTAGTGCTAAATGAATGCAACATTTCGTGGTTCAGTGTCCGGGTTACCTGCCGAAACGCCCATAAATCTAGAAGGTTTTCAGATAAAAGTCTAAAACATTGTTCTATTATCGGCTGTGACACATAAAAGACCCATTAGTGAGCAACAGTAAAATAAACTATCTATTAGCAGCCAGTGGATTCAAAGTGTTGTCTTTGTAGAGAAAAGGTTTTTGCCCCCCCAAACCTTCAAAATAAAACCCATTATTTACTAAATATTTGAAGTCTCTTCGACTGAGGACAAACATTGATGGTGTGATTTTAAGCAATTATCGAGAGGAGATAAGCTATGCGGGGACCTTGGAGAGAATTGGGGAATTTTAATACGAAATGATCACATGGAAGTGCAAGGAAACATGCTGAGTTTGAAACAATCGCTTATTTCTAGTTAAATTGTTTAGAGAGTCTAAGTAAATTGTGTAAGAAGTCAATTTTTGCTGAATCATATAGAGTATCTTCTTCTTCCTCTTATATTAGGATTATATCCTGTTTTTCATCAACCTCATAGCTTCAGTTGTGACGCTGAACTCCAGATTTCATACCAGCGGGTTGGTGGTCGTCACGGGGGTCTTTTTGAACGTGGTACTCCCTCTCTGGCAATTTTTGGCAGTCTGGTGTTGCCCATCCTGCCAACGTGGTCTCTCCACTCTCGTCTCCTGTTACGAGACCATCTCACGACGTCTTGGATATCGCACTTAGTTCTTATGTCGTCGCTTCTTACATGGTCCAGTAGGCTACATCCCACCATGGATCTTAGTGTTCTCATTTCAGTTGTTCTTATAAACCGTTTAGTTAGGGCATCTTCCGTTCTGGTTTCGACTGCATACGTCATCACAGGTCTAACACAGGTTTTGTATATTCTGGCTTTGCTCTCCACAAACATATATTTATTTCGCCATATTAAGTCTCTCAAATATCCCGATATCAAGGCTCCTTTTGGTGTCTGCGCTCTCACTTCTTCTTTTAGGTCTCTACTACTTGTTATGTTGACCCCAAGGTATTTGAACTGCATAACCTGTTCGACGCTGTTGTTGTAGATGGCGAGCTTGCATCTGCTGCGGTTCCCTTGATACCGTGAGAGACTGTGTCTTGGTTGTGGATATTTGCATGCTAAACCTGGACGCCATCCGTTCAAACTTATAAAGAAGCCTTTGCAAGTTGTCCTCATCTTCGGCGACTAGCACGGCGTCGTCGGCATAGCATATCACCTTTAATTCCTCATCACCCATTCGATACCCTCTGCCAACGTTCTTGACTTCTGTAATAATTTCGTCCATTATGATGTTAAATACTGCAGGACTTAAGCTGTCTCTCTGCCTTATTCCAGTTGATATGTGTACTTTCTCAGATAGTTTGCCTGCTACTTTTATGTAAGTGTGGTTGTCTGTGTTGAGTTCCGCAATAATTGTTATTATGTTGCGGTTAATATTTCTCTTCTGCAAAAGCGGCACGACGTCGGATAGTCTTACTCTTTTGAAAACCTGAGTCAGGTCTACAAAGCACATGAAAGCTGGTTTATTAAATTCTATAGCTTTTTCGGTTATTTGCCGGATGGTGAATATTGCATCCATAGTGGATCTGTTCTTTCTGAATCCCTTTTGTTCTTCGCATATTCCAGAAGCTGCTACTTCTTCCTTAAAGATATTCGTAAGGAGTTTTGAGATTGCACTTAGGAGGCCAATTCCTCTGTAGTTAGTTAAGTCAGTTTTTGATCCCTTTTGGAAAATTGGTATGGTAATTCTATATTTCCACTCTGCTGGTATTTCTTTTTTGTGCAGCACTTTGTTAAAGAATGCATGTATCTGGTCTAGTAGCATATCACCTCCGTATTTGATCATTTCATTGCTTACCTCGTCCATTCCCGGCGACTTTCGATTTTTCAGTTATCCAACGAGTTGTTTTATTTTTTCCCTCGATATGTTCCACTGTTGGTGTGTGCTACTATCGTTTAGTTGTGATTTGATGGTTTTAGCGTTGACGTTAGTTTCCTTATATAGCTCACAAAAGTTTTTCTCCCAGTCTTTTTAGTAGAGATTCTGGTAGTTTGTATGTATTCGTTTATTGGTTTTTTCCTCGTTCGAAGCATGTTCCACACTTTTTTTTGCCCTCCATACAGGTCGTATTCCATATCTTTGAAGAATTTTTACCTGTTTTATTGTTTGGATGTGGTTATTGGTACTTTTTCTAACAATTTTGTATTCATTGTATGTGATTGACTTTGATCTGTATTCTAGATATACCTTTCGTTTCTCCTCAGCCAGTAGTTTAATTTCTTGATTAAAACAGGGTTTGGTATTCGGCTTTTTATCACTTCTGATGAGTCTTCTCCCAAGTGCCTCATCCGCAGATTTTATTATATTTGTCTTTAGTTTCTTCCATGCGGTTTCCACATCGTCTTCTTCTAGTACTGTGCATACTTTAATTTTTTCTTCTAGTCTTTGCTGGTACAATTGCCTTGTCGACTCATCGGATAGCGATTCCACATTGAGCCTTTGGAGGCCCCCAGTGCATTCCCTCCTTACTCGCTGAAGAGTGATCGTGATCTTGGCCATTACAAGGTTATGGTTGGTTCCCGCATCCGCCGAGCTTAAGGTTCTGACGTCTTGTATTCTGCGTGGGTTGATATTTCTGTTTGTGATTATGAAGTCTGTCATGGATTTCTGGCCGCGTGTATTTTCAAAAGTGTATTTGTGTTGTGGTTTATGCGGGAAAAAAGTGTTGTTTATTCTTAACTCGCTTTGTGCGCAAAGCTGTATTAGTTGTTCACCATTTTCGTTTTTTATTTCTTCATTATATAGAGTATAGGATGTCCAATTTTCGGCACTTTTATAAATTTTTGCTCGCTTAAAAGATACAGGAGAAAATCAGAAAATTGTGAACAGAAAAAGTTTTATGAAAAGTGATTGTTAATAATCTGCCGTGTTCAGTCTAAGAATACGGGGTCAAGTAAAAAGCTTATCCGGCCTAAGCTCATTTTTTTAATGGAACACCCTGTATATATTAATGTAAAAAGATTAAGTATTAAAATTAACTGAAATCATCGCAAATGTTCGAAAACACCTCCGGTGTTTTCAATGCAGTTTTGACATCTTTTTCGATTTCGGATTTAAGGCATTCATGGTGCGTAAGGGTTTAATTTCTGCAAAGGCCTCGTGAATTCTTTGATCAAGTAGCTCTCCGGCTAAAATTACTTCTTAATACATTTTATTCTCTACCTAAAGAAAAAATCTGGAGGTGTTAGATCCGGTGATGGTGGTAGCCACCTATAGGTCCATCTGATCCTATCCAACGGTTTCTAAAGTGAGTATTTATGTCAAAAGGGTCATTTTGATTTCCCCTGTATCTGTTAAGCGAGTAAAACTTTTCAAATTTTGATTTTATCATTTTATGATTGACCTAAAAAGAGCACATTACACCTATACTACTTTTTTATATAAGTATATACTATAAAAGTGTCCAAAATGGGACACATTGCACAAATGTGGAAGGAAATCCGATGTGGCACAAACAGATCGCACGAAAGGCGATATTTCCAATTTTTAATAGTTTAAAAAATGACATGAAAATGCCTACAATTAGACCCACAATTACCAGATACGATTACGCATAGAGCCAAACCAAGCTGCCAAAGAAGGACTAAAAACGAACGAAAACGAAATAGGGCAAAAAATTCAACTTTAACAATGAAACAAATGGAAAAAGCAGTTTATTGGAAAACAAACTGATGGAAAGTGCTAAATTATAACCTTCTAAGAGGGTTTTACGATTCTTCTGTAAAACTTTGAAACTGAATCCATCTTCGGTTGCAAGAGTTGGCTTATCGACATAATTCTTGATACACAATGTGCTCAATAAAATTGCTGCGAAAAAGTGCAGTCGGGCTCCATTTAGCACAAAAAAACACTGCGGATGTATTAAAGTAAATATTGATTTTTTGATAATCTAAAGAATCCAAACTCATTTAATCGGCTGTTGAATTTTTTACTCAGTCACCCTTTCGGCATTCATTTCATAGTATTCTGTCCATCAACCACCATAGCTTAAGCCTTGTGTTAATATGGTGTTTAAAAGCAGTTACTCTTTGCCATCCTTCTACCCACTCAGAATGAAAAACCCCCTATCCATATGGAGAAACAATTGGTGATTAATGAATGGTACGACAGTATCAAGCCAATATTATCGCCCCCACAGGAAGCAACATTTATCCATGTGGTACCCACAAGGACTGGAGAATCATGGAGTGAACCTACTCATCCTACAGCTGGCAGAAAACCAAAAACTTTACCCCTAGATAAGATGGGGCAGCAACCCCACATCAGGCCTAGGCCAAGAGAATGTATTGGGAGGCAAGGAAGTGTTTGCAATAAAATCAGTTATAACAGCCAGCAGCACTGAAGAGATTTCTTTGTGCTCATGATCCCAAGGCCGGCAATTAATGGAGAAGAGAGTTTCTTCTGCTAAATGAACGTGTGAGGACTCACCTGGCTGCAAACAGACATAACAGCACCGCACAAACGGAGAACAAACAGATCCACCAGGCGTTCGAGTATTCCACCGATTGCAACAGATCTGCCAAAGTCTTTTCAAACATCGTTTATTTAGATGAGAACTCGTAACATCGCACAGTAAACAGCAGCGTTGGACACGTCTTTGCTGTGCCGCATGCAAATCGAACTATTTAACAACAAACGCGGATTCAGTCGTGAAAGGAACAACAATTCGATACCAAAGCAAGGACGAGTGACAGGAATCGATCAAGCGCACAGCTGACTGGCGCCCAGCTGATTGGATTCATCTGTAGGCAACACAATATACACTTTGAAGTTGCCTAGCTGAAAATTCTCACAATTTCTAAATGTGGTAGTTCCTCAAGAGGTAACTAAAGCATTGGGAAGAACCCCCAACAATGCAAATGGGGTTAAACTGGACAATAGTTGAATAATTTGCGCTATTAACTGGCCAACGTTGCCTAAACAATGGCAACTCTGGCTGATTACCATGGCAACCAAACACTAACGACCCCCCAAACCTTAGAGTAAATAGTTTAGATCTTCTAACTAGAGAACACTCTCTTTCCTTGTCTAAGGTATAGGTACTATTTGCTCTGAGCCCCAAGCGTAAACAAAACGATGCTAAAATTGGTAATTGGTATTGTAGCTGGTTGCTTCGCAACAGCCTTTATCTTCTTTACTTCAAACCACGTTTCAATTCTCATGGCTTCAGCTTCAAAGCAATTAATAGCTGTGGATTTCGAGGTGTACGGAAAGGTTCAAGGTAAGGTCCCTTTTTAAGCTAAAAACCACCTCAATGCAGGCCTATTTTTCTTCCAGGGGTGTTCTTCAGAAAGGTAACGGGCAGCTTTAGTTAGTCTTCCGGTTGATGATGAGTTGTTCTTTCAGTACACCGCAGCTGAGGCCAACAAGTTGGGTCTAGGAGGATGGTGCAACAATACGCCACATAACACGGTCCAGGGCGTCATTGAGGGAGAACGTGCCAAAGTGACTGAACTGTAAGTTCCTTTATGTGGTGGAATATGGGGAAGATTTGGTTTCACACCCCTCAATATGTGAGGATGACTGGAAATTAAAGTTTCTTAACACATTTTACACGCTAGGGCAGGTTTTCTCTACAGGGTGTCCCACCGGGAACCGCCGCGATCGATATCTGGCAAACTATAATTAGGAGAAATTTGAAAATTGGACAGTGTACGTAGGTCATTGGGGGCAAGAGATCTAAAATATTTTCAAGATGGCCGCAGTTCCGGTTATACCGGAAGGAAGTATCAACTTGCTTATTTTAAATGGGACACTCTATATATTATTACATTTTTGAATTCTACTCCAAATTATAAACATATTTCATGTACAATATCATATACCTAAGTATAACCGTTTTTGATATATTTGAAATTTTATGTAGAAAATGACAGTTGCAGCCACTCGAATAATCATTCATTTTTCCTATAAGGAAATATGCACAACTTAATTTGAGTCGCATTTCCTGTTGAAAAGGACTTACTTTAATGGAATTTCGATAAAATTTTCATAACTATTAATACAAAGTGTTAAAAAAATAAGTTTGAAAATGACGTTGAGAGAACCGTCCAAAATCAATTTTTTTAAATGGAAACCCCAATTTTTGATAATTTTATCTTATTCAGTGTTAAAATTAAGGGTAAGTTTGTGTAAAGTTGCCTATTTCAAAAGTGTTTATTTTTCGAAATATTGCCAATTTAATGTTTTCATATGGCTAATTTGTCGCACCTTATTTTAAATACTTTAATCCAAAAAAATTCCTGGGTTTCAGTCAATTTTACTGTTTATTATTTAAAATGTCACAAATACGTTTCACGGTCATCATGAATTTAAAAAAAAATTTCATTTCATTTCATTTTCAGAAATTTTTTTTTTAATTAATGATGACTGAATGTTTATTTTAGACAAACTAATGATGGTGGAGAAAGACACCGAAACGTATTTGTGACATTTTAAATAATAAACAATAACATTGACTGAAACCCAGGAAATTTTTTTGGATTAAATTGAAATACTGTCAGTAAAATATACACAGTAATTTTAAATACTGTCACTCTTAGTTGCCATGACGAAAGTGGCCATTTTTAATGCAACCAAATGCCAAAGGAATGCTTACAGCTGTCAGTTACCTTTTGAAAATAATTAATAGTCAAGGCGCTTAAATTATACAAACGAAGATTTTTTAAACTTATTTATTACTTATGGAGAATGTGATAAAGTTATATCAAGAACATGTGACACATTTGCCATTTGATATCCTCAAAAACAGAAGCCTTCACGGTGTGCTGTTGAACAAATTATAGAAAATTCCAAGAATTTTGGATACATCTAAATAACAGTGCATGTTCAATTTATAAAGGCAACCAGAAAAATTAGAGAACCCTAGATTTAAAAAAAACTGTTTTTAGTTCTTGATATAATTATAATTGATATAATAATAATTAATAATATACTTATAAACCATTCTTGATATAACTTTATCACATTCTCCATAAGTAATAAATAAGTTTAGAAAATCTTCGTGTGTATAATTTAAGCGCCTTGACTATTAATTATTTTCAAAAGGTAACTGACAGCTGTAAGCATTCCTTTGGCATTTGGTTGCATCAAAAATGGCCACTTTCGTCATGGCAACTAAGAGTGACAGTATTTAAAATAAGATGCGACAAAATAGCCATATGAAAACATTAAATTGAAAATATTTCGAAAACTAAACTCTTTTGGAATAGACAACTTTACACAAACTTACCCTTAATTTTAACACTAAATAAGATAAAATTATCAAAAATGGAGGTTTCTATTTAAAAAAAATGATTTTTTCGGTTTTCTCAACGTCAGTTTGAAACTTATTTTTTTAACACTTTGTATTAATAGTTATCAAAATTTTGTCGAAATTCCATTAAAGTAAATCCTTTTTAACTTTTTAAATATTCCCTTATAGGAAAAATTAATAATTATTCGAGTGGCTGCAACTGTCATTTTTTACATAAAATTTCAAATATATCAAAAACGGTTATACTTAGGTACATGTTATTGTACATGAAATATATTTAGAATTTGGAGTAGAATTCAAAAAAGGTAATAATATACATATAGGGTGTTCCATTTAAAATAAGCAAGTTGATACCTACTTGCGGTATAACCGGAAGTGTGGCCATCTTCAAATTATTTTAGATCGCTTGCCGCCAATGACTTACGTATACTGTCAAATGTTCAAATTCCTCCTGATTATAGTTTGCCAGATATCGATCGCGGCGGTTCCCAGTGGGACACCCGGTATAGATGCACTTACTCGAAGGAGCTGGCTGATGCTCTGTTCCTTATACTATTTCTGCTCTTGTCTGTCTAGATTTACGTTCACAGTCAATATGTATATCCAGTGGCGAATCCAGGATTTTGACCTGTGGGGGGGCTAAGGTCATAAAAACTGCAGTCCTATAGCGCCCCCCCCCCTGGATTTGCCACTGAAATCGATCAATTGGAGAAGGTGGAGCAATGACTTGTCCACCTTGATCACCTGACCTGAAGAATCCGGATTATTTTGCGAGCTTTCTACTTTTAAGTTGTGGGTGGAAGAAAAGATAGGTGTTCTTTTTGAGTCAATAAAATCACTATACGAATTTTTGCAAGTTCCGATTTGTGCTGCCTCGACGGCTAAAAGCCGAAGTTTGTTTAAAATTCGTAAACAGCTGATTTAAATCCATGAAAGGGCTCCGCCACATTTCTTCCCAATATTACACAAAATCGATCACCACGAATCCAGGATTTTGATCTGAGGGCTGTCGCTGTTAACATGTTTTTGAAATATTTTATTTATAAATTTACAAAATTATAGGTATATGTATATCCTCTGTTTTGTCCGTTTCGTTTGCGCTTGTTGTGTCTCAGTTACCTTATAAATGCTGATTCGTCCGAGTTACTTTGGAAAAAACATTCCAAAAAGAGCCTATTTGCCGAAAACTCACAAATCAGCTAGTGCAAAACAGCAGAGAAAATATCACACAGCAGAGCAAAAATTGACGAAAGCGTAACAAAAACATTGACAGAAAATAAGGCAAATAAACTTGAAAGAAAGTGTTTACTTTCTTTCAATCTTTTCATGAATCGATCTAACCAAGAACAAGATACAAACTTACGAATAGCGTACAAAACAGAAAAATGTAACTAAGACAGACAAATAGTAAATTAAACGCAAGAGACACCGGATAAATATTGCATGCAAAAATAAATGAATGTAAACAGACAAGAGAAGATTGGTTGAGCAAAATGAGTACGACTTGAAAAAAAATTGGGAAAAACAATGGAAAGGCAAATAAAACTGAAGAACAAGTTGCAAATGCAATAGAATACGAATTGTTCAAAACAGGAACAAGAGATCATCTTAAGGATAGTGAGCAAAGCAAAAAAAAGGAACAAAAACAGGACAAATTAAACGAAAAATTGAAAGGATTGATTGCAGACGTTGGTAAATGTAGACCGTCAAACGTCCGACCCCTGGATTCGCCACTGTGTATATCCTCTATTTTGTCCCTTTCGTTTGCGCTTGTTCTGTCTCAGTTGCCTTTTCTTGTTTTTCCCGCTATTCGTAAGCTTGTCTCTTATTTCGGGGTTCATCAATTCTTGTCGTCTTGCATTTGTAACTGTTTACCTTGTTTCTGTTTTATTTACCTTTCGGTCGTCTTTGTTTTTTTTTATTTTCGCCATGTTTTCCCCACTTTGCTCATTTTCCTAATAATTTTACTTTCCTTTTCTGTCTTAAATCGCGTTTGCTGCCAATATTTACCCTCTGATTTGTCTCTTTTAATTTGCACTTGTTCTGTCTCAGTTACCTTTTCCCGTTTTTGCCCGCTATTCGTAAGTTTGTCTCTTGTTTCTGATTTCATCAATTCTTGTCCTCTTGTATTTGCAAGAGGTTTGGTTTCTATCTATTCTATTTATGTTACGCACGTTTTTCATTTTTGCCATGTTTTTCTCATTTTGCCAATTTTATACTCTGTTTTGTCCCTTTCGTTTTTTCTTTATTCTGTCTCAGTTACTTATTTGTCTTGTTTTTTCCGCTATTCGTAAGTTTGTCTTGATTCTGATTTAATCAATTCTTGTCTTCTTGCATTTGTAACTGTTTACCTTGTTTCTATTTTACTTACCTTTCGGTCGTCTTTGTTTTTTTGTTACTTTTGCCATGTTTTCCCAGTTTACTCATTTTCCTGATAATTTTGCTTTCCTTGTCTGTCTTAAATCGCGTTTCCCGCCAATATTTACCCTCTGTTTGTCTTGATTCTGATTTAATCAATTCTTGTCCTCTTGTATTTGTAACTGTTTACCTTGTTTCTATTTTATTTACCTTGCGGTTGTCTTTGTTATTCATTTTTGCTATGTTTCCCCCAGTTTTGTTCATTTTCCTGATACTTCTTTCCTTGTCTGTCTACATTTAGGTTTGTAAGCAATATTTATCCTCTGTTTCGTCCCTTGCGTTTGCACTGGTCCTGTCACAGTTACCTTTTCTTTTTTTGCCCGCTATTCGTAAGTTTCTCTTTCGTTTCTCGTTTGATCAATTCGTTCAATCAATCGCCTCTTGGATTACTTTACTTTCGTCTCTTTTTTTCGCACTATTGCCTCTTTGTATCCCAATTTTGTTCGTTCGTCTGATATTTCTTCTCTTGACGGTCTACATTTACCTGCGTCTGCAATCAGTCCTTTCCATTTTTCGTTTAATTTGTCCTGTTTTTGTTTTGCTCGCTATTCTAAGATTATCTCTTGTTCCTGCTTTGATCAATTTGTATTCTATTGCATTTGTAACTGTATCTTTCTTCAGTTTTACTTGCCTTTCTTTTTGAGGTGTAAAAGAGGGACTGGGTACCCCTCGGAGGTCGGAGGAATTTCGGCCAAAGCTCCTGTTCTGCTCTGGGGACATTTGGGGAAGATGGACTCGGACTCCGACATGGAGTTTGAGCATGAAGAAAGGGTTCCAAGCGGACAAGATACGAATCTCCAAGAGATGAGGCTATTGTTGGACTCTTAGAGGACAAGATGGACTCGCTCGAGAATGCGGTGGACTGCGTGCAGGAACTGATGCCCAAAGTCCCAAAGGAAGTTAGGAAATCTATGTCAAAATACCTACTCAAGATTAAAGAATTGTCTAAGGGCCTAAAAGGCACACTACTCCATGTGCTTAAACAAAACAACGTGCAAATGGTGGAAATCAAGAACATGATTCAAGCACAAAATATAAAGATAAATGAAATGCAACAACAGCAAAAAATTAACAAGGCTCCAACCCCTACCTATGCTGGAGTGGCTTCTGCCACAAGCCACTCAGTAAGAGTAGCGGGAATCAAAAAACCTATCACAACTGGCAAAACGTACAAAATACAAATCTCCTCCGATGGCGACACTATCACCGGAGAAGAACTAAAGAGAACTACTATGCAAACAATTAAGCCTAAAGAGGTTGGGTTCAAACCCAATCGAATTTACGCCACCAAAGACAATAAAGTCATCATCGAAACATCAGATGACTGCATTGATAAAGTCAAAAATTGTGCGGCTCTCAAGAACTTGAAAGTGCAAGTAAAAAGTCTAAATAAGTTCCGTCCAAGATTGGTAATCTTTAACGTACCATCAGACATCAGCCAGGACACATTAGCACAGGAAATAATCTCACAAAGCAACCTCGAAGGAGTCGAGGAAATCGAAGTAAAGCCAATATATAAATTTGGACCAAGGAACAAGCATTTTGTTCATTGGCCAGTTGAAATCAACGCGAAAACTAGAATCATCCTATTGCATATGAAAACTCTATTTCTAGATTGGCACTCTTGCAAAATAGAAGACAAAATCTATATATCTCAATGCTACAACTGTCAAGGGTACGGACACGCGGCACCCAAGTGCAGGAATAAGGCAGCATGTGGGTACTGCTCGGAGGAGCATGACTCGAGGACATGCCCAAAAAAGGAACTTCCTGAAAAACACAAATGTATTCTTTGCGTAAGAGCAAAGATAGAGGACAACAAACATCGTCCCAGGGACGCAAAATGTACTGCATACAAACGCAGGATGGAGAACTATGTCTCCAACATTGATTTTGAAGTGCATGACGATTAGCTCTAATCTATCAAAGATAGGGCATCAGAATCTTCATCACGACTATAACGCCACCAACAGCGCCCTTGCTGATGCAATCGAAAAGAAGATTGACATTCTGTTATTGCAGGAGCCTTACCGTCATAAGCTTAAGGACAAATTCAATCTGCCCTTTACGGCTGGATCATACGAGTTAATTGCAGACCTAAGAAGTAAATTCAAGAGTATCCAAGAGTAAAAACACTCAAACTTATCCAATACACAGAGGAACATGCAGCAGTTGCTCTTGTTTCCATAGGTGGGTCACGGGTCTACATGGGCTCCTTCTATTGGCCACCAAAAACGGATGCAGTTGTCGAGAAACATCTACATGGAGGAGCTAAATACCGAAAGTCAGCTACCCAAGATATATGCAGTTGACACCAATGCACATCACCCTGCCTGGTTTTCAGACAGCATAGATGCAAGAGGAGAAAATTTCATTGCCTTCCTAAATAGGGAAGGCTTTTTTATCAGCAGTGAAATAAGCAACTATAAAACTTTCGGTGGAATACGGGGAGGCACCAATATAGACGTAACGATATCCACGTTAGAGGCAAGCATAAGAACATTCAACTGGACTGTGCACAATACATCGATCAGTGACTATCGGCTGATCACATTTGACTATGCCCTACACCAAACTCTAAACGAAGGCATCACCTTCAGACGAGTTAGAAATAACATCAACTCCAATAAGGCAATTGATCTGACCATACAACTAATGGCAGAAATTGAAAAACACACAATCTGGCAGCCTTCCACGGCAAACATAGATCTCAGGATCCGCGCTCTCACTGAGGGCCTAAAGCTCGTTGCTGAACGCTCAATTTCCATCAGGAAAATATACTCCCGCAAACCCGTGTGGTGGAATGAAAGAGCGGAACTATTAAAGAAACGAATGTATAACAGCAGAAGATCTGCTCAAAGGGAAAGAAGAGTGCATGAAAGGGAACGCCTCTTTGCCGAGTATCACAAACACGCTCGAAAATTCCGAGAATATGTAACATCAACAGCAGCCAAATCATGGGATGAATTCGTAGACACAGAGCTCACCAAAGATCCATGGAGCCTACCATATAAATTGGCGGCACAAAAATCTCGCAAGAAGGCGAACTATGAACAATCACTGTTCGACTCCAACACTGGCAAGACAACCTCACCTTCGAAAATACCGCTGCAGAGATGGTTAATACCTTCATACACAAGGATGACCCAATGGGAGACTCTGCCTTGCATTCGATGCTCAGAGACCAGGCTAACATCTACCATAGCAACAAAATAGACGCAATGGACTCTATCACAGAGGACAGCGTGCTTGAGTACTTAACTCAGATAGACACCAAGAGAGCTTGTGGACCTGATGAGATTCCAGGCATATTAATCAAGACAGTGGCTCCTGCAATCGCGGAATTTCTTACAAGGATCTTAAACGATTGCTTCAGGTTTGCATACTTCCCGGCAGCAATGGAAGATTGGAACACGGGTCTCCATCCCAAAAGGGAACAAAATCAATGAAGACCCGAAGGCAGTCCGACGCTCACACTATTGGCCATATTTGGTAAAATGCTGGAGCATTATATTAAAACTCAACTACTGGACGACCAGCCAAATCACGAACTACACAAAGATCGGCAGTTCGGATTCGTCAAGGGCAAAAGCACCGAAGATGCTATCAAACTAGTGCTCAATGATGTGAGCAATAATCATAAATTTAAGGTTGCTATCTTTATAGATATAAAGGGGGCCTTCGACCACTTATGGTGACCAGCTGTCCTGGATTCCTTAAAAAAACTCAATCCGTCCAAGAACTTATTCAATATCATCAGAAGCTTCTTGGAAGATAGAACCATTTTATATCAATGCGGAAACGCAAGCATAACCAGACAAATAGAGAAAGGTTGCCCTCAGGGCTCCAAATTGGGACCTAATTTGTGGAACCTGGCAGTTGATCCGCTAATCGAGGCATTCGAATCCATCGCAGATGCCAACATCGTGGCTTATGCAGACGATCTGTGCATACCTACTTGGGGGCACAACAGAGGCTCGTTGGAGGACAACATAGCCAAGGCACTAGGAGTACTAGAGGATTGGGCAGACACGCAGAAGCTTACCTTCTCGCTAAGCAAGTGCAAGTACATGGCGTTTGGAGCTAAAATCTCACGCAACCCTAAGGTAAGACTAAATGATCAACCTATAGCCAGAGTCAACACCTACTCATATCTGGGAATTACCTTAGATCAGAAATTGAATTTCTTAACACATGTCACACAAATTTGCAATAAAGCCAAGGGCATCTTTCAGTGGCTCAGAAGGGCTTCGAGCAGGTTATATAACATCACGCACTCCTCACTCAGGACAATCTTCCACATAGGCATATTGCCTTTGTTCACATACGGAGCATCACTTTTTGAACACAGAATCCACTTGGCAAGATTCAGGATTAAGTTCAACTCTGCAAGAGGGGCAATTGCAAGAGCCATCATGGGCGCATACAGCACCACTTCTAAGGAGGCCGCTGCTGTCTTGGCCAACATCCCGCCGATCGAAGAACTCATTTATGAGTATCTCGACAAGAGGAATCATCACCAAGGCCTTATAATACACAGAGGTGACTTCACGATCGATCCTCAGCCAAGGCTCAATAAGAAGGCCCTGAACGAGAAATTGAGGGAAAGAACGCTTAACACATGGCAGCATCAATGGGACACTGCGGACACGGGCAGATGTACACACCAATGGCTTCCCGACATCTAATGCAGACAGAGCATAAATCTGGTCTGCAATATCAGATTGCGAGAACTGTAACACAACACCTGATGAACCGATCCAAAGGATCTTCGAGTGCGAAAAATACAACGCCCTCATGCGAGATCTCAACACCTTAATCGGCGATCAATTCGAGGCCTGGAGACTGCAAAGGTCTACAGAAACAGCCAGAAGAAGATGACCAGATTGCGACGAAGAGTCAACAGAGGACAATCTCCTGATGCTAGGACCTGGCCGCTTATTAGAATTCCTAACGGACACTGGAAACTTGGACTTTTTTTTTCAAGTCGTACTCATTTTGCTCATATTTCGCGTACAAATCTCCGGAAGATAATCTTCTCTTGTCTGTTTACATTCATTTATTTTTGCATGCAATATTTATCCGGTGTCTTGTGCGTTTAATTTACTCTTTTTCTGTCTTAGTTACATTTTTCAGTTTTGTACGCAATTCGTAAGTTTGTCTCTTGTTCTTGGTTTGATCGCTTCATGAAAAGATTGAAAGAAAGTAAACACTTTCGTCTAAGTTTATTTGCCTTATTTTTTGTCATTGTTTTTGGTGCGCTTTTATCAATTTTTGCTCTGCTGTGTGATATTTTCTCTGCTGTTTTGCACTAGGTGATTTGTGACTTTTCGGCAAATAGGCTCTTTTTGGAATGTTTTTTTCCAAAGTAACTCGGACTAATCTGCATTTAAAACATGAAAGGACTGGGTAAATTAACGCATATAATTTTTCCCACTTCAATCTTTAAATCATGTAATCACCTTTCAATCTTTAAATTATGTACAGAAAACCTTTCTTTAAATCTTTCAAACCGACCATAGTTTGCAGATGAGACAGCCGCTTTTCTTTTGAATTTTTCTCTATTAGAATAAGATGCTAATTGAATTTTATTTTCTTCTTTTTTGGAGCTTTTTATCTATTGTATTTGGATTAATTTGAAGCCGCTTTTCAGTCTTTTTTTTCGTCTCCTATCAATTTAATTAATATTTTCTTCATGTTTTCTATTACTACTATCTGTTACCTATAACACTGTGAAGATCCATCTGCTACAGTTTTTCTACTGTAATCCTAATTTTTTATGGTCCTTATTATGGTAACTTTATGCATGAAATAGCATTCAGCAATATCTGGTACTTTTTCCCCATTACGCAGACTATCCCAAATTTCAATTTTGCTTTCTAAAAACTTAGTTTTAAGTTCAGTAGTTTTAGAAAACTAAGAAGAAACTTTGTTAATATAGTGGAAATCGGCGATGATGTACTTTCCGTTTGTAGTTTCCAGAAAGTTTGCATTTTCACATTGTTAACCTGCTATAAAATTAAATGCGCATAAATTAAAATCTATTTATTAATAGTGTAATTTGTCAAAACTGTTAAAATACCTCAACGCCTTATTCCCGATAGGTTTATGTTACCAACTGGTTGTTTTCCACATTTGTATCGTATATTGCTAGATCTTTGACTTTTTTTATCTATTTTTGAGCAAATTGCTCATTTCTTGTTATTTTCCCAGAGTTATCTGGCTGCAGAAAGTGGGCAGTCCTAAATCGAAAATCACCAAAGCGGTCTTCACCAACGAGCGCAGCATCACTCATTACAATTTTGACGAATTTACCATAAAACGTTAAAACGCCTGTGTTATAATGACTTTTTAGTATTGAATAAAGCCTGTTTAGTCTTGACTGAGTGTTTTATTGTCTTTGTTCCCACTTAAACGAAGTATTCCTTCACTATGTTCGTTTGATTGGCTAATCTATTCGCTCATGTTATCGCGCCTTATTTACCATTTATTCATTGACTACAAGATAACAGTATGTTTATGCTGTTATTGAAGCAGTTATATGGAAAGGTCAATGCACAAACTGCTACTCTTCACAGCTCCCATTTGTCTTTAGGATTAATTATATAAAAAACGTTGCTAGTGATGTATGTTAACTTGTTGGTCAAGGGGCGCTATCTGGCTCGGTTTTACCACAGTGACCACACGTTTGGATACAGGAAGTTACCAAAATCTCAATTCAAGCGTGAGTACTTAGCACAAGCAGCTTGCAGGACCTTTTAACAGCCTTTCTGCTAGTTCCCAGCCAATGGCTGCGGAATAGAGCAGAGCAAAGCAACCTGTACCGATTGGTCTCCGCCTTTCGGTCATATGGACATAAATACTCCAGTACCAACCCTGTAGCTCTAACTGAAGCAGTTGAGTGAGTATTTGTTGGAGAAATGGGAATTTTGTTAAACTCGATATGGGGTTGCTTGTAGTGAAGCAGTTGAGCTGGACATCAGCAGGTATGGTTTTCAAGCAACCACCGCCAAGGTGAGACTAAGCGAAGGAATCGTGAATTTTCCTGCTGCTGAAGCCAGTTTGGATGAGCTGTTGATGTTTTTGAGGAAAACGTACTGCAATTATTGCAGCGCGGAGTTCGATTACTTGGAGGTAAGGCTGCAGTGCGGCGCAAGCATATTTTTTTCTTGGGGACAGCGTGGACATGGTCGCATTTGTGCTTCCAGTTTGATATCAGGATAGTGGCAGGTTATACACAATATTATACACAAAGTTAAGGAAATTTATGTCGCCTGCGAAAAGAAAATGTTTATTTTCATTGCGTTTTAGCTTAGTAGCCTAAAAGCACCTCGAAAAGCTGATGTGAATAGTTTATAGCAAATTGCACCAATCAGTCATACGCAAATTCCAAGCTTTTGTATAAAGGGAGGAGCATCTTCATCTTACACCTACTCGGTGCCTTTACGTCTCTATCCGACTCTTCACTACCTGCAAGTGGTCATTTACACTAGAATGAATCAAACTTCTGCTAAAGGGCACCTCTAAATAACCATTCCCTCTACTAATGGAATTCCTATATCCTTCTCATCCTAGATCAACCTCGTCCACATCTAGCGCAGCCACTGTAAAGCAGTTTCCCGCTTCCAGACTGAAGAAGAACGCGAATGGTTTGCGGCAGAATTCGAGCGGCTTTCCAACCAAGAGCTGACTGACGGTACAAAGATGTGTATGCTGAAAGAGTTGATCAGGTCGCAAGCCTTCGACCACTTCCTAGCCAAGCGGTTCTCCAGCGTGAAGCGATATGGAGGAGAAGGCGCTGAGAGCATGATGGTATTTTTCCAGGAACTCTTCCACCTGGCAGCTGAAGGTTTAGTAGCTCGTTAATGGAAAGGAGGTGTTCCTGGTTAAAGCATGGTCTTGCTTCTGCAGATGATCTAGAGCAGGTTGTTCTGGCAATGCCTCATCGAGGGAGGCTGAATTTGCTAACTGGCCTGCTTAATTACCCACCGGTGGAAATCTTCAGCAAACTGAGAGGAAAAGCGGATTTTCCCGATAAGTACCAGTGTGATGGAGATGTCCTCAGTCACATTAGTGAGTAATAATGCGGCTAACTTGGGATTTGTTAATTATCTTTCTTCCCCATTAATTTTCCAAGAATTGAATCTACATGGATTTTTTAAATTACGTCGTATTAACATCCTGTAGATGCGAAACGAAGCAGGATTGGACCTATATGGTCCAATCCTGCCAATTCTTGTGTTTGGATGGCTATAAGCCCCAAAGGCTTAAACCATTTTAAATGGAGACACACATGAAGAAGATATGCAACAAGGGACTATAAAAGACATGATTTCAGTCTCCAGCACCGATCTGGATTGTAACGGCAAACCCCTGCATGTATCAGTATTGAGGAACCCCTCCCATCTTGAGGCAGTAAATCCAGTTTCCATGGGAAAATCCCGAGCGAAGCAATTGAGACATTTTGCCAGTCTTTCCCGCTGGGGCGACAGAGTTCTCAATGTGCAAGTAAGAGGATTTCTATCAAAAACCCCCTTTCACTCAACATATTTTAACCAGGTTCATGGAGACGCAGCTCTAAGCGGCCAGGGAATAAACCAGGAGTGTTTAGAGCTGAGCGCAGCTCCTCATTTCGAAATCGGCGGCTCCGTGCACTTGGTGGTGAACAACCAGGTGGGTTTCACCACTCCTGCAGATCGCGGCAGATCCTCACGCTATTGCACGGATGTGGCAAAAATCGTGCAAGCGCCAGTTCTTCACGTGAATGGAGACCATCCGGAGGTGAGTAAGAGCCTGGATGCAGTCCAATTGGTCTAATAGGGGACTCTAGGAGGTGCTGAAGGCCACAAGGCTGGCTTTAGCCTATCAGAGGAAGTTCCGCAAGGATGTGTTTGTGGATATGTGCTGCTTCAGGCGATGGGGTCACAACGAAATGGACGAGCCCACGTTCACAAATCCTGCATTGTACTCGATAATCAACGCAAGACGGTAAATAGCTGGGAGGGAGTCGGGCACCTAACTCTGTGCAGGATTTCAAAACCTTTTTCTTTGGTATATTGCCTCAAAATTTGAGTGGGAAACGGGCAGAAACTTTCCACCCGCCGGATTGCGGTATTCGTCTCCTCATTAGCCGCCTTTTGTTTAGCCAAATAATCGAGTGTTTTCCCGAAGTTAGAAGGACTCGCGTTGCTTTGGATGGGTCTACTCCAAAGTATCATCTCCAAAGAACCTAGAAATCCCACTGACCTAAAACCGGTTGAAAATGCGTCCCTTGGACCATCTGCGAAATTCGGGAAAAGCACTGCAGTGCCCGCACTAGCGTCTTTGGAGTGATAATCACTAGGGACTTTCCGGGAGTTTCTCACCATGTGAAAAAATCTCCATTTTCAACAGCACTAGGCGATGGATGGTTCTGGTGCTTTACCTGGAAATTTTCTCACATCTTCTATTACTTGATTGATAAAGAGTGCTAATTTTGAGGCGAAATACCCAAGAAGAAGGTTTTGAAAACATGAATCCGCCTGAACCATATAGAACTAATCTGTACAGAATGATGAGTTTTTAGTTCAGTTCCTGATCTCTACGCGGAAAAACTCTGCAGCCAAGGTGTAGTGAGCGAGCAGGAATGCTCGGAGATTTACGACGAACACTTCGATTGGCTTAACGAAGAACTGCAGCGGGTTGACGAGCACAAACCCAAGGTGAGGAACCTGAGCCTCAAATTGAACTCAATTTACAAATGTAGCGGAAATAACGCAAAGTTTAATAAATAAAACGAGGAATTCTTCCGCATTTCAGGACGTTTACTTTAAAGGACACTGGCAAGGGTTTTCGCAAGCGGAGGCTGCAATAGCAGTTTGGAATACGGGCGTTGATGCGAGTGTGCTGACTTCCATCGGCGAAAAATCGGTCAATTTTCCCGACAGTTTCGTAAGATTGTCTCAAACGACGCGATTTGGATGTAACAGATCGGTTTCAGAACATCCATCCAACGATTTTAAGAGGGCACATCAAGAATCGCCTGTCCAGGATAGCGGAAGGTACCAATATTGACTGGTCCACTGCTGAGGCTTTGGCGATTGGCTCGCTTTTGCTTGAGGGTGAGTCTTTTGAACAAGCAAGTGAACTTTTGCTTAATAAAAAAAAACGATGTTTAAGGGCAAAGTGTTAGAATCAGCGGCCAGGACATAGGAAGAGGAACCTTCTCGCAAAGACACGCAATGTTGGTAGATCAGAAGAACAACACTATTCATGTGCCGCTGAACAATCTCCATCCAAACCAGCGCGCTTTTCTGGAACTGGCCAACAGCATCCTGTCCGAAGAAGCTGTGCTGGGCTTCGAGTATGGAATGAGCATCGAAACCCCGGAGACTTTGGTGATTTGGGAGGCGCAGTTTGGGGACTTTTTCAACGGCGCTCAAATCATATTTGACACGTTTATCACCTCTGGAGAAGGTATGGAGTGCCCTTGATAGCTCGTGGACTGGAACAGAACATTTACTTTCAGCAAAATGGATATATCAGAGCGGATTAACGGTGCTGTTGCCTCATGGCTACGATGGAGCTGGGCCTGAGCACAGTTGCTCTAGAGTGGAGCGTTTTCTTCAGCTCACCGACTCAAAAGAGGACCAAGTGGATGGAGATAACGTGAATCTCCAGGTTTGCCAGCCCAGCACTCCTGCACAGTATTTCCACCTGCTCAGGCGCCAGGTAAAGTACCATCCATCACCTAGTGCTGTTGAAAATGCGGATTATTTTCAGATGGTGAGAAACTACCGAAAGCCCCTAGTGATTATCACTCCAAAGACACTCTTGCGGGCGCCGCAGTGCATTTCCGGAATTGCGCAGATGGGCCAAGGGACGCATTTTCGGCCGGTTTTAGGTCAGTGGGATTTGTAGAGAAACATCTCAGGATTATATCAGTCGCTAAAACTCCGTAGGAGATGATACAGTGGACCCATCCAAAGCAACGCGAGTCCTTCTAACCTCGGGAAAACACTACTATTCTTTGGCTAAACAACGGGAGGCTAATGGGGAGACGAATACCGCAATCCTGCGGGTTGAAAGTTTCTGCCCGTTTCCCACTGCCGAGTTGCTGCAGGAGTTGGCGCCCTATAAAAGAGCAAAAAGTTGTGAAACTTTACAGGTATGTTCAGCAGGTTTTTAATTGAACTACTGCATTTCAGGCGTGGTTTGGTGCCAGGAGGAGCCGCAAAACATGGGCGCTTGGACGTTTTTAAAGCGGCGATTTGAGAATCTGATCGGCAGATCTGTAAGCGGGAATTTGGGTTGGAGAATTTTGAGCTAATTTTGTGAGTTTCCCAGGTGAAATATTGCGGGCGACACACCCAGGCTGTTCCAGCGGTAGGAGTCGGCTCAGTGCACCAGCGGCAGGAAGCTGAAATCCTCACCAGGCCGTTCTTAATGTAAAACTTGGGGACGATTAAACGAATTAAAAAGGCACTTTTTTGGCAAAAAGGCAAGTTTTTCAGTTTTGCGCAAGTGTTTATAGCTAGCTGCGAATAGGTTATTTTTCCATATACAAGAGCAGAGGAAAGAACACGGCGGCCCACACTAGGAAACAGCCAGCGAAAGTGGCCATTGCAACCGTCTTTTTCCGGTCCCAGGCGATGATGTGCACTTTCTGCTTTCTCTTCATGCCTCCGGCGTATGGATTTTGAATCTGCAGCACAACCAGGAGGCCATTTATGCTCAATTTTTAAGCCATTTTTTTACTGACCTCGATTCCAAAGACAGAATTGCCACCGCCCAGGGCTTCAGTGCTTTTGTTCATCGCCGAAACAATAATTTAAAATGCACATTTATTATCCATTCACTATTACCGCGAACGGACAATTTGACTAAATTGCATGCGAGCGATAATGTTAAACTACGCAAAGGTATTCGGTTTGAAACTCGACAGCCTTGAAACGTATAAACATTAGATTCATGTTTTAAACAAAAGTATACATGAATGATGAGCACTGGGAAATGTTAACTAATCGTTCTACCAACTGCCGATGGTGGAAAAACAGGGGGAATTTATTAATTTCAAGTTCCCTTCACTTGCTTCGGACATTATATTTCGGCATCTTTCTTATGTTTAAAAGGAAATGGACTTTAAAGCTGGTAAGCTGCTGAAGATTTTGCTTTTTATGTAGCTGCATAACAGGCTAGATAAAAGTAGCCAGCTGCCACGACGAACATCAGTCTAATCCAAGCACGGTAAAGAACAATAACAATTTAAGTGAGAGCGCAATAAAAGTGCATTTTTTGGGTTTTTCCACACCGCAACTCATGCAAGTGGCTGCTGCCACTATGGGATAGCAGTGCACTTAGAAAGTGGGTAATTTTCACAGCAAATCGTCGCAGGTTTAGTGGTTGAGTCAAAGAACGCGGAGGAGGAACCAAAAGAAGTCAGGTATTACAAGCTTTACCCACAATTTTCCCCGTGTAACCATTTCCCAGTAGCAGCTTTACTTGACCTTACAAAGGCCTTTGACTTGTCTGGCCACTTTGTCACTATGACACCATTCCCATCAATGTCTCATCGAAGAATTCTTGTGTGCAATTTTGGTCCAGACACTTTCCAGTTGTTTCCAGCCATCATGCCTAGGTTTGTAAGTAATGCGTCCTCCTTAATTTTACTTCGATTGGCTTTGCTTTTCATCAAGTAAATTCTTCTCATTTTGGATTTTTTATACAAAAAACCGCAATTAAGTCGAAGAATATTAATATTATTCGAATTAAGTGGAAATTGGAAGTACACAAAGTGAAAGCGCGTAAGCGATCTGGGTAACTGGCCAGTTCTTCGGCGACCGCAAACATCGCGAAACGTTATTAAGTAACAATAAAAAACGATTACATGATGGTCGTTAAATAATTTAGTGAACAGTGTGTTGGTGCAATGGGTTTAGGCGAGAGCAACAATAACAGTGTAAGTATTGAGCATTTGAAAAATCGTAGGTGTTGAAGCCTTAATTCAGTCGAAAACCTCCAGCGCGGAAGCATTAGAAGAGCTGAATACACTGGGAAGCAACTGGGGCCTCAATAGAACGCTAATAAATTCCTATTGTCTTATGAATTTACATGCCAGTGTCGATAACGTTTAATAATCACCAACAATGATTTGCACAGAATGGCTGTTTACCTTTGGCCTAATCGAAAATCGACCACACGGCGGTTTTCTAGCTCCCAACTCAAGGAATCAGCACTGTTTCAAAGATAATGGCTGGTGTGTTATCTGTTTAGTGTTCTTGTTGTTGTGCTGCTTAAGTTGTTGGCCCGATCCAAGTTGGAAGCCAACATGTCTGATCGTGTAGGTACAGTGTATGAGTTTAACTTGTGATGCGCTCGAAGAAAATTGAAACCTTCTACGATCCGATCACCCATGCTTATCTGCAAATCATTGCTGATAGTTAATATTTGAATCTATGGATTTCCACACAAAAAAAAACATTTTTCTAAAGTAAGAAGTAGGTAGCGACATTGTACGGAAATCACCTTGTCTTATCACTAGCATCCTTGAGAGCCTTAATATTTCCCAATCACTTATTGTTATCGGCAATTCAGTAAACAACGTGAAAAGTTCAGGGCAAACAAGCATGGAGGAAGACGCGTTGGTAGGTAAAATTTACATGAACAACCATCCCTTATCCCTAAAGTATCGCAACAAAGCTACGAAAATGGCAATTGGTGGAAACGGATGCATCCGACAACAACTTTTAAAACCGTAATTGTTTTTTTTAGATGGAAAACAAGGCGTTTAAGGAAACAGAAGCGGGAACCGAACTGAACCAAGTGACCATCAAGGGCAACGTGAAAGCGACCACCACTTGCACCCCTCAGGTATGCAGGTCGGCTAGGCAGCGGTACCAACCCCCCGATCTGGCCAATAACAGCCCCTGGAACCAGAAGAAGACCTATTTCTTCATCGGCGTAATTTCGCTGCTGGTAGTGTGGATAATCGTGTACACAGTGGTTAGTGAACTGAAACTGGTATGAAGGAAAGTGAGTATTTAGTGAACTGTGAAGTGTTTTTTTTTTGCTTATTTAAGCTTGGTCGAAGCAAATGCACCATGCAACAGTGTTAATAAATTTTATTGATAAATTTTCTATACAAAATATTAAATTATTAAAGGTACATGATGAAAAAAAAGGAGTATTTCGGTGGATATAACTAGATCCTTGCCGCAGTTACATACAACAGAGGGTGTCAATTTTAAGCTTCTCGTTTGGAGAGAGCTGAACATTGCCAATGGCAGGCGCGCTAGTGAATAGACTTAAAATCAGCAATCGACGAACAATTAACGTAAACATCTAGATAACAACCAACCCGAGTAAATAATTGTAGTTTTGCGACGTATAACTAGTGAGCCACAACTGAAAATGGATGAAACAGGATTCTTACCACCCCGCTTGGTGGATATTCGAATTTGGCAAGAGTGAGGGACGTTTCTCTGATAGAACACTAAAGCAAATCTTCCGGGTGTCCGGGAAATAAATCCTTATGAGTAAAGGTGCCGTCTTCCAAGCGAAAATGCCTCAAACCACTATCGTGGTCTACATACAACTGTTTCTCACCTTTATTCGGACACCCGATACAATTTGAAGAGCCCAAGGAATTCTTGGTGGCACTCTACAGCCTTGTAAAGGGAGCAACGTTTAAGAAAACCCCAGCACTTACAGCTAAAACGGCTTCAGTACGACAAATTGCACGTTAGTGGACGAAATTGTAATTGGCTTACTTAGGATGAGCCCCTTATCTCCAAAACAGCTTCCTACAGTCGAGCTGAATTTCAGTGGATTGTTTAGCAACATTTAAATTATTGCCAATTTCATGATTGTGAGGATGAGCATTAACTTCTAAAGTATTTTTTAAGTAATAATCAAAATAGTTTCTTTTAAGAAAAGTGATGCCTTATGCTATTCCAGATCCGATTTGAGGCATACGCCCCGGACGAATATTGATTCCTTAGATTAGCGCGAAAACGCGCTTTCCAAGCGGCTGCCAGTCCTGTTTCCAACGACTTACCCGGGATTAGGAAATACTACAACCAGTGCTTTCAGGTATCACGGAATCCTCGCCTAAATCCTCCTCGGGCGCACAGTTCACTCCAATGGCTGTAGCATCGCTTTTACTGTTCACTACACTGGCACTGTTCTTCTGAGCGGCGTCCTGGCTTTGACTAGATTTGCGAGAACGTGGCTTCTGCAAAGATGCTTTGTTGAGGCTTGCGGAAACCGCCTGCTGATATTCGACGATTTGCTGTTGCTGGATTTTTGTGTCTAGAATTCGCGATAGCACCGCCAGCTGGTTCTGGATGGCCAGCATAAAGGCCTTGTATCCGATGCTGGAATAACAATCAATGTAACATCTTCAGTCTCATGGTTGGCTTTTGTACATACCACTCGGTGGTTGTCCAGTAGTTCAAAATCAACAGCCCCTGCCTCAGTCTGGACACCGACTCGATGGAATGCTCGTGAGATTTAGCCGCGTTGACTGTCCGAAGAACCGCCATTGCGTCCCGAAGAAGCACCGATATTAACAAGGACCATTCAAGGACAACTGGCTTCCATAAACAGATGCAGCAGATACCTGGGAAATTGAAACCAATAGAGTTTTGAACTGGAAATCGGTTTGTGTTACCTTAGCTGGATCTCAGACTTATGGGAGCCTCTGCTGTCGCCGTTGGACAGTTGCTCCAGAATTTGAGTGGACGGCACTTCCCAGTTTTCAGTTCCAGGGCTTCCCACCATTTCCCGATCATCTCCACCCCATACCGAGCTTACTGTGCTCATCGCTGACTCGTCGATCGAGTTATTCGTCTGAAGGACAGTCGTCTGCAAGCCTGATAAATCCCCTTTTGTTAGTGAGTTAATACACTTTAGGTCCGAATATGAACGAACAGTTTAAACAGCACGAATAAAATATCTGTTGTCGACAGATTTGGAACGAACTGGAACGAACGCACACACAGGAACAAGTAGATTGACCAGTTCGCCGACAAAACCGAGTAAAAAACAGGTATATGGGGCCTATGGCGAATATTGGACTGTTCCTAAGAGTCACAAGAGTAGTGCACCTGAAATATCTGCAAGTATCCCTAGAAGATTTAGATTTTGAATGTTTTCATCCTAAGAGCACGAGGGCCCGGTCGATTGATCAGAATTTACCAGCCTTTAACTCAAAACCTGGAATTCGCTGTTAATTTACTATAATGGAATATATGGCTGTTAAGAAGAATAATTTCTTCTTAACGCCTACAGCTTTTACTTTTTTACTTAACGCCTACAGCTTTTTCTTATTAAATGCCTACAGCTTTTACTTATAACCGTCCCACAAAATGGCCAAGTCTCTGAACGGAAAAAACGCACATGCAAAAATTCAATTTTTGTTCCAAAAATAATAAGGTCTCTCTACTTATTACTTTTTGGAAAACACTCATATCGCCCCAAGCGACTTAAACCATACAGTATTTTCCTCGGAAGGAAGTAAAAATGCAACCAGCGCAAAGATTAACTAGAGCTGCTAGAGCGCTGTAAACAGAAATAATTGAAAAAACGGGCCAGCCAGCAAGCAAAATAATGTGATATTTAACACTCAGTTCATGAATGAGATTCTGAGCGAATCTTTCAAGTTATCGAGCTCAATCTTGGCAAACACACATTCAGTTGATTTTTCTCCCAAATGGGCCCCCAAAATTAAACGATTCAATGCCAGACCAGGGCTTCGCCCCTCCGATGAAGAGATAGAATCGAAAATTGGGTCATTTTGAAGGTCCACTCGTCCACTCCTTTTCTCAGAAACGGTTGAAAATATCTGAACAGGTCATGATAACTGTTTCGATCTCTCGCATCAAGAACTATCTTTCGCCAAATGGCCTTTATGGTAATTCTCAACCTCCAAAGAGATAGAAGCAAAAGTAAGTTAGACTGACTCTGAACAAGCTGTGAAAAATTACCTAAATTGGTACTAAAACCGTCCCCATTCTCCACTCCGAAGAACGGCAGCTTTCCGTCTCTGGGACTCAACGGTTCGCTTCTGGGAGCCTTTGGAGTTGCGCTTCCCGAATCCAATTCGATCTCATCCGCCACCTGGCTGGATTGTTCCAAAGTGTCCACCGGGGTGACAAGGCCGCGTCCTGGCAAGCCCTGAAAGCTCATGTAGCCACTGTCCCCCACCCTGCTGAATGGACAACTCAGCACGTCCACTTTCAAGGAGCGCAGATGATCTTCCAGAACATTAACCGGGTAGTCGCTTGCAGGTTGGGACTCTGGAAAGCTTTCCTGTAGGAGTACATCTACAGGCAACCAAACAGACCTACTGAGTGATAGAGTTGTGGGCGGCGGATAAGGCCATTGGAACTCTTCATGCAGGTGCTTAAGGGCAGTGACGAAGTCGTCAACTCTAGCCGCTCGATCGCGCTCTTTGCCCAGCCAGGCAACCAGGTGAAAATCCAGATGGGCAGCAAAGTATCCCAAGTCGGTCAGGCTACGGTTCGACAATAACCTGCGAGCGTGCTTCTGCAGGATCACATCGATGAAGAATTCTTCGGCCGTGCTGCTTGGCGGGTTCCTGAACCAAATTGTCGTATCACAAAAGATCTTTGTGATAAGCTTGAAACAATGCAATATGCAAATTATCGCAGGAATGCGGAATAATGGTCCAAATCAAAGGTTTATCATGGTTTTCTGTGCTTGTCACTTGGAACAGGAAAACTTTGCTCTTGGCATCTTCTTGGACTTAACAAAGGCATTTAACCGCGTAAATAAAAAGATAACTTTAAGGACAAAGTGGAATAAATTGTATCAGGGGCAATGCATTGAATTAGTGGCATTTCTACCTTCTGTCTTTGGGACCTATTCTGTTCATTATACAGGGTGATTCGGATAGTCCGTATCGGTTTTAACGCTTGGTGTGGGCTAACTGATTTTTTGACTGAAACTCTGAACGATTTCTTAGGCGAACTGGATCTTAGAAGTCGGGTTAAATTGCATTCAGCATTATGGAGTATTTGGTTCAATTCCGTGACCACTGCGATCACCTGACTCAACCCCGCTTGATTTCTGTCTATGGGATTCTAAAGAACGAATTTTCCCTGCAACAGTTTGCTCAGGTTGTTGATGCATTAAGGAGCACACTAAGGCAGTTGAAGCAGTATAAAAACGTGCTTAAACATGTATCAATCAAGGAAATGGCAGTTTTCAGGATCAACCATATCGTATACGTAGTGTACGAAACAACCAATTGTTGGAACTCAATTGATATTTTTTTGCGTAATTTAAAATCAAGTACTAAACAAAGAAGCGAACAAACAAACAATAGCACACAACTGACAAATTTGCGCTGCTTCCTCCCGAAACCTTGAAGCGATACGTCCAGAAAATGTACTCACAATTTGGAAATGTTCCGCCAATGGGACGAAAACGGTCTGAGGCTACTAAAGCGAGTTCGAGAGAAACTATATAAAGTCAAAATTAAGCAAAAAAAAACCTTCAGCAAACGACCAACAGTACCTTGCTTCCGTTTTGGTGGCCACAACATTCGGCACCGATTTCTTGCGGCCGGCATTGGGCGATTCAGGCACCACATTCATCTTTTCCACCGGTTTTTCCGCCACCTTTGGCGACACCGTTGTGCTATACGATCGCACCCTGGAACCCTGCACGTTTCCCAAAATCAGGGAAATTTCCTCCGCGTTGGGGCTCACTGGAGGAGTTTGTTTGCTGCCCAGCTTGCTGGGCAGGATGAAGGAGTTGCGCGGAGACTCCACATCGTTCGGATCTGGAAAGGAAAACTATGCGGAACTGGTGCTCCAACCTTGAGTAAAGCGGAATTGTTACCGATCGCCCGCAAAAAACGCGCCAGATCCTTGGCCAGCTCCCATTTGGACTGATCCAGAGCCGTGTTGAGCAACAGGGTGGCGTATTGCCGACTAACTGAAGAGGTTTCCAGGTTCTGAAATATCAAGAAATCTACTACGTTGAGGGTCTGGTATAGGCGGGTTTTAGAATCTTTATTTTAATGGCCAATTTCTAAGGCCGCATGCCTATCACACAGGTTAAGGAATCCTTAGAACATTTTGACTCGAATTGATTTACGCAAAACTCTTCTGGACTTACCTGCAAAATGATGAGATAAGAAGCGGCAGTTTCCAGCTGGTTTTTGGTCATGCACTCCTGAAAAAGATCTTTCGGTTTGCCCGCCGCCGAAAACAAATACGGCCAGAGCGCGATTTCGGTTTTCCTGGCACATTGCACTACTGTTTGCAGGTAAACTGGGAATTCCATGATAAATTCCACCACGCTGGGCAATTGGGCGTCTGGAATCGGTTCCTTGCTGGTGGCCTCTTCCTCTAGAACCTGCAAAGAACGACAATTTCAACACGAAACCTCGTGCAATTATGCGTTTTTAATACCTCATGCAGCAGCAGTTCTAAGGAGTGTGGAAAATACGGCAAACTCATGCAGCTTTTGGCGATTTCCCAGGCATGATAGCCGAGATTTCTCCTGATTAGTTGGCGCAAAATCTGGTGCAGGTACACTTGGCTCTGGAAAAAATATGTAATCCAGGCTAATAGTAAAACAGTTCAAAGCTTGCTTACCGTCCGTTGTAGAACGCTGAAGGGCAGCGAGAAGGGCGAGTGTAGGTCGGATGTGTATAAAACTGTGTCATTTTCCGCCCCTAGAATGATGGCATCCTCAAACAGTATAGCTGGAATTTAGGAGGAGATTAGTAGATGGTTTTGTAGTCGTTTCCCAGTCACCTAGAGGGTAAATCTTCAGCTGGAAGGGCAGCATGATCCGCTTGGACATAAAGCTATGCTGCTTGTCTCCATCTCTAGGGTAGAGCGGCAGCCACACCCTCATTCCATGGGAACCACAAAACAGCCACAGCGCCTCCGTGAGATGAACCTGAAGAAGCCGTTTCTAATTAGATACTTAGACTTTGACTTTAAATCGCCCTGTATCTACCTTATCTTGAGTTCTCCTGGCCGGAACCCATACATTCTCCACACAACTGGCGAGAACCGTGGGCATTAAGCAGGTGAATTTTGAGCCGTTGCTTGTCTCCCTTTGCACCAACAACAGCCGCCCACTAATGTTCAACACGATACTTTCAGCCGCCCTTTGAGACGCATTTTTCACGATTGCTTCAGTCCGCAGGGCCGTTAGGGTAACTGATACGATGCACGCAGGATGGACTGCAAGGGCTGAAACGTCGATTGCCTGCACTTTCTGCAATTCCACGTCTCCAACTGAAAACACATAAAAAGGTGTTTTTTGTGAATTTTCTGCTGGTTGAACCATTCAATAAGCCTCTATTCTATGTTGCGCCCTTTTGCATATTTCAAAAATCCCGCAATTTACTTAAAAAGTTGGACGATTAATCTCAGACATGCCCCTTCGTCCCTTAAGTCAATGCAAATCCGCATGTCTAGTCGCATGTCAGTTGATCAACTCCAGTCAATTGTTTCGTAAGACCTTGGAAAGACGGTGTGTGATTTGCTCCGCCTATTTTGCAAAATTTCGGAAAATTTCTCAATTTTCGGCGGAAAACTGTGGATTTTATGAAATTGCGGTTTTTCCTCTACAGTTTGGTGGTATTTTCCCAAGTGAAAGTGCCGTTTTTGTGTCTAAAACGCGATTTTTAAAATCGGATGTTTTTTTGCGGTTTGTGACAGAATGTCAACAATGTGGGCATGCGTCATCTGAGAAGTGCGCATATGCAACTTCGAGGAATGTTTGGAGGCTTTGAGGAGTTTGGAATTGAGCTCCTGGACGCAGTCATAGGCGGTTCAGGTAGGAGAAACTCTTTTTAACTTCTCTTAAATTTTGTATCTCATAAATACTGAGCAATTGAGGTTTTTCCACTTCAAAGTGCTGAAATGTGCGTTTCTATATAACGTTAGGCATTTATTATCGGTTTTAAGTTGTGATTTTCCTTGAATCCGTATTTTCTATTGATTCAATGGATATACAGGGTGACAATTTGAAACCTTCCACTGGCTATACTTTTGCGAAAAACAAAGGCAGAAAAAATTCCTTACCCAAATTCAAATATACAGAAAAAGTGTAACATAATTATGTTTAAGAATCAACAATTTGCGCTAACATTTTACTCAAATATTGCGACTTTCCCATAGAGTATATGTACTTTTTACATGATAATTCTGCAGACCGGGCAAATAACGAATTTGGCGTTAAAACCCAAATTGTGCGAATATTCTTGTAGAAGATCCGAAGCAAATAAAACCAGTGATAAAAACAGCGCGATAGTGTCGTTTCCAAACAAAAACTGTGCAAAAACTAAACTAAAATCAGTGACAAAACTTCTAGAATCTAAAAAGCCTAAAGTACCTGCGAACATAGGCTTCAGCAAAGCAACCTACCTGTATCATTTTGATGCAAATGCCATATACTGATCTGAGCATCCGACTTGAAAGTGATCAGCTGATCCTCCAGAACGTTCATCAGAAGAATGGGAGCACCGACTGGCACGGTTCTAGCAAACTTGTTGTCCAGCTTGGCTTCTTTTGAGTAGAACCGGATTTCATCTGAATTATCCACTATGCTATAACAGCCGAGCACTATGTAGTCTCGCCACCACAACAGCCCTCCAGCTACGATAAAGTCCTTTTCCTGGCTCTCGTTGCCGAAAAGCTTCCATCGTCTGGACTGGATCGAGTAATGAGCGATTCCTGTGCGGCCTGCAATTGCTATGTTCTGGCCATCCATATCGATTGCTGAGTACTGAAATTGAACACATATACTTAAATGTAAATCGGCTAAAGCCATTGACACTCTGAGTTACCCTGACGGGCCAATTTGTTGCAGAGTAAGTCGAAGGTACGGGAATTACAAGCCATTGTCGCCCTTCCGCTAGTGTTGTTGTGGAATTGGCGCTGTCCCCAAACAACGCATCCTCCCGATTAGATCGTTCAGAGAAGGTTTTTATTAAATTGTCGGCCGAATTCACATAGAGCCGGTCCTCGGCCTGCAGATACAAATGCCCCTGATGGCTCTACAATGAACCAGTAAAACCTTCCATCAAAATCCTGCGGAAATCTTCACCCTTCTCCACTCACCATGCACGGGTTTATTGTCATGGCACTTTTGGCAAAATCCAGCTGAATCAGACTGGATTCCGCAGGCGAAATATCGCCGTTCTCCACACCTGGAGCCTCATTGCAGTTCTCCCGTATCATCCACAGCTGATAGCCTTCAGTCGCAAAGTCCTAAACAAGCGCAAGCATCAAACAGCAGTAAAGTTGTAGTTGTTGAGAACTTACCATGGACAGAACTTGCAACGGATTGCTTTTTTGAATATCCACGTTGAGGCCGTAGTCCCAGCCTAGAGAGCACATCAGCAACGCTCCGAATGTGGACCACATGGCGATGCCCCCATGGCACCAAGAGGCTACCAGGGCGCAACCATCGGGCGTCCATAAAACGTTCCCTACAGCCCCCGGGCAGCCTGGGTAGTCTTTACTGCTTAAAACGCAGTTGTGGGACACCTCCAAACCCCCTGTACTGTCGTCTACATAGTAAACTACGCATTCGGAGCTGGAATTAGGATGGATTATTTAGGCGGCTGCCTATAGAGGGTTTGTAAAATGTGGATATTTTCGGGTTCGGATAGATTTGTGGCACCACTGTTACTGTTAAAATTAACAACCATTTCTTTGAAAGTTGTGTTTTCGTATGAGGAGGCCGTAAGAACGAAGGTATAGGAACTTATCACGCAATTTTCTTGTGTTTTATTCGAATCCGAGATATCGCCCACTTATTTTGGGATTCCTTGTATTTGTCGGAAAACCTACTTTGCCCTGCCGAACGTGATTAGGCGGTATTTGTGATTGATGACGGTACAAGTGGCGTCTTCGATGTTTTGTGCCCAGATGCCCTGCACTTGCTGGAAGAGAAAGAAGCATAATCCAGAGCTTTACAGGAATAACGCATTTCCGGTGGCTTACATTGGGGTCGAATTTCAAAGAGGAGGCCGTCAGAAAGGCAGCCCGACCATCGTTTAAGACTATGGAAAAACCCCCCACCAATGGGGAGTACTCGATATCTACTATGTGAATGTTCTCCTCCACTATTGGTATTGCTGGAACCAACAGACGTCAAGTGTATCATTACAGTTACATTTTATTTAATTTTTTTTCAGTCGCTCTTATTTGTTGTTAGTAAGTAGTAAATAAATAAACAATTCATTTTACTCTGTGTGTATTTTCCAGTACGTGTAATTGAGAACAGATTAAGTAGTCGAACTAAAAAAAGCAATTATCTCACCTTTAGATACTTGCTGATTAATACAAAACGGTATTCTTCTTAAGTCTAACGTGTAATCTCTATTCTGAGTGCCATCCCACCTGTACCTTAGTACATGATTTTCAGTGGTTGATATCATTATTTCAGTCATTGTTATGCAAACTATGCCCGTTATCTTGCCATCCCATACTAGGGCTTCTTCACTCTAGAATTAAGCGAAAATAGTATTCGTTCCAACATACATTTTCCTGCGCGTTGATGCACTTACTATTTCCAAAGATAATGGAGGGATTGTTTCTTTGATAAATAGCTCAGCGCTGTCTCTTCGTAGATTGGCGTGCGGTGAATCAGTCTGGACATAAAGTCCCTTTTGATTTGATATGACATTCAGCTTGTAATAGAGTAAATGGCCTTCCTGAAGTCTAAAATATGCAAGTTGAAAAAACCAGTTTGCCATGTGTTCATGCAAATTCATCGCCAAATGTAACAGAATCAGCATGGTCCCATTTAATTGGTTTATTACAAAATCCTTAAATCTCCTTATCATCTGGATTTTATGAGATTAGGATAGATGTTAAGGTTTAAAATGATTTGGTTAGCAATTAGGAAGCAGGAACTAGGTGGCAATTTAAGTAGCTTAAAGAATACGCACTGCAATGACTATTTTGCTGGAATCGGGCTTCCATTCTGCCGTCACATTTGTTCCAAATTTCTCCAAAGATTTACCAGTTCTTCTGTGGTAAACTATGGGCACACAGGGCTGCAAACGGGCAAAAGAACATGATTAGAGGCCTAGTTTTGGCCAGCCAGTTTACGCACCTTACAAAACCATATTGATAAAGAGTGGTCAGTGAGAATGGCCACTAAGATTCGGTCCCTGTTGCATTTGATTTGCCTCAAGGAGCCCTGACCTGAATTAGGGACTTGAACAACTTTCGGCCATCCAATTGGAAAATACATCTTTCACGGTTTCACATCAACTCATAACTATACACTTGCTGGGGCACTAATCTAATTAATTTTAATTATAAAATATCAATAACAAACTTTCACAAAAAAAAATGTTTTCACCTAGTTGTCATGCTGTTGTCAACTGGTTGTCAATCCAACAGGGTTGTCACAATTTTATAGAAAATTTGCCTAATATTATCTAGGACTGAAGATGTTTTCTTTTTGATGTCTTCTATTTTGAATATTGTTGAGTTAGGAGGTTCTAAGTAAGTTTCAAATTGGTGTTTCACCTGCATGAGTTTGCAGACAGACGGCTGAGTTGGTTATTAAAAGAAATTCAGACGAATTTCCTTGAAGGCTTGTAAAAATGCAACGTCTGGCATTGCCATTTAGAGCTGACATTGATATTAAGATAACCTATGTGTATCCAGAGTTGACATTCCTATTGTTTACATCGCTTTTTTCATATAAACAGCAAGAAAAAATGTATTTGGTAAAGTTATCGTTGCTCTTGCTTTGCGCCTTGAAAACCAGCTAACTGGCCAAAATGGAATATCAAGATTTCGGCTTCTCTTCGTGCAGAACGAAATGACATTCAGATGAATGTAACTTTTCAGCTCTGGCACAAATCTCAAGTCCACAACGGATGGCAAATTGAATATCTTGCATATAAACATCCAGGAAATTGAGACTAAATGTAGGTATCATTTGATGTTCTTCGTACCAAATCCTTCCGGTTAATGCATTTTTCCTATGCTTCTAAAACGAATCCAATGAGTTCAGGACACGCTGGACCTTCCTGATCCTCAATATATGGCTCATTTTAAGCGGTTTCGACCTCCCTAATTATAAGAACACATATGAGAAACATCGATTCTTACTTGCTTACTATTTTTTTGCTCAAACTCCAAATCAACGAGCTCAAAAATAAACACGCTAGACCCTAATGATCCGAAATAACTGTGTCATTTTGAGCGTTTTCGATGTTTAACCAGACGAGGAAATCAGTAAAACCAAACGAAGTAAATTTACAAAACTTTTAATCAAAGTCAACGATAAAACTTAAAGCTACTTAACGAACTCAGCGTTTATGATTTGCTTTTCTTCGGACTCTTAGCGGGCATATTTTTCCGTTTTTTGCCCTTTTTCGTCGGCTCTGCATCGGTCACCCGTTCCTCGTCCTTCGATAGAGCTGGAACGCTGAATCCAGGAATGGCAGGTTTCACCAGCAAAACTGAGAATTTTTCGTGTTGAATATTGCTGGAATCCAGCTGCAATCTGATGGTAACCGGGTCGAAAGTATGAAACACCACATCGCCTGCCCTTTGCGTTTGGTGCTCTTCATCGTACTCGAACATGGTGGATTCGTCTTTTTTTACCAAATACAGTGTGCATTCCAGGCCGTACTTGGGAATGAGAATCTGTAGGGCGTTTTTCCGCACATACAAAATGTAACCTTCCTCATCGTTGAGCTTGCCCTTGAAGAACAGATGGGTGTTGAAAGCCACTGAGGCCCTTCCGGCGTACTGCGCCATTCTGTTGCGGTAGTTCAAATTCTGGCACAGTTCGCTTGATTTCTGCTTGTCCAGCAAGTCTGGATAGGTACTGTCCGACTCACAAATAACCGCCAACAGTCGATGAACGATGATGTCAGCATATCGACGAATGGGGGATGTAAAATGAGTGTAAAGTGGCACAGCCAGGCCGTAATGGTAAAAGTCCTCCTTCTGCAATGTTCCACTAGGGAAATAAACTGCTTGCAACATGCATCTTGTGGCCAACATCCTCAGCATTGTGTTAAGGTATGGGTTCTCCGGTTTAACGGCCCTGTCCAAAGAATCTGCTAGATTCCGTCCACAGTCCACTTGAATATCGAAGCCCAAATGCCTGCCAGCTTTGACGAGAGGATCAAAGTTGGAAGCAGGAGGAGTAGGATGTCGTCTGAGCATCGCGCAGTCTGGAAACTCTTGCAGTATCTTTTGGGCCACACTGA
This sequence comes from Dendroctonus valens, assembly GCA_024550625.1. Lineage (NCBI taxonomy): Eukaryota > Metazoa > Arthropoda > Insecta > Coleoptera > Curculionidae > Dendroctonus > Dendroctonus valens. The sequence continues at coordinate 100,717 of JAJTJO010000118.1, forward strand.
TGTTGGCCAGCAACATAAACTCTTCCACCATTGAGTTGGTTTCGTACATTTTTTTCAATTCCACGTCCAAGGGTTCCATGGTCTCTGAATCCATCAGAATCTTAACTTCAGTGGAAGCCAATACTAAAGCGCCGTTTTCTAGACGACGTTTCTTCAGAATCTTGGCCAGCTTGTTAAGATTCCGCAAAGATTCAGCAATGGAATCAGTTTTTGCTTTGTCATCTATGGTGAGTTGGGCTTCTTCATATGTCATGGCACTTTTGGATTTTATAATACTCTTGTGGAATCTTGTACTGAGGATATTGGCCTGAAGGTCCATCTCCCATATGCATGAAAAGGCAAATCTGTCTTCGCCACCTCTAAGAGAGCACAAATTGGAGCTCAGTAGTCCGGGAACCATGTCAATGCGAGTTCCTACTAAATATACAGTGGTGGCTCGTGAAGCTGCCTCCAAGTCTATAGCAGTACCCGGGCGAATAAAGTGGGACACATCCGCAATATGGACGCCCACTTCCAGCTTGCCCTCTTCAATGAGCCGACAGTGAAGAGCGTCATCGATGTCTGTACAGCCGGGAGGATCCACTGAACAAATGTCGATGCTTCGCAGATCAACCCTGCGCTTCTCGTCTTCTTCTGTGATAATCCAGGGAAGTTTCGGCAGGCAGCTGAGCACTTCTTCAGAGAACTGACTATGAGGCACGTCGTGTTCTAGCAGAACTACTTCGTTTTCCGTGTCTTGGCTGCCGATACGGCCCAGAGCTCTTACAAAGTGACCATGTGGGTATCGGGAGTATCTGTGGAGAGTTTAACGTATAAAAATGTCCATATATAGAGAATTTTAGCAGTACCTTGGCCATGAGTCGATGGTAACAATTAGTTTCTGGGTCTTCAAGAACTCGGCTTGGCGAGTTTCGATGCGCACTTTCGGAATTGATCGGTTAGCGGGTACGAAGATCTGATACAGTCCCTCTGAATTGCCCTGAATAATTCCACAATACTGCTTCCATTTCCTGCGAATTATTCCCACTACTCGGCCGGTGGGTTTGATTTCTGCTGCCTGCACAGTGGTGTTCTTCAAGACTTCTTCTTTTTGTTCCACGTCTTCGATCGACTCTTCAGAAACGCCCTCGTCCTCCAGAATGATTTCGCTGGGGCTGACCCAATTTTCCATTTTGAAAACTTCAACAGCTACAATATCGCCGTCGACTGATCTGTTCAAACCATCTCGTCCTTGCACCAGGACGGGTTCTGTAAAGCCATCCACTGAAACGAAACCTTCGAGGAAATTGTCTTTGGAAGCCCTGAAAGTTCCTTGGTGTAAAACGCCTTCCTTAATCCCCTTTAAGAGCGCCGCTGTGGATAAGTGCGGTGGGAAAATATCTTTGGCCTTCTTTTCACTGTGGAAGTCCTTTCTGGACAGTTTATCTTGCAGGATTGAGTTGTTTTCTATATGCTTTACATAGTCAGTGATTGTACTGGTGGGGATATTATCAGACAAGGCAAGTTGTCGATTTTTTGCATCATCTGTGATCAACACAAAGTGTCTTTTTGGAACATGACCCATGTACCAAGAGGTGGCTTTTCTAATACATCGATCATTATGATCGTTGATTAGTTCGTTTTTGTCCTCGGGCAGAAAAGTGTCTTTATGATGGTCATTGACGAAAATGTAAAAATGTCTGCTGGGGTTCTCCAGCACCGCATTCAAGCGCTTATAAATCGGCAAACTGCGGTGTTTCACCTCCTTGTAAACGGTATGCAATATGATGACGTTGCAAATGATTGGCTCTTCAAGTACATCCATCTGATCTAAAATCACGTTTGTGTCCAGGATGATAAAATGCTCGAAGTTGAACAGAGAACACTTATTGAGCTGCGCTTCATTCAGGTGGCTGGAGGCTTCAGAGTTGCAATCATCACAGCTGGGAATTCCGCAGGAAATGTCGTCTCTGATATAGTGTTCCCGAACGTGTTTCAGGAAATTCCCGATTTTGTTCTTTTTGATGAAACACTTGGTGCTAAACATGGCGCTTGGTCTTGAAGAATATCTACAACGAAAATTGTTTTGTATTGTATACAATCGATGGTGATAGTTGATAATCAATGTGTATAGGACCCGGAATCTCGTCGATTCGCTTAGGTTCTATAAACCTCATTACCAATCTATGCTAAAAAAATATAATTAAATATAACAACTGCAAAAGACCGGAGAGTTTGTAAATTTAACAGGGACAAAAGTCAGTTTCAATATCAGCTGATGTCGATGGTTCAACTGCTGCAGAAGCTTGTCGCATCGCTGCTTCAGAAGCTGTATTTGCAACTATCTTTACAGTTTCAGTGCTGGAAACTTCTCTTTCTTAAACACGAACCATTCTTTGTTCCAGAAAATTAGCCGACTTTGACTTGACTTTTTTCCGTGGGGTTTAGAGTTGAAGTTAAACTGGATTAAAAATTAATTGTGTATATTTTCCTAACTGTATTTCAATTTAATTCAAAAGAAATTCCTGGGTTCCAGTCAATTTTATTGTTTATTATCCAAAATGTTACAAATACGTTTCGGTGTCTTTCTCCACCATCATCAGTTTGTATGTATGGCTGCTTTCTACCTTCACAATTGGCTCGCCAATTGCTAAGGTAGAAACAGCCATACATACAAACTGATGATGGTGGAGGAAGACACCGAAACGTATTTGTAACATTTTGGATAATAAACAATAAAATTGACTGGAACCCAGGAATTTCTTTTGAATTAAAAATTAATACATTGTCCATTTATTATTAATTTATTAACGTGCCTCGATCGCTCGCAAAGAACGGAAATGGCGTTTAAATGTACTCTTAAGTCTAACTAGCTTCAGATAAAAGAAACTTGGTTATTCTTCTAGTAAATTTTCTTCTGAAGAATGAAGGGATTAGTTTGCTTGAGTCTATTGCGTGAAGCTTTGAAGAAAAACTGTGCATGATCCACAGGTGGGTGGAAAGAGACTATTTCTGTTATGACTGGAATTTTTGGAACCCGATTTGAAAATGTTGATCAAGCTCGTAGAAGGCAGCTATTTCTCGTCTAAACGATCTGCTGAGATTTACAATATTGCAAAATTCAAGGAGTTAACAGGAAAAAAACACCTCACATGGTTCTAAAAGCAATAAGCTTCTAAAAAACCATTTCTCAATAGATTTGCTGCAAGTTGAAAAATCAGCTTTTACATACTGATCAGCGTTGCAAACTAAGCAAATTTCTGCGAAGAAAAGGGCTTAGAATCTGCTTTAGGCTCCAAGAACAAGAGTTTCCCTCTTGCAGTCCTAAATGAGTGCATGAGGTTGTTAATGTGTAAAATTAAGCGGTACTTACCGGATATTGAATAAGAGCACTAATTTTCACCTTATTGGCTTTCTAAAGCTGTTTAAACATTAATAATTAGAGAGTTTATTATTAGGGGTTAACATAAGCAAAACAATGCACATGTTCTTAGGTTATACCGAATTGTCAATTTTGACAACTACAAATTATGGAAATGCGACTGGCCAATTCGGCAGCGTCGCTAAGGACTAACACCTTATTACTGCTTAATTGTGCTCATGAAAATTAGGAAATTATTACGTTTATTCAAGAAGGATTGAAAGCCATTTTTGTAATTTTCCCTGGAAGTAAAAAACTATTGAAAAATTTTGGTGCAGTCGAGCAGGAAAAATTGAAACAACTTAGCTTTTCCTCCACGAATGTCCGGACTAGCAAAAAAAACTGTCTTTCTACTGTATTAAATAACATCTAATAAATTAACAATAATGCAATTACATTCCCTGTCTAGGGCGTTAAATAATCAATTCCATTTAAATGGCCCTCGTCCCTTTTTTGTTGTTGCGCCAGCCGCTCTCTATCGTACCCATCTACTCCCAAACCCAATCGCTCGATCGCTTTTTCTCCTAGACGCCCATTAAGTTCCTGATACTGTCTGGATCGCCTAATCCCGATTTCTGGATCGAAAGGCCACTCTATTGATTTATGTAACACTGGATGCCCGGCTAGGTTGAACTGCACCAAATCCCTCACTACAGATATGGGGCTCGCATTTGCCGCCGCCAAAACTAAAGCCGTGATCTACAAAATTAAATCTTGCCTACTACCAATTGGAGTGGAAAATGATAAAACTAGCCCAAATATCTCAGAAGAATTCAAAGAAACTATAGAACATAGAACTTACGAGAATTCCTGCGAGGGTATTCATTATTGCAGATGAGCGTCGAAACACCAAATAGCAGGTTAATTCACCGCAAACACACCGCCTTTGCGCGAAGCGAAAGTGGTTGTAAAGTGTGCGGCCCTGAGTTTTACCATTCTTCATGGGTGGAATGAATGATTGGGAAATATCCGAGAAAATGTATTTCATAAACCAATTATTGACAAAGCGACAGGTATTGCATTTGCAAAGTGTCTTTTAATTGCGCAAGCCGTATTAATGATGATGGCTTTTGGCGACCCAAAATATTAATTGCGCAAAAAAATTGCCATTAGTTGGATGGAGAGGGCGGTTTAAGAAGCGCGCAGTAGTAAGCAAACTTCTTTGAAATATTTCCGCCCTGAAAACTGGAGTAAACCAGGCCGCATTTGCATTTCTCAACGGTTTTTAAATTCTTCATTTGGTGCATACCTGAAGAACCAACTGGTATGTTGGTACTGGCAAGCGGCGCTTTGCCTTCCACTTCTTGCGCGCCAGTACTTTCACTTTTCTCCTGCGTGTTTTTATTCCCGTCCGCTGTAGAACGGTGATACTTCCGATCGCGTACGGTTCCTTTATAGTGAATTGTTAGGGCAGTGGTGCAAAAATGAGGGCAATACTTTTGGTAAGTAATGGTGAAAAGTGCTCAGAATTTGCCAACATTTGCCACCTCGAACAGACGAGATTACTGTGGGCAAAACATTTTTTAGGCTTCTTTTCTGATCCTGCTCTGTGTAATGCTCTCAGATGCTATACAGCCCAAGGCGCCTAATTTCCAGTACTTTGAACGGTAAGTGGCCAAGTTCAGGGCAAATTTTGGTGAACTATTGGCAACTTTCACTTGTGCAAGTGAGTGAAAGTGATGAATTGCCAAAACAAAAATAATCGCGTATGAAAGTGGCTTACCTGAAAAACAAAGTGTGTACACTGTTCTAATATTTTAGGCCCAAGTATCGATACCCTTACTACGACTCAAACGGAGTAGGAAGGCTGCTTTACGGCTATGGAGACGACAAACTGTATCAATACAAAGTGTTCACGCCCTTGGAAGGCATCCACTAAACTCCGTTAAGTTTCTTCACCGATCTAGTCGATTAGTTGTAGTTGATTGACACTCAGTGTCTAACATAAAATAACATTTAATGGTAAATGCATAAATAATAAAGATAAAACAAAAATATGGTTCAGCTCTTAAGAGTTAAAACATCAGCGGTTTGTTCTTTGTTTGATTGATCACGTACGACGTGAAGCGCTTTAGGAATTTTGGGTACTCTCGTTTGTACACCGCCCTCAACACTGATGCTGGTGCCCAACCGCCTGGGTTCACTGCAAATCAATCAATTCCTTAGCAAATGTCCGATTTCCCCGGAAAACTCCTCACTTACCCACTGAACAATAGGTGATCTTGCAGGACACATTGTTTCGGGTAATCGGGGCCCCATCCTTGGGCGGATGCACTCTGGTCTGACACAGAAGACATACCGTCAAGTATATCCGGACGCACTTTCCCACATTGGCCTAGAGGAGAAGTTAAGTCTTAGACTTTTTTCTTTGTCATCCCCAGGCGTCTTACCGGGTGTTCAGGACTTTCTGTGGAATTGTTGACAACAGTCCATATATCAGGACCGTCGCGGTCCTGGTCGTTGGGCAATTTCCTCATGTGAGACCAAAAAACCACGTCTCTTTGACTGGCTGGCCAGATTCTCTTGTGGGTCTGCAGGAAAACGAGCGTATCGTCTGATATTGTTTCCAGTACGGTCATGTGCTCCAGAGTCGCTAAAAAAAACACATTATGTGACTTGAGTTCAAATATCAATAACAATTTTAAATAGTTTCTCTATTCGCACGCACTCTTCAAATTGCGAGAAAAATGAACAGAAATTATGAAAACACGCGCATTTTAATAAAATTTTAAGCGAATATTTTCCAGTTGCCATTCAAACTAGTTTGCGAGTTTGACTCTTTTTAATTAGCATGCCCGCGAGTTAAAGGGAGGCTTCAATTACGTGTTCTCAGTTTAAAAACGACTGGAAAACCAAGAGTCTATAATACTGGGATTCTAATCAATTTTTCATATCTTTAACGTAAAACGTTCCTTTTTACTGTGCCAAAATTTTCAGTGCTACTCGCACTCGTTCTGAGAGATCGGATTTTCAATTTAGTCAAATCGCAAGTAAAGGAGAATCTTCAATTTCGGCATTAAGTAAAAAGGCTGCTCAAAAATCAGGAGACACTCGGATTCTAATAAAAGTTTCTCAGCTCTGTTACAACCTTCCTTTTCACTGTGGCAGCATGTCCAGTTGCTACTCGCACTAGTCTGAGAGTTCGAATCTGTAATTTAGGAGAACCGCAGGTTAAGGGGAGCCCTGAATTACGTGTCCAAAGGCTCCTGGAACATTAGGAGGTACTCGGATTCTAATAACAATTTCAGAGTTTTAAGCTAAAACTTTTCTTTTTACTGAGCCTAAATTTCCAGTTGCTACTCACACAAACAAGTTTGAGAGTTCGGATTTTCAATTTATCGAAACCGCAAGTAAAAGGGAATCTTGGATCTAATCTAAGCTCAAAAAGTGGTGAAAAATCAGGAGACACGCGAATTCCAATGAAAATTTCTCAGCTTTAAGCTAAAATCTTCCGTTTTACTGTGCCAAAATTTCCAGCTACGCGCACTAGTTTGATTTGTTTTAATTAGCAAGACCGCACTTGAAATAAGTGATTTTGCCTCTTTTAACTTTACAACAAACTTTAACAACCTCAGTTCATTGACAGTTTGCAAAATGAACATCAATAATGTGTAGATAAAATACACAGTCAATTATTCACTCATCAAATCACGGATTCTTGAAAAGTACTTACTTTCCCAGTCGTAGCGATACTTCGGGTTAAAAAAATAATCGCACACTTCGTGCCCCGTAATTCCTTTGACGACATGTACGGCTTTCAACGGATCCACCACCATGCCATCGACTTCTTCCTCCCGCCGGTACATTTTCATTTCGCCGTCTTCTGCAAACAGTTGCCAGCCGGTGCCGCATTCGCCGATGCCCATTCTAGCCATGGCCACTTGTTGCTTCACCAAGCGATCCACCTAAAAAAAAAACCTCGAGGTTCAGATCCGGAGCATTTGAAGGCCATGACGAACACCTCTTACCTCCGGCCACAATCTGTGCTGAATGGCTGGAGATGTTGGGGGTGGCGTGATGGGGATTTGACCGGTTTTCAATTTTTCCCGCAGTTCTTGTTCTTCCTCCATTTTATCTAGGCCCGATTCCACTGCGTCGTAGAATTCATCGTCCGCGAGGACACTATGGGGTCCTTCCTAGAAAAAAAAAACACTTGAATGTTTTGTGTACAGAAAAAAACGTCTTGATCATTTGCGCTGTTGTTATAATGTACTTGTGACTTATTTGGTTTTCAGCCTTGCCGTTTTTTTGTGGATTTTTCTGCTGCTCTCGCAGCAACAAATATTTTGCAAATCAGGTTACTGTTTGTCGTTCAGAATGTTTGCAATTGAAATTCCGACCCACTTAACACCTAGACACGTCTATGGTAATTAAATGGCACGCTAGATTAACGGAAAAATTTCCCATAAACTTGAAAAACTATGTGCAACTAAGTGGAAATGACTGTTTATTTATAAACAAAGCCATGTTTGCTTCATCAATATACTTAGCCGCATATTCGGATCGTTTTCCATATAAGGTATATATTAACTTTCTTTGGTTTGGCCGTTGACTTTTTAAAACTACACATTAACAGTATTGATTGCGATTAATTAAGCAGAAAACACGCGGATTACAACAGAACCAATTCGTCGCGCTATTAAGTTTCTTAAATGGAATTGAACTATACGTACTATCAAGGCCGAGTCAGATCAACAATTTTATCAAAGATTTCGATGTTTGTTGTCATTGGTTTCTGAATAATTTGTTTTTATTGGGGATTTTTCAAGTTTTCTAAGCGGAATTTTGAACGGTAGCTAACTAAAACCTTAGCCACCTACTTGATACTCAATTGGCACTCGATTTTCAAAAAGGAAACCACAAATGGATTTAATGTGTTGCCCTTCACGATAATGTATCCGCTGATCTAAAAGTATGTTTGGTATTCCTATCGATTTCGGTTCATTAACCGGCGTTTTAATCAGCCACAAAACCAATTAAGAGCAGCCCAAGCTGTAAAACACAATTGGAATAATCACGGTGAGTGAGTAAGTCAGCAAAAATGCCTTAGATGTGGGGAAACTGCGCCTATAAAAACATTTGCTGCTCATCTTCATTTAATGCATAAATTTGTACAACTTGCTTGGTAAATCTCGCATGATAATACATAGTTTTAGTCAACCAACCCTTTTAAAATAGCGAAATTTCATGTCAGTTTTTCCGAACTAATCGAAATGAATGGCTCACAACGCGACCGCACGCAAAATACTCTCGAACCGAACGGTATCACGCTCAACTAACTACTGGCTTGTTTTATTTATTCAAGTACACATTGTCCGACGTCTATTTTTTTATTCATGACTTGTCATCAATTTACTGGGTCTATGTTGCCGAACATATTTGGCTTTGGAACTACAGACAGGCATTTAGTACAAGGCTTCAGAACAACACACTTGATTGATTTGATGCCAAAGATGAGCTAATGCAGATTTGAGATCGTCCGAATTAGCAAATTCTTCTAGCTGGAAAACTGTATAAAATATCCTGACGATGACTACAAAGCGAAACAGCAGGGTTTAGAGAAGACTCTGTTGCCATCGAAGAACCAGCAGGTTTCTGCCGGGTGATGGTGCAGATGCGTTTTCCCATTAACATTGCGTAAATACCTGTTGCTCTACGCGTAAATCAACGAATGCATCAGGGGAAACTGAGAATCAATTGGAGAAAACGGGATCACTTTAATCAATTGATGACCGTTCAAAATTTTGTGTCCAAAGCAAACTATTTTAAGCCACTCATTGCATGAGTTTTATCACAAAGCTCCGCAATTTATTACCGAACCGCTCAACTTCAGTTCACAACATCAGTTTTCATGGTTTACAAGAACATTTGGATCTCATATCAACGTTTGATGTTAAACGCCTGTAAAATTTAAATCACTCCTGTACTGAAGTTATGCCATAAAAGAGCCAGCTACAGCGGCATTGAACGCATTCGGATTTCACTTGGGCAACACGCCAAAAACGACTGAACACAGGCTGATGGAAGAACTGCAATTATGCAATATGTGTTGAGTAAAACCTCAAAGACATGATCACTTACCCACCTGCCGACAGTTGGATACCAGAGTGAGCATCCATTTAAGCCTTTGTTTTCTGGATTCCATTTATCCAGAAATCGAACCACATCAACGAGAGAGTGTAATTTGAATTTCGAACAAACCAGACCGAAAGTCATAAATGACACCGCGACCCGTTCCAAGTCATTCTCACCTCTAGATCCGGGCCGGGATGCACCGTTCTGGACTTCTGCAGCTGCTCGAAGTACTTCTGAGCCAGCAGTTCGCAGTGCTTTCTGCGCTTCTTCTCCCTGTCCAGCCGCTTTCTCCAGGACTCTTCCCGTTGCACCACCAGCTCAGAACAATGCGATAAAGTATCGATTACTGCGGCAGTGGTTGTTTTGAATGTGATCGACTCTCCTTTGAAGTCAACCGCCGGCTGGCTCTCTGTATGAAAATAAACTGAAATGCTTTCATTTGGTAATGCCGGTTGAAAAGTCTTACGTTTACTTTGAGATTCCTTTCCCAAGTCCAGGTCGACGCACGAATCAAAATACTTCTGCAAGGTGTCGATCTGCTGGCTAAGAATGTCTTTGTAGGTATCAATTTCGGCAAGTTTTTCCCTCAAAGTTCTCGAGCCTTTTTTGAAACTGCTTCCAGACGCGGTACTGTGGTTGTTTGATTGCAAGCTCACTGACGAATCGTGTCTTTTCAGGCTGGTTTCTGATCCTGTGGCATATCCAGACTCAACCTGGAAAACATTTTCGGTTTAAGAAAAATCCCGTTATCCCCTTAATTTCTTCAAAGTGTGTTTGGTTTACGATAGCATGAATAATTAACAGTAAACCTGCGGTTGTACATGTCGAAGTCGCAATACGAGGAGACACTTGTATCAAATTTCAATGCTTCCAGCTTATAGAGTTTCATGCGATGTTTGCTTTTCACAGGTGAAACTGATCTCGGCTTGAACCCTGAAAGCATTTTACACGCAAAATACAGTTTCCGTAAATAAATGACCACTATATCTAGATAGATAGAAGAATAGAAGATTCATTTCAATTTCATTTGCTATTTCAAAGATTAAAATAAGGACGTTCTGTGAAAGTTGCAACGCTTTTGGTTTGTAGTGGACAGTCAGATCACCCGATTTGGGTTTAGGTGAGTTTTTCGAACTACCAAATTGAGTGAACTTGTTTGTTTCAATTGATTTAATTCAAACGCTTTGAGGCAATACAACAGAAAGTTCATATTTGATTTAAGCTTAAAATGTGGATAGGAACACAAAGAAGTCTTTATTTTCAAACCGGGTAAAGGCCGGTATCACTTCTGTCCCCGTATGCAAAAGCTTTCGAAGATTATTGCGTATTGCAGCGCTCTATTTCCCCAAGTCAGTCATATTAAAACAATGAGAAAATACAATTTTTTTGTCACAAACTTTTCGGTTTTTACATACAGCGCAGTTTTTAAACAATCGCGAGCAGGTTGACGCGATGTGGACCTTTCTAAGGCGTTAGATCGGGTTGATAATGGCAATGTTTTGCGGAAGCGTAAGCTCTAGCGACAACTTTATGTCATTTATCGCTTAACATCTCAATAATACAACTCATAATGCGTAAATTCCAAAAATTCTGGCCATTGTGCATACTTAGTACGTGCACGGCCGCTATTTTATCCTGGTTTCGGTTTGTTTAGTCAGTAGGTCACTGTACTTGTCGCATTGGTGGTCGAATAGCTCTTAGTTAATAGCATTAACAAACTTAATTTTTGCATTGAAAAGGAAATTTTGCGTTTTACCTTGGAATGACTGCAGTTTTATGTCTTGATGTTGTACAACTCTCGTATAATCTGGCACTTTCATAACACGGATTAACGACTCTACCGCGGTATCGAAATGGTAAATTTCCCGTATAACGTCGCTTATATATTGTCTGGTTTGAAACTAGGGAAATCCCCGTATAGGCAATAAAAGTTATAACGCTTCTGAGTGCAAAATAGAATTTTTTCCGTTAGATTTTTCGCAAACTATTAATACTTAAGTACTCTTTAAGATTTTATTTGTGTGCGTTTTTTGGCTACTTAGATTAAACAATGTCGGGTAAGTACCACTCAAGCTCGCTCAAAGAAATAACAAGAATTATTTTTAAAGATTCATTTGTAGTTCCCCACGATATTTGGCGAAAGTCAACGGAAATCTTAAAAGGTAAAAGGGTAAAAATGTGCCACCAACAAGAAATTAGAGATGCCATTGCTGCAGGCAGTTCTTCCCTTCGAACGTAAGTTTCGTCCCCATACAGCAATAATTGAGTAGATAGAAAAAACCTGCTGAGATCTGGATCGAAGACTGTTTAAATTAAAAGAAATCCCAGTTCCCAACCACTTAAAGGGAAATGAAGAAACTGCTACTAATCCAGATGTTGGAGGCAGAAAACATGGATGCAAAACATGAAAATGGAAGGTAAAACTGCAACAGTCGATAAATAAACCATCAGATTTTTATCCACTGAGGTTGAATGCTCTGCCATTGATGGAAATATTCCTAATGACGCCAAAGATTCACCAGGTTCCAAGCTATTAATAAACCTCGTAACATTGCTTAAGCGCTGCAATGGCAAAACATATGCTGGCCCTTTGACTCAAAACAAGTTAAGGGTTGTTGCACCTGAAAAAGATGTGGCAACAAGCTCCCCAAAGCGCTATTTTAGTGAACATATTTGCACCGTGTTCCATAGTGGTATACAAGGTTTTGCTTGCTTCTTACCCTGCAAGATTCCAAAGCCTCCAGCCAGCCCTGCTTAATTTCAACAGAATCAGCCCGCAGATACCAAACGCAGTCGTTCACTGCCACATCAAATCGACACTCGTCGAACTCGTGAGGCTGCAAAATCACAACGGTTTTTGATTGTTGGGACACTCGCGGCGCCTCAACTTGCCTTGATTACAGCCTTGGTGAGGGACAGGGCTCCCCTGCAGCCATAACCTCGTTCGTGCTCGCTTCTATAGTAGGATAAAGTGCCACTTTTCAACACAATATAACGATCCTGCCAGCCGTGGATGTAGTTGGTCCATTTGCTTAGAATCCCTGCGAATTCTGTCTGATTTTCCGCATCGGAATCCTCACTACTATGCCCATCCGCCATGCCAGCTTCGTGGGACTTGGTTTGGGGGCTTTTAGGGCTGTTGCGTCTGACTTTACGGCTCTGGAATGTTCTTGGGATTATTCCGCGTAAATACTGGAATCTATCATCTTAATTTGCATAGGAATTTGGTTTATCGCTGCCAAGTTGCGCATCAAAACACTAAATCAAAACAATTATTGGGTAAAAACTTGACGCTGGCACGAAACATCAGCTATGTGACATATCAGCCGATTATCGATGGATTAGACCTGACCCAACCAGGTAAGAGCTCAGAGCGATCTGTGTTTATCTTGCTTGCACTTGTTGGTGTTAAGAGAGGCGAAATGGTTGAGTCGACAGACTAGGCAACCAGCAAAACTTCATTAAGAATAAAATTTCTTGTATATACAGGGTGTTTCATAAAAATGGTGATCAAATCGTAGCTACTTATTGAAGGTCATCTTCTTCTTGGCCGTCATCGACTTTATACTTGGATATTGTTCTCACAATAAATTGGTGCAATTTCAGTAAAACCAACATACATTTCAATACTTTAGTTCGCACTAAGCGCACATTTACAAACAAGCACGTACACTTGCAAATTTTCAGTGTTTCTTCGTAAAAAAACATATTTTAATTTTATTATTCTCGAAGTAATTCATCATAGCATTATGTCGCCGCATTTCCTAACTGCAACGTATAGTAAAATTTTTTATAAGAACCTTTTTCGCGCCTTCTTCGTTTACCCGCAGGGGTCCAAAGAAGTTCAATGTGTTGAGCCCGCCATTTGGTATATTTAGTACGTGCACGGCTTTGATTTTATATCGGTTTCGGTTGGTACGGCCAGTAATTTACTGTACTTACCGCATTGGTGGTTGGAGCAGGATGATTTTTTTAACGCTGATATTTCTATAAAATCAAATTTTTATATTGTAATTAAGATCCTTTAATTTGTGATTTTTGGGGATCCCAAAGGATTAAGTAAAAGATTTCCTATCACACAACTTTTGCGGATAAAAATAATCGAGCTATTCAATGCTCTAAAGTATTGTTTTAATACTGTGACCAAATTTTGATATTCAACAGCACCCCTGGTCTGTATATTTCGATATAAACAACTTTTCGTTAGAACTGCCCTTCAGCCACGGTACTGCTTGGAATGCAACATCCGAAGAAAAAGCGAATTTTTATTTCTCAACTTTGACACCGTACATCGTCTAGACTGTGCTGTAATAGTTGCAACCAGTTCAAAGAAACCCTGGTTAGAATTCATGTTTAATGTTACCACCGTAGATATAACATCGATACTTATTATTGCTACAGTTTATTTACTCAGTGGTTTATGCAGTTAAAACTCCCTTATTCTAGTGTAACGTAAGTCGGGGCGCTCATAACTCCGCAGTTATTGTCCTTGGAGGACATTAGAACATATCCATCGTTACCCCAGTAGTTCGACCAGCTGTTCTTCACCAGCCAGTAGTGGTTTCCACTAATGCTTCCATAGCCCACGGCCAGCACTGCATGATCCAGCTGAGTCACGTTGTTGTAACTGAAAATTCCTGTTCGTTTTGCTTCCTTTCTCCTATCGGTTGTTGCTGCTACTTACCATTTCTCCTCGTAGTAGACGCCGTTCGAATAGAAGCTGAACGTTCTCTGGCTGGCATCAATTGCCACACTAATAGGCCCGTGCTTGAAGATGGCCAGTCGGAGCGCGTTTTCATCATTAGTGGTCACATTTGTCCAACTGGACAGCTTGGCTACTTTGGACAGGTTTTCGGCATGGCAATATCCATCCTGGAAAATTCGCACTTTGATTAATGCGTTTTTAAAATCCAGGCCTTGCTCACCTGTCCTAAATATGGCCCATAATCCTCCTCAGTTGGAATGCCACCATGCTTCTTAATCCATTGGTAGGCCCTGTGGTCTTCTCCTCCATCGCATCCATTATTTCCAAAGCTGAAATAGCAAATTTTTTTGTATTTGGTTGTGTAGAGGTAGAGCTCAATCGCAACGTATGTTGAGAATAATTTAGCGAATTGAGAATCTTTTAGATAAAATTGCAGTTTCTGGGTGTTTTTGAGCTGCTGCTTCTTATGAAACAGAAGAAACCCCACTAAATTTAATATTTTGCATCTTCAACTCACCCCCAAGAGCAGTCGATTAAAGCCTGTTGCGATAGTCGCACTAGATGGCCTCCGTTTTTCAAAAAGAATGCACCTTCTACAGTGCCGATGGTGCCAAATGACCAGCAGGAACCACATACCGATTGATCTGAAAGACAAAGTTTGAATTTGAGGAATTTTTCGAAAAGTTTCTTTACCTTTCACGGGGGTAACAGCCCCATATAGCCTCCAGTCCCATTGATCGGGCAGGTTGGAAAAGTCCTTGCTGGTATAGGGAAATGGTAGACCTCCATTGTATTCGTCGGAATAGGTCTTGCCGCGCAAGGCTTTAAGTTCGGTTTCAGTTTTGTCGGCCAGATGGTTAACGCCCAAGTAGAATCCTGAGCAAGGGGGAGAAAGAATCATATCCTACTTCTGTCCTACGCCGGCCTCGGTCCTGTAACCTACCAACATTCTTCCTGTTGTGGGAATGAATGAAGCGCACGTTTTGTCGGAAAATCTCCATGCGAAGCAGCCGGTCATTTTGGTTGCTGTAAATCCTTCGGTGCTTCTTCGTGAACTTGTTGAATTCGAACTCAAAATGCCGAGTGGTTTCCGGCTTGATGAATTCCGCCATCGGGTTGAAAGTGTAAATGTGCTTATCGCCCGGTCCAGGGAATCCTTGGCATTTCAAGCCTAGAACCAGTCAAGCTCTCGGATTTTTGAAACCTTTGGTCAAATCATTCGAGACTTACTGGTATCAATGCTGAATATTTTCGAGTCAATCGGGCTAATGTCGAACTCGTCATATCGCAAGAAGTAGTGGTCGTAATGGCTGCCCAACAGGGAGTTGAAGCCTCTCATTTCGTATCTGGAAATTGAGGGTTTTCAGTGGGAATTGCTTCAAGAGAGTTGCTAGATTTACCTCACTGGAACTGCGATTTTTTTGTCGCCATCTTCTTTGAAAGCCACCCAAAGAAAGTACTTGTTTTCCTTCTCACCCACTATGGTGGTCAGGTTCCATTTTTGCGTTTGAATGCCTTCGATCACTTCATCACCTGTAACGACAACTCGTTAGACAAAACAACATTAAAGCACTGAGTAACTTGCCAAGAAATTCAAATCCTGTAAGATCAGGCAGGACAGTTTGTGGACGAATGGGTTCCTCTTGGCTTCCATTCACTTGCAAGCAAGTTCTAATATTCACTTCTTCTTCGGTTGTAACCGGAGCAATTTTCAAGCTGGTTCCCGACCCATCCTTGCCCAGTTGGTACGTCTTGACCATGTCCCCATAATAATCGATTCGCGATTGTTTATTTGGACCATCGTACCTAAAGCATACTTATCTTGCGCCAACAATCACCATATAAGTTTACAATAATATTTATACAAGATTATTCTGGAAATGTCTGGCTCTTCAGGGCATTACTACCGAAGTTTTCTTGGATTTTTTCATTGTTTTCATAGTTTTTCACTCACCAGGTGGAAAAGGGTTCAGATAGTTCAGCGTAAGGAATAAATATGACACCTTTTACTGAATAAACGTCGCTCCAAACCGGCAGATCAATTGCTGAAACTGAAAAAAAGCATTTTAAGCATGAGAAAAGTTTGATCATCTAGGATTTTGTTTGATAATTCGTTCAATACAAAATTGAACTTGACAATTGCGCAATTAAAATTTGCCGTTGGTGCTGGCAAACTATCCCTGAATCTACATGGCGTTCAGTTGTCGTGGAAACCCGCCTGTACCTGTGATCCAATTGGATATAAGCGTGCGTCATTTGGTATCCACGTGACGCGTTAAGTTAAAAAGACCGTTTACACCAATGCGTTTCTATGTTTGATAAAAATCAAAAGTCCTTCCAATGGAATTCAGTGAATACGAAGATGCGCAGTGAAAGAATGAAAAAAGCACGCACTTTGAACTTGACTGCCAATAATGTTTACTGGAATTTTGCAGTTTTGCTGTCGTTTCCTATCTAGTAAATGAAAAAAGTACATTTCCGAATGTACTTTGATTGCTCGAGATACTGTACTTACCAGTGAAAAATGCTGCGGCGCAAATAAGCCCCTGCAGCCACATTGCTGCGTGTAAAGTCTGGATTTTTAAAACAACTGCCGTTCAGTTATTGCTTGAGTAAACTAATTGAATCGCAACTGATCTACTTATTTTGCTGATGTTTATTTTTCGCTCACCCTACGCGGTTTTATCAAATGACCCGCATCAGCTGACTGCCGCAAATGCGAACCAACTACAAAGCTTTGCCAAGAGAGAAGCTAAAGAAAACCACTTCCAGCAGGATTGATTAATCTCCTCGCCACTCACTGTTTAAAGCTTTCTTTATCATCAAGTTTCTTTATGTATTGATCAGGGGCGCACTACTGAACGTTTCGAAAGTCAATTTTCTAGCTTGGGATCTGTAGGTCGCATTGCTGGCAGTAGAGGGCAAGAAGTTTTCCAATTATTCCTTTGGAGTGAACGTGGCTGGCAAACGGTGGATATTTTAATGCAAAATTAGTTAAGTTTTTTAATTTTATTCTACGGGGTTTAAATCTAGTCGGTCAACTGGTTAAAACGTCTGAAAAGGCTTTCTCATTGGTGATTTTGAGTGAAAGACGAGCAATTTTGGTTTCGGTGTTAGCTGCGGTAACGCCACTGAAAGCGCACTATAATTACTGGTACAATGATTACGGGTAATGGATCTTATTGTGGTTGGGTCAACGTCGAAGAACTTTGCCTATTTTAGGCGCGTTACGCCACTGAAACTAATTGAAAACAAAACAAAATTCCCACATATTTTCATACTTTTTAATTCTGTTATATGTAAAATTAATATTTTAAAATTTCAAGTGAAGGTTCGAACATAAAGAATCGATACATACAGTTTAATTGTTAAACATTTTGGCTGTTTTGGAAGTAGAGGTTTTGAATCCCAAAAGATGTTAATACAAATGCCACATTCGGTTTTTTAAAACTAATCGTAAACCTAATTTTATCTGCGGATTTTCCGGTCTTCAGCGTATATACAGAGTGTCCCATTAAAAGCAATTAGTTTGATTATAAGCTTTCAAAGTCTGCCTTTGTAATTTATCTTTATCAGCCGATTATATGTTGTTTGTTGCATGGGTAAGTCACATGAACCACTTCATAATCAATGGGTGATTAGTCCATAGAGATCGTGACTGATGTTTTGTGCAACGTTGTTTTATGCACTTTTTACGTGCCCGCTTGCTTGGTCGTTTAATTGAAACCGAACGCCAAATTCCCAGATTTACTCGACTTGATAAATGAAACTCACTGGTAACAATCATATAAATTAGTGTCTTTATTATTATTATAATACATTTATCCAATTTAGGTCTATATTTTACATTCGTCGATTTATTATTTACAACAGGATTTGCACTTAGTGTTACAACATTTTAGGATCTCTAACATTATTGATAGGCTCTATGTTCAAACAGTCGTAGTTGGACTATACGCCGTATTTAAACGGAACGGGAAACTTGGCTTTGGGGTTTTTTTCCAACTGAATTCCTATATAGTTTAGTCAAGCTCAAAGTCACGCCATTTAAAGGAAACATTTTATCAAAGAAAAAACATAGATTTCATTGTCGTAGAGCACTTTAGACACGAAGTTTACAAGTTATCTAGTTCACAGTCACATTGTCTGGAAAAACAGCAAAATTCTCTTCGGAACCACTTAAACGCAGCTTTCTGGACCTGGTATGTTGTCGGTAAGGATGTGTTGTTCCCTTCTAATGGTTGCAAACGAGCCATAGGACACGTCTCGATGACGGTTTCTGGTTCTCCCGAGGGTGCTGCTGATGTCACAGTTGGAATGTGACTGAAAATGATACATTCACATTAAACTTTGAATTAAAATTATCCTCTTATGTGAAAAGGCTTGGCCTTAGTTTAGACATTTAAAGTAGGCATGGGTAACACTGAGTTCGAGTTGCGCTTTTGAGTTGTTGCCGCTCTGTGAGTTGATGAGTTATAACTCATTCCGTCTGACCTTTTATTACGCTATTACTCTTGTGGCGGACTTCATCCACAAACTCACAGGTGGCAGCACCAACTCTGGTTGCAACAATTAACCTCATTCAAGATGGCAGACTTCACAAAAACAAAAATTCGTCAAAATTCAAGCATTTTTGGATCTTTAAGAAGCTTCTGGACTTGAGCCTGCAGAACCGCGGTTAATTGCCCCCAGCAAACTTCCATAAAAACAAATCTGCGCACTAAACCAGCACAAGCGGCTACTTGAAATTGCTACATTATAAAGGGGCAGAAAGGAGCTTCACTAAAACAAAAAAAAATTGAGAAAATCCAAACAATTTCTGATTTTTAAGAATCTTCTGAATGTGAGCCGGCAGAGGAGCGGTTAATTCCGCCAACAAAATTCTATAAAAATACAACTGCATTCGAAAACAGAGCCAACAGCCCATTGACATTTCTGCATGAAGAAGAAGAATGCAGAAAGAAGCATAATCAAGCATCAGAAAAACAAAAATTCGCAAAAATCCAAACATTTTCGGATTTTTAAGAAGCTTCTGGACTTGAGCCTGCAGAACCGCGGTTAATTGCACCAACAAACTTCCATAAAAATAAATCTGCATTCTAAAACAAGCAGCCCCTGGAAATTTCTCCATCCTGAAGAATCATAATCAAGCTTTCCAAAAACAAAAATTCTGCGCAATGGGGCACACTGAGGCATGAGTAACACTGAATTGAGTTGCGCTTTTCAATTATTGCCGCTCTGTGAGTCGATTGAGCCCACGACGCATGACTATACGACAGCACATTTACCGATTTATCGTCTGGCGTACGGCGTAATAAATACATGAGTTTCCTGCAACATAAACTGCACCGGTGAGTTACTGCGCCGGTGCGTTGGGTTGGCGCACCAAGCTATTCCGCCGGCACTGCGCCGGCTCTTGAAAATTCACTGAGTTACCCATCTCTAATTTAAAGCCCTGAAGCAGTAAATCTTTTGCGTCCAAACTTTGCTTAATTCTTCTACGCCAAAGCTTCCAACTAATCCAAAGCGCCCAGAAAAACTGCATCCAGAATGCATTTTAAAGGAAGTAATTGATTTGCAAAAGAAACTTTTTTGTTCATAGAACCGACTTTGCTTAATTCACCTCAAAGACGTCCAACTTTCCACTTCTTTTCGGTTTTCTGTAATAAATTCTCCTGCAAAGCCCTACATAAACTGCTCCAATCCGCCTCAAAGACATTGTTTTAAGCAATAATAAAACGGCTTGAGCTCGTTTCACTCACCTGTAAATTGGAGAACGATTTTATCTGGTCCGTCACCATCCTGGAGTCTCCCGTTGGGGTAAACAAATCATTAGGCCGTGGAAGTTCGGGGGGAGTGACGTTCTCTCCACCTGTTTCAAGTTTGATTACTGTAGGGGGAAAAGCGTTACTCAATCCGGGCTACTTGGATGTTGTGTTGATTATGGACGATGATAATGATGCAACAAATACAGCAAATCCGGGAAATAATTGATTTATTTGAGACTAGAATTAACTGAAAACGACTATCGACTAATCAACAATAACAACGCTTAAGGAAATATTGGGTTTTTTCATTTAAAAAAATGCGTTAAAGCTTCTCGAAGCAGGCTTTTATAGTTGGATTTCCCTTTCTCCATATTGGCCTGATTCGTTCTACGCCTATGAAACTAATACAGTGCGTTTCCATATTCGTGCAACCTAGCGAAGCATAACAAAATATGTTTTTAAACCTTGTTTGTGTTTAAATCGTTTTCTTAAGAAAACGACAACAAGCACTTTTATAGAATGGTGCGAACTAAGTTCGTGCGAGTGAGATTCACTTGAAGTCACTTACTCAAGTAGTTTGCTGTTCGACTAACTTCGTCCCTTTTAGACTGAAAAAGCTTTTAAAGTAGAGGGAAACTGAGGATTGTTGTGCTGTGACGTGATCCAACCATAACGAGAAGTCTAATATCCAAATAATCAGAATATTTATGACAAAAATGCGATCCGCATCCCCAAAATACCTCACAGCAAAACACAAACAGGTTTAAAAACGAATTAAACAACAAAACTGGCGAAACTAGAACAATACAATAACTTCCCTATCTACTTCCAAGTTTTCTATAAAAATATGGCTTGCTGGACTGGTTTACATACATTTAGGACGGATTGAACGGTACATCAAATGGGCATTCTCATATACAACATACATATATTTTATATTTATTTTTCTATATATTCTATTTATAATAAACATATACTAGCTACTGCATTCCTGTAAGGGGCTTTGGACGAAGTCTGCGACCTTTATAGCTGCTAGGCGTTCAGAGTAAGATAATATTTATCATCAATTGTGCAAATTACTGCGAAGCAGAAGTTGCTTCTAGAACATCAGGACTAACTCCTTAGTCTGACTCTCTCAATCTTTTTTTTTTCGTAAATTTTGCAAAATCCACCCAGTTTACATGGTTAATAGTTTACAGCACTTTTTGAGCCGTCCTCAAGCCCTTTGGTCTATTCCATAGTCCAAACTTCGCCCAACTTCCATGTTTAGTTACTGGTTAAAACCTAATCATCCATCATACATTGTCGAAATGTTGAAATGTGGTGAAATGTTTGGGGTGAGTGTGACAATGGCCGGTATGTTTGTGGTGGCATCGACACGTGCACTCACCTCGAGGAGTATTCAAGATGTCCGGTTGTCTTCTGGAGTCATTGGTGAGGTTGTCGTGAGAGGGATAAGCTGACGAACAGTCAGCTGTTTGCTTCAGAGTGTAGGCGACCACATATCGATTGTCACCTGCAGCAGGTTGAAAAAAATAATACGTTTGTTTTGCAAATTCTGGAATGTTTTAAAAGTACCTGTATTGATTTCCAACATCGAGCCCTGGCGAGACTTGGAAGCAGGCTTAGAGGCGTCCAGAGCGATGTGGTGGGGACAGTGGTTGCGACCATCGCAATGTCTCTTTCGTCGCACCGCAATCACCACGATTACCAAGACGGCTATTCCCAACGTCAGCAGAGAGCCAGTGAGGAGGCCGGCCAGAGGAACCAGACTCATGTTGGAACTGCCATCTATTGAAAAGGAATTTAAAAAATCCGTTTTCTTCTACACCTACCAAGTAGCAAACCCACCTGTTCGCTTCTCTGCATCGTTTAGTGTGATGTCGTCTAGCACCAGCTTCTCGCTTTTTCCTTTTGCGTTGCTGGCGTAGACGAAGATGCGAAGGGATGGAGGAGAAGGTAGAAGATCGCCCAGATCCAAGTGGAAAGTTGGGTTCTCTGTGTCTGAAACTGTTCAAAGACGAACATCAGCCTATTATTGCAGCCTGCGATTGGTGATTTTACATTGTCATGTTGTGAAGAAAAGAAGAAAAAGGTAGCACTGGAAACCTAGAGCGCTACGAAGAAAAGCGGACTCTTAAAAGAGGAAATAGTGTAAACTACTCAGTAACTAGCATTGATAGAATGAAACTAGATTACAAAAAATCCATACCAGTCAAGTTGATCCTCAGCCTCATGGTATGCGCATCAAAGGCCTCCAAAACAAACTTCTGGGGCAACCCTCCGTCATACCCAGCTTTGCATTCCACATCCACAATTTCGATGGTCTGATTGTTGGCACTTTTGAAGGTGCAATTGGTGAGTGGTGACGGTTTGGAGGCGGGAACCACCTGGAAGATGCATGGTTCGGCCTGACGTCCAATCGCATTGGTACCCCAACAAGTGAGGGTACCATAATCTTTTTGTGACTTTGGAGTGTAGGTGAGTTGACTGCCATTGCCATTGGCGGTGGCGAAACGTGGTGGCTGGGCGTCGAAACTTTCGCCACTGTTATTGAATTGCCAGAGAAAAGTGATTTCGGTCGGATCGGCTGCCACGTGGCACTGAACCTTCAGGATTTCGTCCAGAGATGCCCCGATCACTGTGATATCGGACTCTCGGCAAACAGGGGAGTCTGAAAAGTATAAGAAATGAAATACTAAACAAGGAACAAACCATAGGAAATAACGATAGATTTTTGCAAAATAGGGCATGGAAACATGCACTGCCACGAGGCTTTCAGGTTTGCTGATCTCGCGGCGTATTTAAAATGCCATAGAAATATTTCCTTGTAACCCAGTTTCACGGTATAGACGATCTCCTGTTTGATACGCAAATTGGATACGTCTCTGTGGATTTGTCAGATGCAACTTTGATTGAGTTGCTCATCGCGAATGGAGTCTCTTCCGCTAGTCGTATTGTCATATTTTGGATTATTCGCAAAAAATACTTGCAAAGATTAAATGCTTGGAACATGAAATGTGCATAACTAAGGACTGGAATTTATTCTTAAGATACGTTTTTGATCGTTTTATTTCCGAAAATAGGGTGAAAAAATTAAGTTTGCAAGTTGCATACTAGTCAAGTTGTCTTTTCGTCACTTTACTCAAGTTGCTAAAAACCTGGTTAGTCCTAAACGTTTCGCTTGCTTTTGCATCAAGTACCTATTCCCAAGGAACCTGTGCAAATGACGGTCTACTAGTTTCTCGGATTTTTCGATTATTACTTCTAATGTCTATCACTTAAACAGCTTCTTGTAACTGGATTTACAATAGACACTCTATTAATTTTACTCATAGTTGGAAATCCGTTAATTTCGTCTAATCAACCCAAAATTACTGATTGTCTAAAAAACTCGATTGGTCCGGAAGACGTTCACTGAAATGTTACCAATTTGTTCTGGTTTAGCTTCAAACTGTGTCTCGTTCGTTATTTAAATTTTGATCTTTGCCGGACTTATTTTTTTGCTCATATCGGAGGTCAAGGTCTGGGTCAACGAATGGGACTGGACCACAGCCAAAAGAGTCAGTGATGATGCTATAAGATGGGCGGTTTCGCAATTTCGTTCATATAAAGCCGAAGGTCCAGACGGGATAATTCCAAAAATGTTGCAGTCGGACCTAGATATCTAGGTCCCGTTATATGATGGGATATGTCCCTATTGATTGGCGGTCAGCGGAAGTGGTTTTTATACCGAAATCCGGTAAAAAGGACGACACCGAAGCCAAATCATTCAGACCTATAAGTTTAACGTCTTTCCTCATGAAAACGTTAGAAAAGATGGTAGACAAGTACCTAACAGAGGAAGTCCTCATCAGGACTCCGCTGCAGAGTAACCAGCATGCATACAGGAAAGGAAGGTCGTCAGATACGGCTCTCCATGCCCTGGTGCAAAAAGCGGAACAGGGACTAAAAGATAAGGAAGTGACACTGGCCCTCTTTTTCGAAGTGGAGGGGGCTTTTGATAAGGCCTGAAAAAGCAAAATCTGCAATGCTCTTAAATTAAAAGGTCCGGTATTAAACTGGGTTCGGCCTGGACTGCCTGGAGGGGTGACCGGCTGGAGATCGAGGTGCGGGGGGGCTGTCCACAAGGCAGCTGCCTTTCCTCCCGCCTGTGGTGTCTGGTTATGGACGAGCTCCTGGGGCGGTTAGACCGGGAGGGCTTCTACGCGCAAGCCTATGCGGACGACGGCCTAGTCCTCGTTAAGGGGCAGTTTCTGGGCGTGATCTGCGAGATAATGCACGTTGCATGTAGAATAATAGAGAGATGGTGCGCCGATAAGGGATTATCAGTTAATCCTAGCAAAACGGAGATCATGCTCTTTACAAGGAGACGGCAAATAAAGGATTATAGGGCGCCAATGTTGTACGGAAAATCTCTTACCCTCGTGGGAGAGGTCAAGTAACTAGGCGTGATCCTAGACACTAAACTTACGTGGAACTCTCAAGTAGAGAAAGTTAAACAAAAGGCTCCCGTCACTATGTGGCACTTGCGACGGGCGCTGGGGAAAAACTGGGGCCTAAAACCATACGTTAGAAGTAGTTGTACACTGCCGTTATAAGACCGAGGATCTGGCGGGTCTGCAAAGACTGGGCTGCCTAGCGATGGAAGGGCGTAATGAGGATGACACCGAACAGAGCATTAAAATTCCTCCTAGGCCTCCCTGAGCTAACCCTGGATACGCAGGGAGGCCGCTGCGGCGCTACAGAGGATAGAATACAGCTGTACATGACAACCACCCACGTCAGGGAGATACAAAAATAGGGACCGCCATGCGTCGGGATCTTCCAATCCTAGGTGCAAAGGTAGTCCCACCTGACAGCGGACTTAGGTTCGAAAGTAAATTTAAGATGGAAATCCCAACAAAAGAAAGTTGCAATACTAGGACAGTGGCTGCCCGAAAGGGGGTGCAATGTTGGTACACCGACGGCTCACGGGCGCCCAATACGGGATGGTCTGGGACAAGCGTGTACCGGCAAGACACCAACAGGAGAGCATCCTTTTCGCTGCAAAGCTGGAGGACAGTGTTTCAGGCGGAATTATATGCAATGCTCGAGGCTTCTACAGATAGGGAAGTTACAGAAGGACTAGAGGGAATGATCGAGATCTACTCCGTCAGCCAGGCTGCCCTCAAGGTACTCTCAAGTGTTAAGATGGGCAGTAGGCTGATCTAGGATTGCTGAGATGCCCTGAACAAAGTGGTAGAACAGAAACAATTAAACCTGTAGTGGATTCTAGCGCACATGGGGTACGAGCAGGCCGACGCATTGGCAAGGTTGGGATCTTCTGGGAGCCCACCTCTGAGAACCTCACAAAGGGTTAAGTAACCGACAGGTAGTAAGCGCTCTAAATGACTGGGCTCTTAGAGGCACCACAGAGATGTGGAGAAAGTGCGGAAGGGTGTAGACAAGCCAAAGAGTTGATTGGAACCCCATTTAACGCCAAGGCAACATCCAAATGGTTGATGTCAAGGAGTCGCTGGGCCCTGAGAGCTCTGGTTGGGGTCACTGTGGTCTGAACAGACACCTACACCTACTAGGAGTTGGTGATAGCCCCGTATGTGCGGAGGAAACATCATACCACCTATTAGGATTCTGCCATCATTGGTTGTCTACTAGGAAGCGCCTCCTCGGGGCCTCCACACTCTTTGTCTTTGTCAGGCAGACGGGACGCCTGGGTGGCGAAGATTATGAGTGGTAAGGTGGGGATGGATTGAAGACCGAATGGCGAAAAGGGCCTTTAAGGCCTCCTCGCCAGTACTACTACTACGTCTTGCTCATAACACCTTCGCTGCTGTTTTTATTTATCTTCTACGAGCGTTTTGTCTTGTTCTACTTTGTTTTTTAAGCCGTGTTCTTTTGTAAAGACTTTTGATCTGGTTCTTTTTTCGCTCTAAGTGCCGGTTCGGTCATTTTCTGGTTCGAATTCCAGGAGGAAAATATGCTCACTTTTCCAACAACTTTTCTTAGTGGTGTTTCTTTTGCTACTTTTTTTTGAAACCCATAAATTCCACGACTTTTTACTATCCGATTCAATTTCAGATTCGATAATTGTTCCATTTTTTTTAGCTCTTTCGTAGGTCTTTTTCTTCTCTCACTTTTTTAATACCAGCCGTTTTTATATTGATTTCATTTGTCGATTTTATCTACGATTAAGCCCGAGAAAGTTAAGGCCAAGAGACTTGCTCCGCTTCTTCAATAAATTCCCCAAATTCTCCTCAAACCTTATTTTGACTCTGAATTAATACATTCTACAGATTTATTGATTGAACTTTGTCCACCCCGTTTTAATATCTAATTTAAAATATAGGGAAAGATATTAAATACAAAAGTTCACCTCTAGTTTATTTTAGGATAAAACTAATTGGTACAGGGTGTCTCAAATTCTCGTAGCCGGCCAAACCTAGACTGCAAAGAAAACAAGTAACTAAATTTCAACCAATAATGGTTATTAACTCAAAAACAATTTGAAGGAATCTAGGAAATTACCGCGATTTCTTATGTTATAATTCCTTTTGTACACCCCCTTTCTTCAGTTATTCTTTCACTTTTAAACGTCTTTCATCTGAAACCTTTTATTTCTTTAAGCACCTTTTCCGGTATTATTTTCTTCTCCCAATCGCAACTTCGCATCGTACACGTTAAGATCGTATATATTTTACAAATCAATTCAGTATCACACATTTTTTCCAGTCATTAATTTTCACACTCTGTAAGTGTATTGCTGTTGAATGTTTTCATAAATAATTCCCCTTAATGGTAATTGAAGGGTGAATAATCTGTACAAAACCCTCTTCAGTCAGCATACAGGTAGCAAAATGACCGCAAATTGTGATGTTTTATGGTCACAAAACAATCGGGACATTTCATTAAAAGGCCCTTTCCGAAAGTTTGTCCAGTTTGAAAAGTAAAGCCGCATGTTAGTTGATTAAATCAAAGCAGATACAACACAATTTATTGGCTCCCGGCAACTAACCCAAATATATTCATGTTAGCCGGGGAATTATATAAAATTGTTGTTTAGCCCTCCCCACGGTTGCTGTTTGTTTACGGTTAGATTAGTTTGAACAATTGGCTCTCCGATTGCCCTCGAAAAGTAAGTTAGTTGCAAATAAGCGGTTTATTCTCCGCATGAACTCCAAAAATAAAAATAACCACATAACGACAAACGTTGGAAAATTTACGAACACTTAAGGCCGACAATAAACTCGGTTCAACCGAATCGAATTTTACGGATATTTTCCTGCATAACATGGAAAAATGGACCCCAGGGCATAATGTCCCAAACTATGGCACTTAAGTTTACATTTTGTTATGGAAGTTTGCGCGGAAAGTTTACATCGCCCGGTTTAATGTTGCTGGTTTATTTTTATGTTGCTGAAATACGAAATCCGGCCAGGTCGAAATAACTTGCAGATAAGCCGATAAGGCAATCGATGTGGGCGGTTTGAGGCGATACTCACATCTCACTTTTAGCTCCACCATGGGGCTCATGGTTTCTCCTCGGGAATTCGCAGCCAAGCACGTGTAATTCCCAGTTTGAGCTCTGGTCACACTTTGAAGGACCAAACTGTGCGTACTGATGATGATGCCGGACGAAACGTTTTGACTCACTGTTAGACCCTGAAAGAACATTATCTATTAATACATTACAACTGAAACCTCGGAATTGCTATTTAAATTTCCGCAAAACATGAAGATAATTTTCGCAACTTAAATAGAATGGCTTTTGCTCCAAACCACGAATACTTGCAAAACTCCATTTGAAACATTGACCACGTTCCACGAAATTTGTCTTTGTTTCCAGCTGGAACTTACTGGTGATGTTCGATAACTCATATCCCATATCGATTCGCAAACAGCGAACCTTAATTGGAGTTACAAGACGATCTAATTGGTATCGGTAAAGTGATGTTTTGATGAAACTCTAACCTGTTGTAATAGAATTACCAGACCTAGAAACTGTAGCTAGGATCAGCCGGCAAAGTTGCTGCAAAATATTAGCCGGCTTAATAATACAAAGCTTTTAAGCCAAAGCCGTATTTTTGGCCGGGGCTTTGAGCGAGGCTTTAATTTTTTAAAACCCCCCATTATTAAATTTACAAAGCCCTATTGATGTCTTCAAACGGAACGCGAACCGACACACAGGCGGTCCTGATCACTGTTTCAACATGAAAACCAATATGCTCCGACGGAAATGTTTCTTGTTGAGTCTTTTTATCGAATTTCCGGGTTACTTAAAGCTTGCTAAATACGTTGAGTGTATTTCTCAAGCTCTTCGATCCGGCATTCCTCTTTACTGTCTTCCCAACTTTATTGAAACTATATAAATTTGCTCCATGACGATTCCGATGTTTCTGTTTCTCTGCAAATGGTGTTTTTAGCATAATAATATCACTTTGTTGAATATGCTTACGTCCTTTTGTTCCTATCATCTTTCTTAGCTCTAAAACCGATTGGATTGGAGTATATATTCTGAGAGCATTTTTGACGCAATTTTTCTCCTCACTATTTATTTTGTTTTCCACATAAAGCATTGAGCTCTTAGGGCTTAGGGCAGTTAGAATGTAGTTTGTAAATAATTTGAAGCCATGCGACCCGAGAAGCACTCGGCGCTCGAGCACCAGGACTACGGGTGTGAAATTGGCTACTGGCTATGGGATAGTAGGTAACCAGGCTTCCCTTAGAAAATATACTACTGGAAAAAGACAAAACCAGAAGCGGTCAATGCATAAAATCTGCACGTGGAACGTTCAAGGTCTGAATAAACCCGGAAAATTGAAGTCACTGGAGAAATAGTGGGCACTACGTATCGCAGAACGGCGACCTCATACTATCCTCAGGAAATGACTCACAATCCATCAACGGGGTCGCCTTTATAATACATAAACACTTAAAGGATACGGTACAGACGAAGCAGTCAGCGACGGTATCATCACCGTCAAAATAAAGGCGCAGCGAGTGAATCTAAACCTTATCCAAATATATGCCCCCACATCTACACCGTCTCAGGACGACATCGACAACTTCTATGGATCACTCTCCCAGACACTCTAGAAGGTTCCAAACAGGGAGCTCTTAATAATTCTGGGTTATTTTAATGCCAAAATTGGAGAACCAAAAGCCGACTCACACCTAAGATCAGTCGTAGGGCAGTATGGAGCGGGAGCAAGAATTGAACGTGGGGAGATGCTAATCGAATTTTGTGCAGAGAATCAGCTATCAATCGCTAACTCCTACGTTCAACACCATGTCAGGAGATTGTACACATGGAGATCACCAGATGGAAACACACGCAATCAGATCGACTATTTATTAATAAAGAGTAGATGGAAAAGCTCGATTAGAGATATAAAAACCTACCCCGGTTTGGAATGTGGTAGTGAACACAACGCACTGGTCGTAGAGCTTTGTTTAAAGCTGCGCAAGGATCGACAACGACCACCTAAACCCAACCTTTGGAATATAGGCAACAACCCCACATTCAAACACAAGATCGAGGGAGCTTTGACAACTATCACACAAGAAAAAGCAGAGCGTATGGGTGCTAATGACCTCTGCACAGAGATGGAACAAGCCTGTAAATGTGCGGCCGCGCTAACTGATACAGATAGGAACGACCATCCCAAAAAACCATGGATAACTCCACCAACATGGAATCTTATAACCGAGAGGAGAGAGCTTAAAATCAAGGGCATTGATGATGGCAACAATGAACAAAAATATAGCGAACTTGGCAAAACGATCAGCAGGAGTATAAATAACGACAAAAACCTGTTCATAGCATCAATATGCGAAGACATCGAAAAGCATGCTATCTCAAACCAACCTCGAGATCTTTTTAAAAAAGTTAAAATGCTTTCAAAAACCTTCAAAGCTCATTACCTTTCAATCAAGGACACGCATGGAGTTAGGTTAACAACAAAAACTGAAATCATAGAACGATGGCGGCAATCCTGCGAGAATCTGATGGCCTCAGAAGAAGAGAATGGGCAGAGCGACGCTGATCTAGAAAACATCTAGCAACGCGAACCTCCTATACTAAAATCCGAAGTAGAAGCCGCTCTGAGCAAGCTTAACAACCACAAATCTCCTGGATCTGAGAACAACAAGCAGCGGCAACAAAGGCACAGATATACTACATCAAATATGCACAAAAGTATGGGAAAACGGTAAATGGCCCGAAAGATGAACAGAATCAGCTTACATCCCTATACATAAAAAGGGAGCTAAAGGTGAATGTGGCAACTACAGAACTATCGCTTTGATTAGCCATGCCAGTAAGGTTCTCTTGCAAATCATACAGGAACGATTAAAGAACTACCTTCTACCTCAGATCCCCCCAGAACAAACACGGTTTGTGCCGGGGCGTGGATCGCGAGACCAACTTATGAACTTACGACAAATTATAGAAAAAGCATATGAGTACAACGTACCGGCTATGTTTTGCTTTGACACCGTACAATGGGGACGACTATGGAGCATCCTGAGTGAGATGAGGATCCCGAAACATCTCATATATATCATAAAAGCCGTGTACGACAAGAATAGAGCATACGTACAAATAGAAGGAAAACCCTCAACACACTTCAGCGTCGGAAAAGGCGTCAGACAAGGCTGCATTCGGTCCCGAATTCTTTTCAACATATACGGAGAATGGATTATTAGAAAGGCTCTAGAAAACTGGGAGGGCGGAGTCTCTATTGGCGGAAAAAAGTTTTAAACCTACGATATGCGGATGACACGATAGTTCTGGCACAAAATAAACAGGAAATGTTTGAAATACTTCAGCGTGTAGAAGCTGTTAGTTTGGAAGCAGGCCTACGACTAAATAAGACCAAATGCTGTCTGTTGATTGTGGACAGACCTCAGACAGTCCCAATGCCACTTCGACTCATCCACGACATAGAAACCAATGACACTCATTTATCTCGGGCAAAAATAACCAACAAAGGAGGCTCTGAACCAGAAATCAGGAGAAGAATGGAATGGCAAAAGAAGCTTTGGGCAGACTAGTTAAAATCTGGAAAGACCACAATATCCGAAAAATGACCAAGATGACACTCAAAGCGCTGATATTCTCCATCGCAACCTATGGGTCAGAATCTTGGACGTTAAACGCCGCATGCCGCAAGAGAATAGAAGCGTTTGAATGATATGCTACCGCAGAGTGTCGAGGATCCCTTGGACAGCTCTAGAACAAATATCTCCAAACGCAGGGAACTAATATTCGAGATCATGAAAGGCTCCTCCCAATAATCCAAAGGCGCATACTCAAGTATTTCGGTCATGTGATACGGAAGGATGGGATGGAGAAAATTGTGATCCAGGGGAAGGTGGACGGCAAAAGAACGAGAGGCAGATGTCCTGTAAGATTCATAGACCAAATCAAGGACCTTACAAATATGTCAATAACAGAAGTAATGAGAACCGTAGAGGATAGAGAAGCATGGCGAAGGCTTGTACCATAAATAGTCACGACGCTCGAAACCGAGCAATGACTGGAGAGAGAGATAGAGAATGTAGTCCTCACTATCCCTGTAACTGAATTCAACTTGAAGAATACTCTCTCTTGAAAATGTGAATTTGCCTCCATAAAGTTGGTGTATTTAACTTTAACATATCAAGTTATCGATTGTGTGTCGCAAAGTTTCGTCTTCACAATCTTTCTGCGCGAGTTGCTACTTTATCTCCCTTCTCTCCATCATGCTTTGTGGAAACTCAGTTTTTTAAAGATGATTTTTAAAGATGTCATGTTAGGTCAACAAAGCAGATGAACGCAGGTTTGTTAAATTCTATGGACTTCTGGATGATTTGTCGCAGTCTGAATATGGCGTCGATTGTTGATCTATTCTGCCTAAAGCTTTGTTGTTCTTCGTTGATGCTGACTGTACTTGATAGATGTTGGGTTATTATTTTGGTGAGCAGCTTCATGGCGGTGTTGACCAGGCTTATGCATCGATAATTCCTTGGGTCTTTATTTTCTCCCTTCTTGTAGATACGGATTGTAGTGCTAGATTTCCTTTCCTGGGGTACTTCTCCTGTAAATCATACTGTAAAGGTGTGATATTTCTATCATCAGCTCATCGCCTCCATATTTGAGCATTTCGTTTGTTATTTTATCTGGGCCTGGTGATTTTCGGTTCTTCAATTTGTTCGTTGTTGTTTCGATCTCTGTTTTGCTTATAATGTAGTTGTCGATGTTGTAGGGCATGGTCCATTGATCCGCTTGTTCTTCAGTGTTGTACATCCTCTTGAGGTGGTTTATCCATTCCTCAGCGGTAATATTGACTGCGATTTGTTCGTTAACAGGTTTCTTCTGCGATCTAATGAAGTTCCATATTCTCCGTTGTCCTCCGTACAGGTCATGTTGCATGTCGGTGGAGAACTTTTCCAATAGCCTTTTTTAATGTGTGTTATCTTAGCGTTGGCTATGTTTCTTACGGCCACGTATTGCTGATGTCTGCAGCGAGGGTTTTTATTTCTGGAGTAAAACATGGTTTGTTGGCTTTTGCGTTCACGTTTCCCTTTCTTTTGCCAATCGCTTCTTCTGCCTCTGTTATGATATTAATTTTAATTTTGGTTGGTAATAATCGGTGTGGATTTGTTGTTATTCTTTCCTTTAACCCTGATTTGTATAAGTCCTTGGTGCTGTCGATTGTCGAAGGATTCTATGTTGAATTTTTCACGGATCACAGGAGGTTTTTTACCGACCAGTTGCACTCCTAGTCTCATCTTACATAGCCCCAGTCTGTGTCCACCTCCCATGTCCAGAGAGGCAAGCGATCGTACATCCAGGATCTGCGTTGGGTGGATGTTTCTATTGGTTATGCTGGAGCCTATAGTGGACTGTTGATCTCTAGAGTTGGACCACGTTATCTTTTGTTGAATCTTGTGGAGGTAGAATGTGTTATTTATTTTTAGTTCAAATTGACTGCAAGTTCCTAGAAAGAGTTAGCTTTCAGCTTTAGCTTTCGGCATTATTCCACACTATCTCTCAATTGATTGGTAAAGCTTCACCTGTTTTGCTAGTGACAATAAAATATATGGTAATTTCTCCCACATTTTCTTTATAAATTTAGTAATCGAAAGGGAACATTTAAGGAACATTTTTTCATTAAAGGAACACAAATTTGATTAGCTATTTATCTGCTTGTTGTAGAATTTGCTTGGCTCATCCATAGATAAATACTTTCGAATCCCCGGACTGAATGGGGTGGCATTTTATTAGTCTCCAACCTTCCCACAAGTGCATCCCATTAGTAAACTAAACTCGCCCATTTGTAAGCTAGGTTGGCTCGCCTGCAGTCCCATGGGCCCCATTAGATTTTCATGCAGCTTTTTCTGAACGCCCGAAAGCCGTTAAGCCGTATTTAATATTATGCTGAGCTAAAACAACCGTTTATGAGCCAGTTTATATGGCTCGGGACGTGTGTTTGACATACAATAAATGCCCAGCCATGTTTATTGCTCGTAAAAGTGCGATTACGATTGCGGGCAGAAGTGGTAGAACTTGAGTTTATGCGAATGACCTGTTTGAATGGCCGGTGTCGTAGTCACTTGGAGTCAAGCTTCAAAGCTAAGTTTCCAGCAAAGTTTCCCAATAAACTACCAAGCTTAACCCTAAAACGACACTTGCTTATCTTGGGGTTGACGAAGAAAAATTGGATTGCAAGTTTGCGTTAATTTGCGTGCACGTTAGCGTTTTTTTTTCAGTTATTAAGCCCCATTAATCAACGGGGCTTAAATAATTAAGCGACACCTTTGTTTTGGGTACATTGGGACTTTTATAATTGAAATTCCACTTTATCGGGCCACAAATAACGTTTGTTGTGTTTTAGCAAAATTTAATTTATAGTTGGCTAACAATGTTAGGCCTGAAATCAGGTATATTTTCATTCGGTTTTGATGGTGTTTTGTCTTCTTTCGAATTAACAGTCTAATACGCGGGCAATAAAGAACGATTCTTTCGGGATTTGCGTGGATTAAAAAAAGTTATTCTAACATTCGGAGACTATAATAAACTGGGCCCAAAACAATGGCGATTAAGAAAAGTTCCAACAAAATAAATAAATTCAAGCCATTACTAAGGCCTTTTTTGCCTTGTTGTTGCGCTAAACATCGATTTGATAGACGAACGAAAGCAATTTAGACTGAAATCGACTCTCGCGGGAGAAATTATACTTTCGCGTAACTTTTTGCCACCGTTTAAAGCCCGGTTTTTATGGGAGCCCTATATTGCCCTTAGGGCATGGCTCTCGCACAATAATTGAACGATCTTTATGATCCATAAAAGGCCGATTACATTTAAGTAATCTTCAGTATTGGCAATAAAACGATAATATAATAAACTTATGGTATAAATCCAAGTCCAACATGGAAGTTCGTTTTTTCGACCCGCAAACTCAGACTCAGTCATCAGAAGAATACTAAAAGTGCCATTACACAGGAAACTTTATATCTATCCTCTATTGTCGCTATCTTAAAATAGAGCCATTTTATGTCGCTTCGCTGCCTAGCATTATATGGCACACTTTCCACGCTCTGGCATAGATAGATAAGGTTATAATTTAGAGTCATATACGCCTCCATTGCGGTGAATATGGGCGTTAAAACGAAGGTACACAACAGAAACCGCGAGTGATATGTGATCCTCAAATCTCCCACCGCGTTGTTTGCAATCTATTGTTGAGGTTCGGAATTGTGCTCTAAGCGGGAATAATTTATTCACACTTGAAGTAGTTTGGATTCTCAATAAGGCGCTCAAGTAATGGAGGCACAAAAGCGACGCCTGTTTGATCAGGTTACTCGGTTTTTGTCGTCCACATTTTGGCAAATTTAAACCACCGAAGCGGACAAGGGAAGCGAATCATTTATGGAAGACAGCAAAGGGATTTTTTAAAGTGGCGCAGTCGGTAGAAAAACCCCGATTTATGCCTTACTTTTATGTTGGTTGTTTTAAAATCACCTCATAAGAGTGACTAAATCTAACTGGCAAAAGGCGTAAATCGATCAAAGTACGTGTATTTTTAATGGGGATTGTCTTCCTTCACCGATTTTATTGCGAATTTTAAGTGCCTTTGAATGGCTTCTTGCCTTGAGGCGAGGCTCTATTGCTTCAGCGGCTAATAAGCTTATAATCTCATTGTTGGGTTTTTCTTTCGCTTCGGAACTGCTCGCATTAGTTTTGCACATGTTTCTTTATCACTGAGGAAATATTTAAAATTTTATTTTTGGTAAGTGTTTTCTTTTATGCGATGCAGTAAGATTTTCCTTTTGCATCTAACGAGAACCTTAAAAAATTGGCTTTCACTTTTGAGATGAAATACTCATTTAAAGGAAATGTGGAGAGTAGTAGAAGTCATCCAGCTCGAAGAACCAAATTTCGATCTTCTGACAATTGACTTTCAATGTTTGTAATCTGCAGATAGATTGCATTCGGTGACAAAGATTCAACAGCACGTGCAAAGCGACATCACAATTAATGAAAAAGCCATTTCGAAAAAACTGAAACCCATTCGGTTCATTCTTGTTCCAATTACCATACGTAATCAAATTAGTACAAACGAATATCAATTATAAAAGTGAGCGAGTCGATTTCATTAAATCGAGCAACTTTCCGGCTAAAAGGCTCTCAGGCAGCAATAGAGGCAAATTGCTTTTAAATTGATGCTCTGTACTTGGCAATAATGGCCACTCCCGTCCAAACTTGTTGAGCCGAACGGGACACTCTGGTCGAGTGAGTGTCCCATATAGGCGATGACCGAACAGGATAATTCTGGAACAGCGCAAAATTGAACTTTCTCGGCAACATTGCATTGAAACTGATTTGCTGTTGATTTGCCCGGATTAGTGTTGCATTTTTCGTCCAGGTTTTATGCTTTTGTAACTTGAAAATCAGTTCACATTGCATATTAATCCAGTCTGGAACTTGAAAAACGATTACGCGACGGACTAACAAATTGAGAAATAAAGTTGGAAGGTCCGAACGTGATAAACGAGTCCCGGGGGAACGAACGGGGAAAGTTTATTAGGGAAATGTCGGAACGAATCAGCCTCTTCCGATTATAAACTTCACCGTTTCCCGTTTATTTGCTTCTGGGCTTATCGGCAGCAGTGGACACTTCAACCGGAACCGGACTAGAATGAATTGCTGCAATTATCGTTGAGCCAAATATTTGCTGTTTTCGTCACAGCCTTATGACTGCGCCACATTTTTCTTTGCGTAGAGATTCAACCAGTTTCAAGTGCCTTTAGGCAACTTCTGCTCTGGAGCGAAAGCAAATCACGTAAGCCAAAAAAACGAAAGACAGGAATATCCAGAACAAGGAAACGTTACATAGGTACTCTCTCTTTCAAGGAATAATTGAAGACTATTGGCCTGTTTTAGAAACACTCGAAACAGGCATCTAAACGAAGTTTAGTAAGCTTGAAAAGTATTCCAAAGTTCGAAGAAAACTTGGACGTTTCAAATGGCAGTTAGAGGGCTCTACCGCTAAGTAGGTATTTCCAACGAGCTTCGACGGTCCACGTAACGTTTATTGGGGATATTTTTTATAAACAATGATCGTATATTCCACCGGCGTTATTTCCCCACTGACTGGCAGATAATAGACTCTAAATAGACTATAAAGGCAATAAATCCCCATTAGGTGGATTTTCCGTTGGGTACCCTCATTTTAACGCCACACTTGAGCGAATTTATGGGCGGATCACTGTAACTTATTGCAGTCGTTTCGATGATTTAGCTATTGGGATGGAATTAGGTGTAGCCAAATAAAATCTTTGTCCGCAGGACAATGAAGGAAGCCATGGCGCAGTCGGTAGGATAATTTGCAATGAGGCCCTATAAGCTGAGTGGCAATTCTTGAAAGCAGCCGAAGAACTAAGAAACGCATTAGTGTATCTGCAAAACGTGGCAGATTGTATCTGTAGCGATTTATTTAATAAACTGACGTAAACGAGCTTAAAACATCACACCGCAAAAGTGCCATCATCGTTAGTGTGAATCATAAATCCATAAAAGATATAAAGTGAGCGGTCACAGTTGGCGTTAGCGGGCCAAAATATGAAAGCCGACGATACTTACGTTATGATACCAGGTAATTTTGTGCTGTTTGGGGTTCGCCTTAATGTTGCACTCAAAATAAACGTCGTCGCCTTCCTTTATGCCGTCGGCATTGAGGGTGCTGCCCAAGCTGAGAACCACTTGGGGGGGATCTGGAACAGAAAAGAGCGGCCAATAAATAAAAGGGAACGACGAAAAGGGAAACAGAGTGCGGCCGCGAGATGATTTATGGGAGTTTTTATTGGATGGCATCAAGGGAACGGGAGAAGAGTTAAATGGTTTAAATTTTCCTAAATTCCCAATAATGGTTGCATGAGGGAGGCAATTTGTTTTTAGATTACTGTGCGCATTATGTAGGACGTAATGGAATCTTCAGAAAGCGCCACGAGATCGTTTCGATTTTCATCTTTGCCTGCTTTTTTCCCTCGAGGCAATGAACGTGAAATTGGGATTTTTATTAATGAACCTGCTGGGATGTAAAAAGGAAATTCAGGCCCGCATTTGCCGTAAAATGCTTGCAGCTCAGTCCAAAAGAAATTGTCGACATCCTGTAGAAGATAATTAGGAGCCCACGTTAGGGGTGTTTTTTAGGGTTGGTGTACAGTTTGGGTAAGCATTTTAAGCTGAGGCATTCGAGCCAGCTTGAACCATCGACGCAATTGTAAAGGAAAAATGCATTTAATGCAAGATTTGGGACTGCGTCGCTCTTTTCCATATTTCCCCACGCCGTACAGCCCATTAAAACGGTTTTCGTTTTATTAAAAACGGGGAAAACGCAATTTACCTCCGTTATAACGCGCACTGATGCCCATTTATTATAATCGCCGTTGCCATTTCTCAGCCGCAAGAAAAGGAGAAAGATTTAAATGGGCATAATGCACCACGGATATTTTCAGTCTAAATGGCTTTCTTGCGGGAATTATGAAAAACCAGCTCACAATTGTGAAATATAGTCACACTATGCTGTTATATCAGGTGGTGGCCATTTCGCTTATAGTACGGACTGTGACACGGATTAGTATCCCTCGTTTAAACGGAGCGTTTCTTGGTATTATTTGCTAATGTTCTTTGTGAAATGTGCTGGGAACTTAGCAGGAACTGGAAAACATCAACAAATTTGATTTTATTACAGTGGTCTTATGCATATACAGTCTTCATATAATACAAGATTATACCATCGTTTCTCACATTATCTTACCAGCTTTTTGCACAAACCTCAGGAATCAATTGAACTATTGCGCTCATTTATACACCAATGGATAGAGAATTAAATTATACCTTGGAGGTGAAGCATTACGTGAAAAAACTCTGCAAGGAGGTGTGCTTCTTCCTCCCTTTCAGGATATTGCGGTAATGAGTTAGGCAAGTTTCGTTGAACTCTCCTCTACAACTTTCTCCCACCTTCCCAAGATCTTCTTTACATCTCTTGAAGAGATAACTTCCTCCATCTCTGGCTCCTCTTCAAAACAAATTTTTCGTTGAACCACCGTATGCTGCTGCCAATGTAGATCGTGTAACTCCTCGGTTGTCAGCTCCTGAGGCTGTTCCTCGACGAGTTCGTTCACATCTCTCTCATCCACCTCCAGACCCATGGATTTTCCCAGAGAAACAACCTCCTCTACCACTGACACTTCGGGTTCCAATCCTTCGAAGGCCCTTTCAGCTACAGCCTCAGGCCACAGCTTCTTCCATGCAGAGGTTTAGGTCCTCGTTGTAACACCCAGCCAGGCCTGATCAATGATTCTTAGGCATATCACGATGTTAAAGTGGTCCTTCCCGAACTCTCGAAAGGTAAGGTTTGTGTTCTCCGTCACTTCAAAGCTGCGCCGAAAAATGTGCTTGGGGTACAACTTCTTAAAATTACAAATCACCTGCTGATCCATGGGCTGCAGGATAGGAGTGGTGTTGGGTGGTAGGTAGAGAACCCTTATAAATTTGAACCCTTCGAGTAAATCATCTTCGAGATTTGGTGGGTGAGCAGGGGACATTGTCGAGGACGATAAGGGCTTGCATGGGAAGGTTGTTTTCCTGTAGATATTTTTTAACAGAAGGGCCAAACACCAGGTTTATTCACTCCACAAAGAATTATCTGAGTGACCCACGCCTAAAATCTTATGGGACTTAAAGGCTCTGGGATTTTCCTAATGGTATACTAGCAGATGCTTGATTTTGCAGTCACCACTCGCATAGGAGCAAACTGCTAGAGGTAATCTATCCTTCATGGGTTTGTGACCTGGCATCGTCTTCTCCTCTGCCGTTATGTAAGTCCTATTCGGGCATCCTTTTCCAGAAAAGCCCTGTCTCGTCACAGTTGAAGACTTGCTGGGGGATGTATCCTTTGGCCTCTATCAGTTCGGAAACCGTTTTGATGTAAACCTCAGCTGCCTTCACATCCGAGCTTTCTCCCTCACCATGCCTGACGACGGAGTGAATGCCGGTCCTTTTCCTAAAGTTGTCAAACCAGCCCCGACTGGCTTTAAACGAGTCTTCCGATTCCTTGTTTGTGGAAGTGTGTGAGATCTGCTTCAGCAAATCACCGTAAATCGCTCGTGCCTACTCACATATGATGCTTTGTGTTAAGGTTCCTCCTTGAAGCACCACTGGGTCACCC
This sequence comes from Dendroctonus valens, assembly GCA_024550625.1. NCBI lineage: Eukaryota > Metazoa > Arthropoda > Insecta > Coleoptera > Curculionidae > Dendroctonus > Dendroctonus valens. Next base: position 140,383 of record JAJTJO010000118.1, read on the forward strand.
ACACCACCAGGTGCTTCTCCATCTTCTCATGGAGAGAGGTCCGGAGCTTAGAGAGAGAATAGACATCATCTTCTTCTTCGGACCCATGGTTATAAAAATAAATGTGATAATCTTTTGTAAATGTACAAAAAGCAAAAAACGTGAACCCAACTTATCAAAAATGCCACACAGACTGAGGTGGGAGAAACTGTTAAACGCTGCAGACGACACCAACATGCGGGCGCATGTTGGAATCCTGTGCAGCGGTGTAATGTGCGATTCCTCGTATCTCAAATCTTGCTCTCATCTCAAAGCAAAATGTATCGCTCGCTCGGCGGCTCGTATCTCAAAACACTCGTATATCGAGGTACCACTGTATTCGCATAAGAACATCAGCATTAGAAGTTGTACCAGATGTGGTAGTGATCTTCTTCCTCAGTTACTTTCTTCGCTGCATCTTCATCTTTTGCTTAAGAGTCTCGTTTGTAATTCTATCCGTTCAACGGATTTCGTGAATCATTCGGTACATCTACATCGCAAAAGTCTTATCCTCAGCGTCTGTTTTCCACAGAAGTCCGAGAATTCTAACCCATTAGAACGAATTTTATACTAAGGTAAAGGTTTCTCTGTTGATTGTTTGTTTCTTCTTCATAACCGCAGCTCTTGTCTGCTGTATTCGTAAAGCTAGTAGCTAGAGCTCGTACACGAATTTATATTTATCTATTCTCTCGACCATTTGCTTTAATTTATCTAAATTAAGATTTATTTTGACTTTATTATTATTTATTAAAGTACATTTCTGTTCCTCGCTAGCTTTCGTCACCTTATCTAGAAGAAACTGCAGCTCATCCAAGCATATTACTAGGTATTAAGGTTGTATCATCTGCATACCTGATGTTGGTGATTTCTTCTTTATTCTTGAACAGCATTGGCGAAAATATAATTCCTGCTAACTTCTCACCATTTTCGATTTTCCCTTTTAGTAACTTTGATCGCTTTTAGTTGAAATAGAGCCTTAAGATGGTTCTGTGTGACTGGCACTTTAGTCTTCGACATTGCTCATGAGCGCCTCATTTCGCACTTTATAAAATGCTGGCAATGAACAATGCGTAGATTTTGCATCGAACCTCGGTATCAATATTAGAAAAAGAAAAACAATAGTACATAAGCAGTGTTTTGAATAGAAGAACTTGAGGTTATAAGGTCTTTTGGTTTAAATTTTAGCACACAAAAATGTGCCTTATCCTCCCTCAAGATATTGTGAAAACTACACTTGAGTAAAAGGAGAAGAACGCAATATCTTAAAGGGAATAATAGTTTAATTTTAATGTAATATTTCAGCAATATCTGGTGCTGTTATTCACAGGAATTCATCATTTAAAATCAGCTTTTACTGGCTTTCCAGAAAATGTTGCATCTTCAACTTCAACACTTCCACAAAGAAATTTTGCAAACCAGTTTTGCCACTGCCATTTTGTCATACAAATCGCATTTTTTTTCTGTTTGAACATCAACCACTTTTCGTTTGGATCGATACTAAAAAATAAAACTGGATCAAAAACGTTGCTTTGCACTTTCCATATTTGATAGGGCTCTAAATAAAAACTCCTGCATCGAAACCGCAAATCTTCTGTTTGGTTCTTACCCTGAAGCAGCCCAATGCTGATTTCTATCAGCTGTGGCACTAACTGATATTTTAAAATACTGATAACTGCGCCACATGCTAAAAAACTAGCTAATCGGCAACTTGATTATTCGAAATTGGGATACAATGTGTGCGTTTTGGCCCAGTTTTCGATTCGTAAACATTCGGCCGATTCTACCCCAACCAGCAGGAGCCCCTGTTGGCTAAATTTGGATTTGAATTACAAAGCGGTGCAGCGCTAGCAGGAAAAGCTCTAAAAGTGTTTTGCTAAACACGGTTGGCGGTTTAATCAACAAGCCGCATGGCCAGCCTGTCGAACAGTATGCCATAAACAATGTTCGCTATTTTACGTATTCCTGTTATGGATGCATTATGCAATAGTTGGAGTAATTTGGAAACGTGAAAAATTCAACCGATTTCCTTAATACAAGCCCTAAAGTCTCTTGACGATCCATCCATTAATTTATCCTTTTAGTACGTTACGAATGGCCGTCATGTAACTTGGACTGCTCATATTCCTCAACACGTGCACCCACACTAATGGGAACTTCGATTAGTTTAAAAGGGTTGAAGGGCCGTTTTGCTTTGTCAAAACAGTCGATTCTTTCCACTTAATAAAGAGCATTGAGGGCGCGGAAAGGTCTACTAAATTGTTCAGCACCATTCTGAATTGCTCAGTTAATATTTACCTTATTCAAGAACTGTCTTTAACATGGTGGCAATAGTGCTTAAAAATTAAAAAATGTGCCTCAATTTCTTTTGAATAATACACTAACTAAACGGTAGTAAAAAACAAAAATTTGTATTTTAAGCGATTTCTAATAATAAAATATAACCATTTCCATTTTAAGTGATATTTGATCAACTACAACTTTGCTTTGATTGTTTCGGTGCCTTTCCACCTATTCAGAAACCACTTTCAATACTGCTAGACTTTCTGGAAGCGAAATATTTCGCTGTTCCTCTACATCAACTTCGAAAATGTTCGGTGTCTGAATTACATCTTTGATAGATAGAGAAAAATGTCTTGAAGTATGAAGTAAAGTAACTGAATTATTTGAAGACGATAAGCATACAAGAACATGTAAATCAAAACGACGGCCCAGAACTGGCAAAATCTAAAGCGCTGCAGTAATAAAGTTAGTTGCGACATTGTTTTAATGCTTTCTTCTATAGCGTCTGGCTTCCCATAAAGAGTTAAAACGTCTTCTTTTAAAGAAACACAGGCTCACCCAATTTTGTCGGATATCATTTTGGAATTGCATATTTTAAAGAGTTTGGACTCTGGGAGTGGAGGTAGCTGAATCTTCTCACCTGCTGAATTATCGTGTTGTGGACCTCCAGTTTGCACCTTATAGGTTCTTTAGAGATAACCAGTGATTGTGTTTTTTTCTGTTGCGATGTTTCATGTTAAATTTATGTGCGGTTACTTTCATCTTCTATAGCAGACGTTGTAGGTCGTCTTCATTCTCTTCTATGACATGACTGCATCGTCTGCATAACATAATACTTTAATGGCGCCATTACCCATCCTGTATCCAGAGTTTACTTTCTTAATGTTTTCAATGATTTTGGCCCATGATAATGTTGAAAAGGGCAGGACTGAGGCTGCCCTCTGTCCATTGATTTGCACTTCCTCAGACCAGTCCATCGTTCGTTTTTATTCTTGTACTACTTCTGCTGTTCAGTTCTTGTATAATTCTATGGTACCTGTAATCGATGTTGTTCTGGTGTAGAACCTTGATTACGTCATCCAGTCGGACCCTGTCGAATGCCTTGGTTAAATCCACAAAACACACAAACAGGGGCTTATTGAATTCTATAGATTTCTCTATCATTTGACGTAATATGAATATTGCGTCCACCGTTGATCTATTGGACCTAAATCCTTGCTGTTCCTCTGATATTAGCTCTTTTTTCATGATTCTATTTAACACATTCATCTAACACATATTCGATCCATTGTTGGATATAAGCCTCCTCAAGTTGCTTCCATACTATACGGTCCTCAGCGTGTCGGGACCATAGGGACCAATTTTGTCTATGTCGTCTCCATCTGGCTCTTGGTTCAGACCTTCCTTGTCCATCTGTTGTCCTGGATTCTTGTTAAGTGCCAGGCCCATCGCCACCTTCCAAGCTGGCTATGCGTCTTGCTACTTTAATCCACCTTGTTTTCTGTCTTATATGTTCGTTTCTTTTTTCAAGTCTTGTCAGTCCCACCTTTCCTGGTGACATCTGTTTACTCTTTCCCATTGTAGTTTTCTTTTATGGTGTTGTAAGCATTGGTTAATAGCACGCATTGATTGTATACTTTTGTCTTCCTTTAGGATTACTGTGGTTTGTTTTATATTAGACTACTTGTTGTTTGTAAGTTTGCCAAATGCAGCCCAATGCACTTTTTAATCGACTGTCAATCTCCGCTGTTTGTGTCTCCTCTGTTAATGTTATTTTCTGTCCCAGATATATGTATTCGTCTATCACTTCTATTTACTTTTGTTTTTGAGAAATTGATTTTTAGCCCTGATCTCTCTGTAGAAGATTGTCGTTGTCTCAGCATTTTTTCTAGGTCGGGCATGTTGTCTTCAGTAGGATGTTTCAGTGTCAGTACCATTGTGTTCCTAAAATTATTGAGGTTCCTTTTCTCTCCTTTTTTATGTATAGGCATGGATATGCTTACTCTTCCATCCGTCTGGTGTGACTCCTGATGTAATTGTCTTTTTAAACAGTTTGGTGAGTTCTTTATGTAGTTCCATTCCCCAGTATTTGATAAGTTTATTATAGATATAATCGATGCCAGGAGTTTTTCCGTTTTTCAACTTCAACTTCAAGTTTCAATATTCCTTGAAGCTGGTGAGTTTTTCGGGTTTTTAGGCCGTCGTAAAAGCGGCACCTGAGCAAGATGCGAAGACGGAAAGCACAATTCCTTTCTTCACTTGCTTTTCTAAGCCGATGCAGGGATGCCAATATCATACCTGGTTTCTTAAGGTGCAAAAGAACTCTAAAAACCACACAAGCCCACAGAATCTACAACAGGACTCAAAAGTCATTTCTAAGGGAAAGAATACACAATGTGAGAAGCAAACTTGCAGCAACGGACAACAAGCTGCTAAGCATTTTCTACAAACTGGGAAATGGTTTTTGCCAATCTGACTGGAATAAGGTCGATGCCATCTCTTACAACAGCATGCAAAGAGAACTAGAGAGAGCCACGCAGAGGCAAAAGCAAAAGTTTGAAAAATTGGAAAAACTAAAATTAAAGAGAACAACTCAAACCATAGCAGGCCTGGACCCGGCACGAACTGTGGTTTATCTCAGCAGTCATACTTTAACACCTGAGGAGCAGTCTGTCTTGGCCAAGGGAGGAAATTTTGCTACCAGTCCGAAGATGATTCCAACAGAGGAGATCATCTCTGGCACCGAAGCGGCGCTGCAAGGACTTCCGGGACAAGTAGCAACTGAAATACGCCTGGAAACCGCCCAAATCCTTCGGAGAGCAAAACCACTGCCAAGCAACCTAAGGGGAGAAGACCAACAAGCTCTTAAAGAAATAAGAATTCAAGACCTACTGGATCCCGCTACCTACACATAGCTCAAAAAGGACCCGACTCAGGTCAAGCTCAGGAACATCAACCGCCTTATAAAACTGTCGTCATTAGACGAGACCGTCATGAGGAAGATCATTAAGGTAGAAGCTCTTCCACCACTATTGTATGGATTGCCTAAAATTCACAAGGAAGGAGTCCCACTTAGACCGACTGTCAGTGCCCCGGGATCGCCAACATACGATGTGGCAAAATATCTAGCCTCTCTTCTGCAGCCACATATCGGATCCACAGACACTTATATCAGAGACCCCAAACAGTTTATAAGCAAAATCAAGGGTCTGAGAGTGGAACCAACGATCATGCTAGTCAGTTTCGATGTCGTTTCACTGTTCACAAAAGTACCCGTGGACGAATACATAGAACTAGTGTCGGAGCTATTTGAGGAGGGTACTGCAAATCTCTTCAAAGCTTGTCTAAAAGGCACCTACTTCCTGTGAAATGGACACTTCTACGAACAAAAGGAAGGAGTAGCCATGGGCACCCCACTCAGCCCGGTTGTAGCAAATGTTTTCATGGATAAATTCGTGGAAACAGCTTTGAGAACCGCATCCTTTAAACCGACTTATGTTATCGATATGTCGATGACACGTTCGTGATATGGAGACATGGACGCTATAACCTGGACAAGTTCCTCGACCACCTGAACAAACAACATCCAGAGATACAATTTACCATGGAAGTTGAACAAATCCAACAGTTGGCTTTCCTGGATGCCTTGGTATCTAGCAACGGGAACCAATTGGACCATCGGGTATATAGAAAAGCCACCCACACGGACAGATACCTCCACAAGCTATCCAACCATCACCCGAGTCAAAAACAAGGAATTATCAAGATTCTCACGGATAGAGCCAGGAAAATATGTGGACCACAGCACCTATCAGCGGAACTGCAGTATTTAGAAAGGGCTTTCCTGCAAAACTGATACTCTCATATTGACATCAAAAGAACAGCAGGGTGGATCGTGACGAAAAGAGTGAAACCACTCAAAGGGCCTTTCTGCCTTTCATTTCCAGAGGTACGGAGAGAATTGGGTAGATCCTAAGGAAACATAATATAAAAACGATCTACAAGCCCACGACAAAGATGCAGGAATATCTAATTTAATGTCGGTTAAGGACAGAAGACCTTCCTCGCCACTGTGGAAGCGTCTACATATGAACCACAAAGAGATCGGTTAAGACGAGGATCGAAGAACATCGACGAAATTGCAGATTGGCACGTGTGGAAAAGTCGGCAGTGGCGGAACATGCCCTCAACGAGGGAGTGCACAGCATGAAATTTGCAGAAACTGAAGTCCTAGCCACAACAACAGGCTTTTGCCCCCCACTAGTACGAGAAGCCATTGAAATACACAATCACAGCGACAATTTTAACAGACAACAAGAGACAATGGCACTAAACCGGATATGGTTTCCGGCACTCACCAACGCAAAAACGGCAAGGAAAGGTGACGGCACAGGACAAGAAGAATCTACTACACCGGAGCATAAAAACACACAACAGAATGCGACGACGTCGATGACACAGGCCACGTCATCACAACCGGTGCATAAATACGGACTGCGCCCAAGGAACCGCACCAGGAAGTACAGAGTACAGTGTAAGCTCTCAAGCAAACCACCTCTGAAGGTGCAAGTCACTTGTGCTTGCGAAATGTCATGAAGAAATTCTATTTTACGACTGCCTAAAAACCCGAAAAACTCACCATCTCGTTCACTTTTACCTCTTCATTGACCTGTTTTTTTCTATTTCGTAGCAAGTTCCACATATTTTTTGGCCGCTGTATAGATCTCCCTCCATTTCAGATGAGAATCTCTCTCAGTATTCTTATTTTAAGTTGTCTTATATCGTTGTTTTCGTCCCAAAATCGTCTCTATGTAACCAGTCTTGCACCTTCTTCGGCTTTATCTTTCTATACGCTTGTGCACCCTTCAATGCGGTTGAAGAGGGAGAAGGGGCACGCATGGAACCCTCGTGTCTCATTTGTTCATCAAAGTCCAGAGACATCAGAGTTTGTGTTTAATCTTCAAGTACATTACACGTTGTTTCTTTTGCCTCTATACTGGAGCAGTGCTTTACACAAAACTTCCCATTCAAAGATATATACGAAGCAAACCACAGTGTTTCTCTATTTTAACTAATATCATACAGTCCACTTCTTCAAAGCGTATTTTCACGCCAGACCGCGTTTTTCTAGGTCAAAAAGGGCGAATACGCGCAACAATCGTTGTTTGTTCGATTTCTAATAATGCTGTTCCTCTCGTACTCCTTGGTTAGCTTCTTTCTGTCTTTTTCTTAGTTCTACTCCTGTGACCTCTGTTGTGCTCTGTGTTATATAGCTTTCAATTTTCTTCCTTCGTCAGCTCTGCATCGTCCTCTTAGATGGTTTGGTGTGATTTTTGCGTGGAGTCTTCGTTCTTATAATCCTTTTGTGCTGTCATCTTTAAGCGATTCTATGTTCAATTTAGTGGTGTAGTTAGGGGTATTTTTCATTTTTCGCAGACTTGTTGATCGGTATTTGCATAAAATAAGGTTCTGTTGTGTTCCTATGTGCTGCTGTTAATTCTCTTATATCGAGAAAATGCTGGGGTCTACTTGGCTGTTCGTGATTACGTCGTAACTTAAACTATCTTAACTGTAAACTTAAAATTATTACAAAGGAAAAAAATCTCTCTTCTGTGTCATGTCTTTTCATCGTCTAGCAGGTTGGTTCAGTCGTGTTGGAAGTGTTCAAGTAGTGTTGTTGTTGGGAAGCGGGATTGTCTCGTTTGTCTTGTGAGGCAAAAGGGATTCAGTAGGGTCCAGTTGTGGGGATTGTTTTTCCATTTCGTTTGCAATTGAAGTTGTCTTTCTGAGGGGTTGTGTAGTTGGTTTCGAGGATGTCCTATTTTCGTTATTGATTTCAGGGCAATTTGTTCTGTTGTTTGAATGTGTTGTTTAGTTTTCCTAGATGCATTCGCTGTCAGTATATGTCCGTAGTCAAGCAGAGGTCTACATATTGATTGGTAAATGTTTGTGGCGGTCTTTGTACTAATTCCTTTGTCTTTGTACGTCAGTGATCGGAAGTGTTTTGTCCGTTGAATGATTTTTGTTCTTACGTTCTGTGCGTGTTTTGTAAATTTTAGTTTTTGGTCCAGTGTCATTCCTAGATATTTTGCCTCTTGTTTTGGTTTAATTCTGTTTCCGTCTGATGTTATTGATGGAGAGTCGTCTTTAATTTGGTGGTATGGTAAAAGTGGTTGGTTTTTCGTGGCGCTTGGTGTAAGTCTCCATTTGTAGAACCAAGCAATTGTATTGTCTGTTAGTATTTGAAGTTTTTGTACTGCTTTTACTGTAGTTTTGTCGTGCACGATCAATGCAGTGTCGTCGGCGTATTGTAGTAGGTAAGCAGATTTGTCAATGTGCCTTTTGTCGTGGAGACTGTGATTGTATATGTCGTGGCAGTATATATGGTAAAGAAGGGGTGATAGCGGGGATTCTTGCGGGAGTGCTTGTTCAGGGAAGAAAGCAAAGGAGAGGGTGTTGTCTATGCGTACTTCTAGGTGTCTGTTTGTGAGTAGGATTGCGTGAATTATGTATTTGGGGGTTTTAAGCTGGTAAAGTTTATATAAAAGTCCTTTGTGCCAGACACTGTCAAAGGCCTTATTGATGTCCATGAAGAGACATGCTGTTTTCTTGTTCGTGAGGTAAGTTGTTTGTATGTTGTTGGTTAGTATAAAAAGTGGGTGAACAGTTGAGTGTTTAGGTTTAAATCCGAATTGGTATTGTGGTATGTGTTGTCCAACTGATTGTTGCAGTCTATTTTTTATTATAGTTTCAAAAATTTTACTCAGTACAGGGAGTAGTGTGATAGGTCTGTAGTTTTGTGTTTGTGTATTGTCTAGTCCGGTTTTAGGAATTGGTATTATTATTCCTGTTTTCCAGGTATCTGGTATCGTGTTAGTTTCAATACAGTTGTTGAATAGGTTCAGTATGTGTGTGTGTTTGTGGAGTAAGATTTTTCAGTAGTTTGCCTTTCATATTGTCTTTTCCCGGCGCCGTGTTTTTAATGTGTGCGAGTGCTTCGTCGTATTCTTCTTCAGTAATTAGTTGATGTGCGTTGTTTGTTTCGTTTGTGGAGTAGATCTCGTACCAATCATTTATTGCGTTAAAGTTTTGGTCGTCAAAGTTAGGGTTAGTGGAGGTTGTGAAGGTCCTCAGCTCATTATATGTACACATTTACATAAGAACATTAAACAATTTTTGGTAATGGAAAAACTGGTTAAGGATTTATTAAAAATATGCGAAAATTTTATTTACAATTTGACACCCTGCATCTTGGAATATATAAAATTTCGGATAAGAAAAATTTGCCTGAAACGCAATGTTTTTGCCTAAACAATATTTTAGTGAATTTTGTCACATTAGTGGAGGGCTACCCTGTATAATATAAATATTTCAAGGTTCACACTACCATGATTCTACTGTATTCGCCTTAGTGTTTTTGACCTCTCAGTGGTTGCATTAATTTTTTTTCTGTTTAAAATCAAGCACAATTTCTACTTTCTCAACTTCCAAAATCTCTGACGAAATTCAATATTGGTTCTCTGGGTCCCAAAAAGCCTTTCTGCGGAAGAATCCTGTACAATTTAGGAACGGTGTATCAGAAAAACGATTCTACTGGTTCTGTAAGATATTAAATACTGAAATTTGCGGTATGTTTGTAAACATTTAAGCAGAACAGCTGAAGTATCACACCGATTCCGCAATTTGCATTGCAAATTCACCCCCAGCGAGAGGGTTGACGCTTTGTTTCTAAAACTCTTGATATATGGAAGACGTTTCCATAATAATGAGTGACATCAAAAGCCCCAGATTAGCGTACGGCATTTTTGCGCTTCGGCTTTATGTGCTAGTTTAAATGGCTACTTTTTGAAACTCTGACATGCTGGGGATTTAAATCTGTTTTCCTACATGCGTTTCGATGTTAAACTCGTGCAGTCGCTTTTTGAAAAGGGTAATCGATGATCGCCTTTTCTGACCAGGCCAGCAGGAAACATTAAGAGTTCCGGCTTTGGCGAATTCAAAAGCGACGACGTTATGAAGACATGAATACAATATTTACCCTTCGTTTTCCTCCATTCATTCGCTTTGGCGCATCATTATTCATTCATTCGGTATGCTGCTTGCCGCCCACATAGAGAACGCGAAGCACCACTAACCTTGTAGCCCTCAATTATTCAAACCCCAAATTGTTTTTGATCTCGTTATTGAAAATTTAAACCATTAGCGAGATCTTTTCGTTCTTTTCAGTTCATGAAAAGCTTCATAAATCTTGTTGTAAATCTCCCCCTTTTCTTGGCCCTGTCTGCCATTAACCGCCCTAACGGGGACAGTAATGGAGAATGACTGCATCTTCAGTCGTTTATATTTGCTGCTGCTTAATTTCAGCTTGATCAGAAATCAAGCTTCACTTCACATTGCAATAGTGCACTTTGCTCTCGACAATAAAGACGGCCCCACTAGAGCCCAGTAAAGCTGAAGTTATTTATTGAGGGTGTTTATTTAGCGCTTTAACTAGGAGTTACCTGGATTTATATGCCCCTAGTGAGGGCGGTAAGGGAGAATCCGAACTTCCCTCAGTTTACCCAGGGGCTATGGAGCTTTGTCAGGTCCCAGCAGGGCCAATGATTTTTCGAAAAAAAAATCCTACGTATCTTAAAATTTCTCTTATGCACAGCTGATTACAAGTCGTTTTCTCATACAATGGCATTTTTGTAGATGCTTTTCTTGGTGTAGAGATGCTGTTGACGCTAGTTTAGTTTAGCAGGAGACTATTTATATACTTTGTCGCTGCCAGCTTTTCTTGTAAGTTCCTCGTGAATCACAGAAGAAATGTTAATAGTCCCTTACTCAGATTTCCTCCCAGCAAAGTTAATATGAATATGTCACAACTCGAAGATTTCCCGTGCTTGCCAGTCGTTTCATTCTACTGGTAAGTCCAAGTCTATAAGAACATAAGCAAATAGGAAAGTACATATTGTCGCAACCAGCTTATTAAAGCTTAAAGTTCATCTTAGTATTGACACACGCAATAGGTCGCTACAAGTACAAACGCAAAACGAATTCACTGATAATAAAGGACAAACTAAACAGTTAAACAAGCAAATATTTACGGCCGTGTTTTGGGAATGCTTTTACATCGACAAGGAGCCGTTTAAAGGGGAGTTCGGGAGCTTCTTGTCAACGAAAATTACGTTTTTGTTTCTTGGCAAATATTTGCTTTGGAAATTTAATTTTTAATTTCCAATACCTACGAAGTGCAGGTAGAGGGGCTTCTTTTACAAAAGTTTCTCTCAGCGAGAAGAAAAATCCCCGAAGCTGTTCCTGATCTGGAATTGTTAAATTCCATATGTTCCATAGGTTCAGTTCAATGGCATTTAATGTAATGAAACGTCCAGTACACAGAAAGCATACTCCAACTGTCCCTAGCAAATTAAATGGCGACATTACTTACAGACAACATTCAGCCTGAAGGAATCCTCCTGACTGTAACCGGGTAGCTTGGGATTAGTGCCGATACACTTCAGAACAGTCCCGTCGTCCTCAGGGACTGGCGCAAAACTAACCGAGCTGAGTACGAGTGATTCGTTACTGTCTGTGTCGTGAAACTGCAACAAGTCGAATTTTGCATAGAAAAATGTCTTTTAACAATGAAAATCGCCTACCTTTCCTCGCTTGAATTCCCGATTGTCCCTACTCCAGGACACAACCGCTCTAGGCCGGGATCCAGTCACTTGACAGTGAATGGTGATTTCTTCGTTAGCCACCAGTTGCATGGGCTTGGTGGGAATAATTACGTGAAGGGGCCGCACTGGAAACGATAACACATTGTTAGGAAAAGCCGAAATGTATGGAAAACACATTGGAGCCGGGGTTTATGGAAACTGGATACGCCGCAATTTCCAAACAATCGCATTTTCACGTCGGTAAATAATGTATCGGCGTCGCACCAACTGAAAGGCATCGAGTTACGTGTATAATTTGGGGGAAGAACTGATTTGCAATGGCTTGTTTCATTGTTTGCTTGATTGCCAGGGGGATTTTGAATGAATTATTCCCATTGTAGCTGGTAAGTGCGGCATTTTAACTAATTGCTTTGAACTTCTTGATGTTTTAAGCAATTTTCGAAGCCACCTAGGCCAGTAGGCGACTTGTGGGTGAAAAAATGTCATATTTATGATAAACATGAAGAAGGAAATTACTGTTGCGGGGAAAAACAAGCCATAGCGGCAACACTGCCAAACAGATGACTACTGGAAGTTCTATACAGCTCGACGCGAGTGTTGCATGGTTGAACCAGAATATTCGAGTGTTGCCAAACGGCCATATAAAAGTTAGTTAGTTGTGAGCGAGCTACTGAATCAAGGTGAGATGGTAGTGTGCGACATGGTTGGTTATAATTCGGGTTGGGTTTATGAAATTGTGTTTACAAACAGAGCGAGTTTCTGGAATCTTTCGAACCCCAAAAACGTAACATTACGAATATGAAAAAAATATTTTAAAGTACAAGTATAAAGAAATGAAGCAATTGGAGGTTTGCAGATGGAATGGCAAGACACCAAAAAAATAAAAGCTGATTCTAACAAGATCAATTAATTTATAATTAATCAGACATAGACAAACTCTGCCGTAGACGGTCCCAAGTCCGTTTGAGAAAAGAGGAGGGTTGCGCGTGGGGCTAACCATCCCACCTCGCCAAAAAAAGTATGGGTTATGAAGAAGCAACAGAAGCTTCGGATCAGGACGGATACACGACGACGAATAACGCAAGGAACAAGGAAAGAACAAATGAATATTGGAACATGGAACGTGCTCAGTTTATATCGACAGGGTGCAGCAATGAAAGCGATTAAAGAAATGGAAAGAATGAATATGGACATTACCGCTCTGCAAGAAATACGATGGCCTGGAGCGGGTCATACTGACGTTGGGAATTCAGTACTTTTCTATAGTGGCAATGAACAAAACGCCCAGGCTTTCGGAACAGGTTTTCCACTCAAGAAATCTCTGCTGAACTCAGTTTTAAGGTGCTAGCCAGTTGGCGACAGGATGTGCTATATCAGGATAGAAGGCACTTTCTACAACTACTCGCTTATGTCGGTGTACGCACCAACGGAAGACAAAGATGAGGGTATAAAAGATCTGTTTTCGACACTTTGGAGAGGAAACTGGCCCAACTTTCCAAACAAAACATGACACTCATCCTGGGAGATTTCAATGCAAAAATTGGACTAGAAGAGGCGCTAAGACCTCATGTGGGCATGCCAGCCTACAAAATGCTTCCGTCGACAACGGTCTAAGAGTGGCAGATCTTGCAGCATCAAGTAATATGTTAATAAAGTCCACTATGTTTGACCATAAAGATATACAGAAAATTACATGGGTATCTAAAGATGATGTAACCAGGAACCAAGTAGGTCACGTTGTAATTGATGCAAGACACGGACGTACGTAATGTACTAGACGTAAGAAGCTGCAGGGGGCAGATGCCGATTCAGATCATTTTGTGGTCAAAGCCAAGATCAAAGTCAGAATATCGACAGCAAAGAACAAGCGAACCAATTGTCCCTCTCCTCATTAGGATAAAGAAAAACTTAAAACAGTAGACAGAGATAAGAGCGCAGTATCAGGAAGAACTAGAGCGACTTATTAGAGAAAACACTAACACCACAGACAATACTGATATGGATACGCATTGGAAGTTTATATCTGGAACAATTACAGAAGCAACTAGAAAGGTGGTCGGAAGAAACCCAGGAGACAACACAAAAACCACTGGTATGATCAAAATTGTGAAAATGCTATGGAGAAGAGAAATACTGCTAGACTAAAAATGCTAAAAACTCCCACAGACGAGAACAGGGAAAAATACAAACGACTAAGAACCCTAGGAAAGAAACTGTTAAGAAGAAAAAAGATAAAATGGTAAGACAGAGAATTAATTGCACTAGAGGAAGAAGGAAAAAATAACACAAGAACATTCTATCAAAAACTACGCTCCACAAAAGCAGGATTCAGACCCAAGACCGACAATATCTTAAAGAAGGAAAATGGAGATCTAATAACTGACAAAGTAGAAATATTGCAAACGTGGAAAAACTACTTCCATCATCTGTTTAATAGAGGAACTGGTGAAGAGGAGGAAGTACTGGATCTGCTGGTTGCGGAACAACCCAATGAGATCCCTTCTAAAGAGGAAATTACAAAAGCAATAAAGAAATTAAAAATAATAAAGCCCCTGGCGGAGACCTAATACCAGCAGAACTTCTTAAATATGGTGGCGATACTATCATAACACAGCTGCAAAACCTCACTTAAACCATATGGGAAAAAGAAGCTATCCCTGATGACTGGAAGGAGAGTATTATGATACCGATCCACAAAAATGACGATTGCACTAATCAATGTAGCAAGAACATTCTTAATAGACTGGCGTGAAAGTCAAAAACGGACCAGTTGTTTACCATTAGACATGTAGGAGAGTCGGATTCAATGAGACTCCACAGTTATTAAGATTTCCAGGATACGACGGCGGAAAAGGGTCATATGGCATACATGGCTGAGTTTGACATCATAGATGCAGATAAAGATGGTGTACTCTCAGATGTTGTGAAGGTAAAGAAGTAAAATATGGAGAACCGCCAAATGATATTCGGGGATGACAATTCTTGAAAACGAAAGACGCACATAAGCTCATAAAAGAGAAGAACTCGATTGGGTAAGTCAAACGAGGCCAAACAAATCAAGTAGCGCAGGATGGGGCAAAATGTACGACAATACACTGATGTAAGGCCATGTAGACGCCTAAGTCAGCCAAGGTGCTTATACGCCCAAAGGATATACTCGAGTCCAAATATGTGATTAGGAGAACGAAAATCGAACGTACCAGACCATGATAAGACCCGTGGTAATGTACGGCTGCGAAACCTGGACTCTGACGGTGCGAAATGAGGAAGTCAAAGATTCGAGAGAATAGTACTGAGGAAAATTTTCGGACCCACCAAAAACCACGATACGCAAAGCTACCGAATCAAAACAAATGCAGAACTAAAACAAATATACAATCAACCAGAACTGGTTAACCTCATAAAGGTACAAAGGTTGAGATGGGCAGGGCACGTACGAAGACAGCCAGATGATGGAATGGTCCGCTTAATATGGGACAGAGTACCAGAAGGAAGCAGACCACTTGGAAGACCGAGATTAAGGTGGTGTGATAATATAACATCGGACCTCTGGAAAATGGGCATCGGGAATGGTGTAAAAGTTATGGAATACCGAGACAGACGGAGGCAAATTGTTGCCTCAGCCAAGGCCCATCAGGGGCTGTAGAGCTACGGAGTAGTAGTAGAAGTAGTAGACATAGCAGAAACTAAATGAAAAGGAAGAGGAATAGTTAAAACTAAAGGAGAAAACTATATATCTAGAGCACGAGTTCAGAAGCGACATGATTTTATCGATAGTTATAAAATTACCGAATAATTTCATGAAAATAATAATGAAGACGAGAATAAGAAGTCAAGCTGAAGATGTGAACAAGGAAAAATATTGGGAAGAGTCAACAAAGGCAATAAAAGGAAGCTAGGCGAGAAATATGTAGACAAATATAGTCGCATGTCGAAAGAAAAGATGTATAATAGACAACAAATATACAGAAAGAAAATGAAAACAGGAAAATGGCATTCGAGACAACACTCATAGTGACCATTATTTGGAAGTAACTAAAATATAAAAAAGATCTGGAAACCGCAATAATAACATAATTTGAAGGAAAGAGAAAATATAGAATCATACAAAATAACAAATAAGAATATTATAAGAAGATATAGGCCAAACTTGCCAGGAAAGTTAGAAAATAATAGTAGAAGTTACACGATAAAAATTGATCCAAATATGGGAATATTCTAAAAACCTTATACTAGCTCGAAAATGAAAAACAACGTTAAAACTGAAATAAAATGAAGAAAAACTACATATAAAACAATAATGCACAAAATATAACGTGCATCAGAATGAAAGAAAAAATGTTGATAAACTTTTAACTGTAACAAGCGCAAATAAAAATAGTTGGATGGAGTTTGGAGAGAGAATGGAGGGAAGTACCAAAAACAACTAGGACAAAAAACAATAAGGATTCTGGCCACAAAAATGGAAATTTAATAACAACAAAAAAAATAACAAAACATTGGAGATATCTCAATAAGCAAGTATAAAAAACTAACTTTTATAGATCATCCGTAAATTCTTCAGAATAATACGAAAGGCG
Organism: Dendroctonus valens; assembly: GCA_024550625.1. Taxonomy (NCBI): domain Eukaryota; kingdom Metazoa; phylum Arthropoda; class Insecta; order Coleoptera; family Curculionidae; genus Dendroctonus; species Dendroctonus valens. The sequence goes on from JAJTJO010000118.1 coordinate 156,923, forward strand.
ACCAGATGATTCATATACGATGCATTGTAGATTCAGTCTCATTTAGTACAGAAAAAGTACTCAAAAGTTCAAAAAAAATACGACAGTTAAATAGAGCAGGAATGGACATCGAATTAAAAACTCGAACACTGGAAAAGGAAATAGAGTACCGCTCTTTTCGCATTGAAAACCTCACTGATTTACAACAAACTCCAATTATCCTTTATCTATTTGATCAAATCCATCAGTTGGAAAAAGTGCTCACAAAAACATTCGTAAAGTTAAGTCTAATTAATCAAGAGAAAAATGAGTCATAGAAAAGCACATTGGAAAGCAGCATGCTCAAGTAAAGATGGCCAGTGCTCGTTGAAAAAATTGATTTAATAATCAGAAAAATTCGACGACGTCGAAATTTAGAAAAGGGCTCCTTTTATGCAAAAGAACATTTGAGAATATTGCGTCTTGATTGGGTAAAACTAAGTGTAACGGAAAAAGATTGTTTCACGCTAAATTAAACTTGAAAATTCAATCATTTCGGAAACAGTAAAAATACTTCGCCGCTTGTGCCCCGTGTTTATAAGAACTTCCAAAGGGAAAACGGTTCGTTACCGGCGAGTTTTCCTTATTTTTTTCCTTTATATCTTGTTTTCCTTGGACTTTGAATCGAGTCGGGGTAATATTACTTAATTTGAAAAACGTCGGATATATTTGCGATAACAACAATTTTTTAAGGTAGAACTGAGTTTACGCTTCTGACTAAGAGTACCAAGAGTCCAAGTTCTATTAAGTACCGAGTTCTTAGATTTTTATTGTCCATTCCGGTGCGTTTCAATTCTTGTACCATCTTCTGATGTTGGATTTTGTCAAAGTTCTTTAGACAGCAGGCATAAAGTAGAGGAGAGTGAATAGTGCATATTTTGTTTCTTGTCCTTTCATGAAGCCAAGTTGTGTGTCTGCTACTCTTTCTTTGCATATACAGTGTCCAGTATAAAATTATGTACATGGGGATATTGGAAACCGTTAGAGTTACAGGGTGGACCAAATGGGGAAAAAGTGGCGCAATCAAGTGCCTATAAATAATCTGTCATCAACTTCTTTGAACTCGGAGTAGCAACGGATATACAAGGAAAAAAAGAAAAAAGTGCGTTTTATAAAATCCTTTATATCGTGTTTATTATAAAAGATACAATAACGAAATTTTCAGGGTGGGGGTAAGAAATGAGCGTGAATTTGAAAATAAAGTTAAAAATAATCTAGGCCCACTATGTTCAATGAGGCCGAAGTCAACTTTTGTTTTTCTAATGGGCGCCATATTGAATTTCTGCATTTTTAAATTCCCCTTTAAATATGCTCTTCAACCATGTAGAACATGTTTATGTTCGGTCAAGATAAATAATTAAAATTAACAAAATTAACATTTAATGGTAGTAGGCATTGATATTTCTATTAATTATTACTTTAAATTATTATTGATCATACATCGAACACTGCAAAAGAACAAGTAACATTTTAGGATTAAAGTAGGTGTTCAAATAAGCCACCTTTTTCTCGCACGCACAACATACATCGTCTCATTACTGCTTCATAGGATTTTCTGATCATTTCTGGGGTAATTCTGTTAACAACTTCTATAACAGCGTGTCTCAGCTCCTCTTCGGTTTCGTATGACCTACAGTATACCACATTTTTGAGGAAACCCCATGCAAAAAAATCAAGCGGTGTTATGTCAGGGGATATTGCAGGCCATCTTACTGGTCCCAGGTTGCCTATCCACTTGTTGGGAAATTCGTGATTTAAAAATTCTGTGATAATACGTCCATTATGTGGCGGCGCGCCGTCTTGTTGGAAATACAAGTTTTGCAGGGTAGCTACTGGAACATCCATAAGTGCTTCCGCTACGTTACTTTGTAAGAGGTTCAAATATCTCTCGGAATTTAAGTTCTCATAAAAAAAATGGTCCAATTACTTGGGTACCCACAATACCTAACCAGACGTTAAATCCAAACCTCTTGGTGCCTAACTTGACGAACTAGCCGTGGATTTTCATCTGACCAAAAAACGGTATTTTTACGATTAAATAGTCCACATTTAGTAAATTGGCTCTCATCTGACCAAAGGACTTTTAAGGAAAAGTTTGGTATCTCGTTATTTCTTTGAATAAACCTCTGACAAAATGCATCGCCATTCTGATGCATCGCCATTCTGGAGACCCTGGCAGGGCCGTTCACGATAGGGGTGATATTTATGACGCTTTAAAATACTATTCGCCGTTGACCGCGCAACACCTGTTGTGGCTTCAATTTGACGCAAAGACGTACGAGGTGTCTCAACCACGCTTTGCATTACCAAATTTTCTTTATTTTCGTCTGGAAGTTTGTTTTTCTTTACCTCGGCAAAGCTCCCATAAGCTACAAGGTTGTCTTTCAGACGCCTAAACATAGTTCTACCAGGTTGTCGACTTTCTGGATATTTATTTAAATACTTTTCTTTGGCTTTCGCTTCATTTCGACGACAGAGAATAAAACATTCCAACATATCGTATTTTTCATAATTTGAAAAGTTATTAATTTTGAAACACAATTAATTACAAACACGTGTCACTGACAATAAATTCTACTTTGACAGTTACCTAGGTAATTAAAACAGACAACGAACGTCACTATGGGGAAATTGAAGAGAAATATCAATGCCTACTACCATAAAATCTTAATTTTGTTAATTTTAATTATTTATCTTGACCGAACATAACCGAACATAAACATGTTTTACATGGTTGAAGAGCATATTTAAAGGGGAATTTAAAAATGCAGAAATTCAATATGGCTCCCATAAGAAAAACAAAAGTTGGCTTCGGCCTCATTGAACATAGTGGGCCTAGATTATTTTTAACTTTATTTTCAAATTCACGCTCATTTCTTACCCCCATCCTGAAAATTTCGTTATTGTATCTTTTATAATAAACACGATATAAAGGATTTTATAAAACGCACTTTTTTATTTTTTTCCCTGTATATCCGTTGCTATTCCGAGTTCAAAGAAGTTGATAACAAATTATTTATAGGCACTTGATTGCGCAACTTTTTCCCCATTTGGTCCACTCTGTATCTTTAACGGTTTCCAATATCCCCATGTACATCATTTTATACTGGACACACTGTATTGTTCATCCTACGATGAAGATCCTGGATAAATTCCAGGAAGACCAATTTTTCAGGATATTGCTGGTGTCATTTAGGATATTGATAGTGCAGTTTCGGTTGATAAGGAGTTTTCTGTGTTATTTTCAAGCGTTGTTAATACTTTCTTAGCTCATAATAAGATTTTAGCTGCCTTTGATGAGTTTTTCCGCTGGGAAGTAATTTCTCTCGCTTTTTTATGTTCAAGTTATCAAAACTCTGTTGCGGTATTTCTGTTTTGTGGTACTGGCATTTTCTCTCCCCCTTATCTGTCTACAGTTTCTATGCAGGGCTGCACTTATTTGCGACTGTAGCATCTTCATCATCTACACCACACTTTGTCTTCCTCCATTCTTGAGAAATTAACTTTTGTTCCCCTCTACCACATTTTCTCTTTAAGTCTGCTGACTTTTTCCTCTATTATCGACATTTTTATTCAGGACTGTATTTTTGCCTTTCAGTATTCTGTCCCTTCATTTTTTGATGATTTTGTTAGGATATTTTTTCTGTATCACTAGAGGGATCTGGAAGGTTAAATGATTGGGAAAAACTGTTGTTTTAAAATCGGTCAAAAATGAGTAGAATGTGGCCTAGTCTGAAAGTTGACAAAGAGACCGTCAACTAAACTTTTTTTGTTAAATAAAACTACTGAATTTCCTTTAATACTTACGCAACATCTCTAATTGGACTCCATTTTCAATGGGTGTTATCAAATTGGTATTACTAGCCTGACATTTGAAGGTGGAATTCAGTTTGTCCCTAGTGACCTCCTTGATATCCAGGCGATTTACCACTACTTTGGGTTTGGTCAGGACCTCTCTTTGTCCAGCCACCAAACGGCCATTCACAAACCAGGACACCGTTGGAGGAGGATTGCCTGTAACATGACCATCATCAGGATTATTCCGACTAGTTCTCTGCTAACACTGCGTCTGTGATAATTAATTAAAATTCCCCTAAAGGATGACATACGTTGCACGCCAATGTAGCAGATGAATGTAATTGGTAAAAGTTTACAGGCAAGAGGCAACTAAACGAAATTCGAACGAACACGAAAGTAATTTGCTTCAGGTAACAGCCGTTGCGGCTTCATTCCCAACTTGCAAACTTCAAGTTATTAGTGGAATTGTACGTCTAAATGGGACATTTCCTAAACGAGGACAGTTTGCATTTGAGAAGACGAACTCTCGCGATTCTGCAAAGAAGTACTGAAAACGAAACTGCAACTTACCTCCTCGAACCTCGCAGGTTAACACCAGTTTGCTGCCCTCCTCCAAAGGCCCCACAACACCGGAAACATTTCGTCCCATATTGTCATAAATCATGATCTGATGAGGTGGAACTGAAACAGAACAAACAATGCAATCAGTGCCAACCTAATCAGAGGCAAATCCAGTCGGATTGATTTTGCTGGAAGACCATCTTATCGCGAATTTAGTGCTGCTAGATCGAGATATATAAAAGTTCGGAACGTAAATGAGAAAAGTTTTTAAGGGGCAAATTAAAAAAGGAAAACTTTGAAAGGCGACCAAAGTTTGCTGATGATCATAAATTTTATAGACTTTTGCAAGTACATGTGTCATAAAGTTTCTGTAGTGTGTTTTTTTACTCGATCTTATATTTCATATTCGTTATTTTCGAGCATGTTTCACATTATGTTAACTCCAACTCTTTGCACTATTCGTTTGATTAATTTCTAGTATGTTTGGTGAAATTTAAAAACGTTTCAGGAGGCAAAGTTTCACTACGAACTCTGCCGAAGGTGTTGGCAATATTTGCAATAATCATGCTCTTTTAGGTACCGAAAGCAGTTTAATTAACAAATGTTTTGGAGGAACTGAATTTTGAATAATGGCTTTTATTTCATGAGTATCGTATTCTAGCAAATTATGTTCATACAAAATTTATTCTTCTGCATATTGGTGATATTTTGTGTTTCTCACACAGATCTCGAGATGTGGTAATCTCAGATAGCCCAGGGCCGATTTCGAGTCTATTAGCTCTCATCAGCTGGGTTAAGCCTGAAAATAACACTCTGATGATTCCGACAGTTTCAGTATTTTTCAAGCCTTCAAATTAAAAAAAAAATTGATTTCTGTGAAGAGCTAGAGTACATGGTACAGCTTAGTCTAGTTAAGGCTCTATAATTTTCTGGAGATTTCCTGCCTCATTTTGGCATAGTGATGGTTGTTCGCCTCTGTATTTCAATAGCTCATTTGTTATGTTTTAATTTCCTGTTGCATTCGTGGTTTTTTTCGTTTTAGTATCTCCTGTGGTTATTCCATTTGGTTTCTCGGGAACTTTAGCATCTTCGTCCCATGTTTTGTAAGAGTCTGTATTTTTCTCCTCTCATGACATGGCCGAAATACTCTAGTTTCCTATTTTTTATAGTGGAGAGGATCTCAGTGGTCTTGTTTAAGCGCTGTAGTATTGTCACGTTGGTGATTCTTTCAGACCACGTGACTCTTACCAAACTCCTGTAGGCCCACATCTCGAACGCTTCAAGCCGACTTTCTTTGTTCTTGTTGATGGTCCAAGCCTCAACTTCGTACAGTAGTGTAGAGAAGACGTAGCATCTCAGTAGTCGGATTCGTAGGGACAATTTTAGATCCCTGCATCCTAGAACGTTGCTCATTTTTCTGTAAGCTGATCGTGCTTGTTCTATCCTTGATCTTACTTCTGTGTGGCTCTCTGCATTTTCTGTTATGACGCTGCCTAGGTATCTGAGCTGATGCGCTTCTTCCAAGCTCACGCCTTTGACTCTGATATCAGCTCTGATATTCTGCTGTTTACTGATTAACAAAACTTTGGTCTTTTTTATGTTTAGTTCTAAGCCAGCTGCGTCGCACTTTACTACCACACTGTTCAACCTCCGCTGTAGATCTTCTGAGCTAGAGGCCAACAGATCCGTGTCATCCGCGTACTGCAAGTTATTTATCAATTCGCCATCAATGACATGTCCACTGCTGCCTCCGAAAGTGCATCTTTGAAAATTACTTCTGAGTCCACATTGAAGAGCAACGGAGATAGGATGCATCCTTGCATTACACCACGCTTGATGGTTACTTCTGGCGTGGTGGTTCCTTCCACTCTGACTATCGACGTCTGATTCCAGTATAGTTTGCGATTACTCTGATATCCGCTCCGTCCAGTCCAATCAACTTGAGAGTATCCACCAGGACCTCATGTTTAACACGGTCGAATGCCTTTTGAAAGTCTATGAAGCAGGCATAAACATCAGCCGACATATCACGGCTTCTTTGGGCAAGGACATTAATGCCGAAAAGTGCTTCCCTCGGACCGAGGCCATTACGGAACCCCGGAAACTTGCGTTTCACTTAGATAATCCTCACACTTCGCATATATCCATGAATCCATGAATGATTTTCATAAATATCTTCAACATATGGTTCATTAGGCTAATAGTTCTGTATTCCTCGTACTTTTTAGCCGTGTTTTTCTTTGGTATTGTTATGAACACAGATTTTAGCCAGTCGTTTGGGAATTTACCACTGGTAAATCTGTGACCACTTTTAGGGCCAATTTGGTCGTCTATTATTATTTGGTCGTATACTTCACAAGGAATCTCATCCGGTTCTTCCGCTTTGCGACATTTTGACCCCCTAATAGCATTTTCAACCTCTCTGCATGTAATATGTGGTCCTTCCACCTCTAAAGCCGGCGGTGTTGCTGTTCTGTCGTCTTCAAATAGTTCCGTTATATAATTTGTCCATTCGATTAGTTTTTGTTGCAATCCTTGTACTACTTTTCCACTTTTATCGTACAGTACTCCCGATGCTCTGTTTGGTCGTGAGTTGCCAGTTGCTTCCTTGATCTTTTTATACATATTAAATGAATCATATGTCTCTTCTAGGTCTTCTAACTCTTTCCACTGGCTGGCCAGATAAAATGATTTTGCTTCCCGGATTCTCTGTCTTATTAATAGCTGTTTAACTTTATAAGCTTATTTTCTGTGTTTTAGTATCCTACGTTCCTCCATTAAATCCAATATTGCGAGTGTTATCCAGAATCTTTTCTTATTTTGAGGTGTTTTAGATAAATGTTGTTTATATCTGTTCTCATCTTGTTCCACTGGGTGTCAGAGTCTGTCGCGTTCTCGTTGTGGGTTTCAAGGCATTTGTCGAGTTGTTCTCGGACCATACTTCTGATGGGCTCCTTCTTTAGTACTGTGCGGTCTATGCTGTTTTGTTTTTGTTTCTTAACAATTTTTATTAACCTGATGTGTGTTACCGCTACTGCGGGATTGTGGTTAGAACCAATGTCCACTCCTGGGTATGTTTTGACGGACTTATGACGATGATTTTGGTAGAAGAATAGAGTTCTGTGAGTTCATGAGTCATCAAGCCAACGACATCCCCAATATTCTGCCCAATACCTGTTTCAGCGATGAATGTTCATTTTTTCAAAATGGAAATGTTAAACCGCACATTTTTCGAGGAGGACTTACACAATATCCTCAAAAATTTAATGTTAATGCCATTACTGGTCCTTTATTTACTGAAGGAAACTTGACAGGTGATCTGTACGTTAAGATGCTTGATGCGACCATTGATCCTCTTATCACGCATGAGCTAGAAACTCAAATTGATGTAGAAGGTTATACAGTTTTACAGGAGGATTGGTAAACATTCTAGTAGGACGGTGCTCCACCTCATTATTTTCTTACGGTCCGACAGTGGTAAACGAGATATTCCCGGATAGATGGATTTCCAGAAGGGGACCAATTGAATGGCCTCCAAGATCACCTGATTTAACACCCTTAGACTTGTTTCTTTGGGGACATCTAAAGTCCATTGTTTATAAGACACAGCCTGCTGATATTGATGATCTTAAAAGGCGAATTGCAGCAGAATGCCGGTCAATTCCCGGTGAAATTTTCTGAAATGTTAGGAGGAGTTCGAAAACAGACTTTGTTATTGTTTACAGGGAAATGGACAACATTTTGAACAACTGATAAGATAGTGCGTAAATAGATTCCATGTGTTTTATTGTAGAAAGTTCTCTTCCGCAAATAAAAAGTAATTTTTGTCGAAGTAAAATAATCAATAAATGAGATTTTATCGGTGTCACTTACTCTTCTAATCATTTATAGTGCAAGGAGAGCCAATGCAATTTTTTTTCAAACCAAAGTTTAACTGTTTCTGCAACTTTGAAACGCGAGTAGAGACAACCACTGCACAAAAAGAAACAAAGTAGGATACCACTGAAAAGAGAATTGAAGGCCCTTTAAAACGATGTGCCACGTGACTCCCATTTAAGATTCTAAGAGTGACATATACCCCTCCTAGAGGTAGATAGATAGATAAAATTTATTAAACATTTACATTACTAAATTCACAAACAAAGTTTAATAAAAAAAAACATAAGTCAGTAAAATGTCCCATGTCTGGCCAGATGTTCGGCCGGTTGCTCTTTGCCCATGATCCAAATAGGCGCGCTAAGTCGTCCATTACCTGGGCAGTGCCCTAACATGGACATTCCCGAGCTAGTCATACGCACGACAACGTCAGGAGATAGTCTTGAAGTGGCGGTTTTTGGTTTTATTCGAGGGGCATTCATTAAGGAAAAAAGGTCTTCCTGAAGGGAAGCCAAAAACCCCTTTTGCTTCGACCTTTAAGCCTGATACTGTCAGCCGTGGCGTTAACCGCCGGCAGTTTCAACTAGACGACCAAATCCTTCCGCCCCCGCCCCGATCGGTGCAAGGACCAGCCAGCACCAGCTAGGACGAGGCAGGACGAACCCGTCAAGTCACGTTATGTTGGATTTGTGCGTTTCCAGCCTGCTAGAAACGACTGTCTGCAACTGGCAGGCAATGTTTGTTTGTCGTCACGTACTGTCAGGGACAAAATCCTCATAAAATATGGGAAGTCGCTTATACAGGGGACCATGGGTTGGGCGGTCGTTTGCTCTTACTTGGGTGATATTTCGCGTGAGGACTGAGCCTTGCACTCCGCTATGATAAAATTTTTCAGCGATGGTATCTATATAGTCGGCTATATAGGCCATCCCTGTAGCTTCGTGCATTTCGGTTATTCTGGTGTATCTGTCAGCCGATAGGACGCCTCTTAGGAACCTATTTTGGGTCCTTTGAACACGTCGTCTCGTGGAATCACAGACAGAGTGCCAGACAGGGGATCCGTAGGTCAGTATGGGCCTTATGGTGGAGGTGTAGAGCAGAAGTTTATTTCGAGGTGATAGGAAAGAATTTGGCGCCAGAAGAGAGTACAACTTTCTTCGGGCCATGGCAGTCTTTTGTACAGCATAGTCAACATGCTTATTGAAATGGAGTCGGGCGTCTAGTTTGAATCCCAGGTATTTCACCTCTTTTGTTGGTTTGATAGGAGTATTTTGGACCACGAGTGGTGATAAGATTTTGTTGTTAGTGAATTTGCGCGAAAAGATAATAAGTTCCGTCTTCCTGGGATTCACTTTAAGTTTCCATTTGTCAAAATACGGCGTCAATAAACTCAGGTGATGTGCAATGCGAGATTTCGCAGCCTGAGCATAAAAAGACGATGCGTAGATAGCCGTATCATCAGCGTATAGTGCTATTTTTGTAGTGGGAAGTTTTGGAATGTCTGCTGTGTACAGTGTATACAGCAGCGGCGAAATCACTGTTCCTTGTGGTACTCCTGCCGCGATGCGTCTTTTGGCAGAAGTGGAATTCTCCACTTTCACCTGGATGGAACGGTTTTTTAGGTAAGACGCTATCAGGGAAACTAGGTAGAGTGGCAATGAATGCACGGCAAACAACTTGTACAGCAGGCCTGTGTGCCAGACTGTGTCAAAGGCCCTTTGCATGTCGAGAAGCAGCATAACCGTACTTTGAAGCTTATTAAATGCTGCGTAGGCATCCTTTGCGATCCTAGCAGTCTGCAGCGTTGTGTTGTGTCTTGGTCGGAAGCCAAACTGCTCATCCGGGATTAAACTTCGAAGCTCGGCTGCTGCCTGTAATCTCGAATGGATGACCTTCTCGGTTAATTTGCCGAGGGTGTTCAAGAGGGAAATTGGCCTATAAGAGGCGGGTTCGGTCGGGTTTTTGCCCGGCTTTAAAATGGGGATTATTACAGCGTTTTTCCAGTCCTGTGGGAAGTGCTGCAATTTAAGGACTGCGTTGACTATTTGTACTATTAGCACAATAGTTTTCCGCGGTAAGTTTTTGAGGAGTAGATAAGGGATGCCGTCTGGCCCGGGGGCTTTTCGGCTAGGGAGGCGCCGAAGACACGATTGTATCTCCGACGGGGTTGTTATATAGGAATGCAAAATCGAGGGTGGTATAGGATACTTCCGTTCTACAAAAACAGCGGTCTGTCTTTGAATTTCGTTATCCTGAAGGGCTGGTTGGACCTTGTGTACTTCTGCCAAAAAGTCGGCGAGCAGCTCGCACTTGTCACTGGTGGTAATATAACTCCGCCCCTCTTTTTCAAGAGCGGGGACTTGCTCATAGCCTTTTCGCAGACTTCTCGACAGTTTCCACAGGGAATTGTCACGGGGAGTCAATTTCGCAGTTTCTCCGCCCAGGTATAATTCCTGTATGCGGAGATTTCGCGCTGTATGTCTCGTGCAAGCTCTGCTGCCATTATGCGATCGGCAGGTTGCCTGAATCGCTGCCAACGCTTCCTGATTCGATTTTTCGCCTTAATAAGGTTCAGAATTTCCTCAGGAAGGTTGTCGCGCCGCGGTCTGTTCGGAACTTTTTTGGCCAAAGCTTGCTGTGTCCGTTGTATATTCCTGGTCAGACCTTTTACCGCATGCTCTAGAGCTTCGACAGTATCAATCTGGCCCGGAATACACGTCAGGTCTTGTAGTCGTTTTCGATATTCGCGAAAATCGAAATTTTCGTATGAATATCGAAAGTCGTTAGTTTGTGTGCGCTTTAAATCCCTAATGTCGAGGTAAATGGGCAAATGGTCACTGCTGAGGGCGTCTATAACCACCATCTCCGTGAGATTGGTGAGTCCTTTGGCAATTCCGAAGTCGAGGTAGGATGGATTCCCTCCGCTGTTCGGGTAATGCGTTGGGGATGAAGTGGGCATAACGAGTAGGCCATTGTCGCGAACGTAGTCGGCTAGAAAATTGCCGGCTGCGTTTTTATGTCCAGGGTTATTGAATAGTGGATGGCGGGCGTTCAAATCTCCCATTAGCAACACCCTATTGGTGTTTATGAAGAATGGATCGACATCAGCGGCCTGTAAGCGTACGGTGGAGAAATAGCCGCAGTAGATCAAAACTCCATCAGGAAGTTCAACGCCGACGTTCTCTATTGCTGACTGCCTGTGTGGCAGTCTCCTGTATGGAATTGACGTTTTGACCGCTATGGCCACCCCTCCCCTTAAACCGGGCCTATCGGCACGTTCGAGCCTGTACCCCCGAATCCTAAGTATATCCCCGGGGCGCAACCATGTTTCGACAATCAACGCCACGTCGATATCCTCGGTCTGAAGGAAGTGCACAAACTCACCGAGACGACTCCGGAGTCCGCATGAGTTCCATTCTCCTATCCTCATAGGGCACAGTTGGCAAAATCAGGGCTTAGAAATCGAAGCTATTAATGTCTTCGTTGAAGAACTGCGCGGAAACGAGGAACCTGTCCGCTTTCGTCTCGCAGCCCCTCAACGCAGCGCTATAAAATCTAACCGCTTTGATTACCTCCTGTAAGTTCACCTGCGATGCCAGATCGGCGAATTCCCGATGCAGGGTGCCCAGAGTGGCTACTGCGCCAGCGTTCATGCCTTGGTTAGTGGGGGTCTTGGTTGGGGACCATTAGCTGCGATGGTTTGACCAGGCTGTGTGGCCCTGCTGGTCATTTCATTTCTGCCAGGGAGCGGCGGAAACTCGTTCGGGCTCGGGATGGGCTGCCTAGTCCTGCTGGTTTCTGGGTGGGGGGTCGGGCCTGCGGGTCGGAAGGTCTGCCCCCACGCTGGTCTGGACGGAAGTGGCGCCGCCACGAACTGCCTTTGCGGTTTTTCGACCGGGCGTTGGGCCAGTTTGAACACGTACACTGGGCATGCTTCGTCAAAGCTCCGGTGGGGACCAGTGCAATTGGCGCATTTTAGCGCCGATCCCGGCGGGCACGATGTTATTTCGTGGGGGCCCGCACACTTGGAGCACTTGAAATGTTTGTTGCAGTTGCCCGATACGTGTCCCCAGCCCTGGCATCGGCGGCACTGCGTCAGGGTTCGTTGGTTCTTCCTGGTTTCCCAGGAGACCCTGACATCGCGGATCACTTTGGCGGTGGTGGCGAGTTTCCGCAGGGTCACCGAATCATCGGTGACAATCAGGTACAGGGGCCGAAACTGGGTCTTCATTCGGAAGACGTTTTTTATGGAGAACCCCTTTTCCTCGAGGTCCTCCTTGATGTGCGAAGTCTCCACGTTGCCCTCGAGCCCCCTTAACACAAACGCGTGTGTTCGCTGGTTTGCAGGTGCGTAGGTATGGAACTGGCTGCTTTCTGCCTCCAGTGACCGTTTGACCGCCGCCCAGTCTAATATGCAGCTGCAGTACACTATCAGCGACGCTTTCGTGTATTTTAAAGTGAATGGCTTATTTGTTATCGATTTTAGGCCATTCACCAGCGCGCTGTGGCTGCTGGGCTTTCCCACGATGACAATTGGTGGCGGTTTTTCGGGCTTCTTCGCCAATTTGTTGAGCGAAGCAGCCGCTTTGGCAGCCAGTTCCTCATGCATGGGTTGGGTCCCGCTGGTGGAGGGTTGAGGCTCGATCTCGAAGGGGTCAGTTGCCGGTTGTATTGGCGAAAAGCGGTTTTCCGTCGCTATTGCTGGTTTTGCCGGTGTGGTAAGCAGTGTGCTCCACGGCACCGTTTTCCGTGGCAGAATGAAGGCATCACTGCTGTGACCCGACTTGTCATCGGCCACTGTTTGGCGCACGGCTGGCTCTTTTTCAGCCATAGCAACAGCTCCCCGCTCTTCCTTGTCCTGCTGGTAGTTCGTGGCTCGCTGTGGTTGGTCCGTTGGTGGTTCTGGGGCAATCTCGTTCGTGGCTTTTTCTGGCTGGTGCCTCGATTTTTTCGTAATGTTAAGGGGGCTCACCTTATCCAGCTTCCGTTTGGGTACGGCCCCTGTAGAGGTCTGGGTGGTTAGCAGGGCCCTTTTCCGTGCAGCTGGGTGCTCGGCCTTCAGATGGTTGACCGCCAGCGACCACTTTGGTGGTTTGCCTGCTGTGTAAGCAGCTGTAAAGTCCGCTGTAACCACCTTGCAGCGGTCGCAATTTTTGTTTGTCCTTAGCAAGCGGACAACCTGCTTCAATTTCTGGAGCTTTTGTTCCTCGTCCAATTGGAGGAAAGCGTCTGCTGATGCAGCGCTACTGGCGAGCGAACTTAAGGACGACAATGAGATTACGGACTCATTGTCGTCTTCGTCGGCGGATTCTAAGATGTTTGTGGATTCCGCCACAACGGAGAACACTTGTAACGCAAAACAAACTATCGCACGTCACTATGGTCAACAATCCGAAAGCACGCGAAACAATTTCTCGCACAAGCGGATCGTACCACGGCTAGTTGATGACTCCCTCCTAGAGGGTTGAACGCGTCTTTCGGATTTTTCATATTTCTAACCGCCAGAAAGATATTAAGGGTGGGAATTTTTCAAATTGACACCCCGTATACGTTAAGAAAGAGCGGAACTGAACAGAATCAACAGAAAGTGATCCCTAATGGACCTGTTTAGATTAGATGATTTAAACTATACTAATACCGAACGACATGATTGATAGTTTCCCCCTACTTTACTTAGCCCACAATTCCAATGGATCATGACTTCTGTTCGTGACATTCGTTTGTGCTCGCTTATAGCCTGTTCGCCTCTAATCAGAAACATTCGGGAATACATTTAATTTCTCTGAGAAACCTTCTGAGAGAACGGCAAGAACGGTTCGATTGGCATTCTTTTGAGCCAAACTTGACGATAATTTAAAGCAAAGCTTGGGTTCGAATGAGTCCTCCATGTTATCGAAGAATTTACATACATTTTTTTGAAATTGCTGACTTCAAATTTTTATGAAAGGAATTAAGAATGCATTTCCAGGTTCGCTTGTTACGTTCGCAGGCATTCAGAAACATTCGCGGATACGCACCCTACTCTATTCTCTCTTTAGTAGCGCCATTAAATAAATCTGTTCTAGCTTTATTTTTCAAGCAAACTAGCCCAAATTTACGTTCAAAAATTGCCAAATTCGTCCGCTAAAGTTACATACTACAGCTTCAGCTGAGGTTTCGCAGTTTTTTTTGGATCTGTGGGTTTTGAAGATAGATAGCATGTCAAAATCCGATCCAGGCTCGAAAAATTCAATATGTGAAAAATCGAGTTAATTTCATGGTGGCTTTTTATGAGCTTTTCCCGAGCTCATTAAGTGAATTAATGTATTTTCAATCATCGCGGTCACGTCAACTTGTCCTGATCGACTATGTGATTGATTAGCGCTCAAAGTCCCTCACTGTATTGGAATTATTTAAAAGCTGTTTCATGTTTAGGCCCTTCGGGATATTTCAGTTGGTGGGCATCATCAATTAATATCAAATAATTTAAGCATCGACGGCCTCAAAACTCTCAAAGGATTCGCATAAAAACGATTCATAACTTCTCAAGCTTATGAAAGTGAGGATTTTATACAAATTTTATTTCAGCTAATTTTCTTTGCCAGCAAGTTCTAAGCAGAACCTGTAGGTACCAGAAGATGAATGTGTGTGGCTCGTGCTTATAAAACATCAGAAACACGTCCTGGATATGATTGCACTGTTACAAAGGCAACAATTCAATTTCGCGTGCTTTCATAATGCCCGTAAATATCAGAGCATTAATATGCACACTGCTGTTAGTTTAAATACACATAATTCCGGCATTAATGTTGGAAATAACAAAACTGCTTTATCGACATCGCGTGTTGTGTTCGGGCATAAAAAAATTACGACCTGGCAAAATCAAGTCTAAATATACACCATGGGCAGTATCGATTGGCCTAAAGGTGCAAATAAAATGGCATGCTGCGGTTTGGCTGCAATTCCAGTTTACTAATAAATAATTCTTCAAGTTTGCTCGTCGACACAATTTAATACCCTCCTTCGGTTCTCATTTCCTCGATTTTCGGAATTTAATTTTTAATTCGTTGCAAAACTTTTTCCATTTTCCATTAATAGAATTGTCTACTAAAATGGAGATTCTCGGCTCAGAAGAGAGGGCTTTTTAAACATTTCGAATTAATATCCAGTTGGAGCTGGAACGCGCGTTTTCAGCCAAGTAGTTTAATGCACTTTCATTTGCTGAAAAATGTATCTAGTGTTGTTGTTGACAAGAAGATACGGATTTTATTTCAATTTTAGCGTAGCGTCTTCGGACTGTTTTCAACATTCAGATGTTTTGGTGAAAACGGTCCTTTTACAAAACCTTTGTAGTTGGACATCAAAGAACTCGAACGCGCATCACTCGAAGAGAACGAATTTTGGTTAGGATTCAGGTCAGGATGGCTGGATTTTTCTTCTTTTGGAAACACATCACGCCCTCTAAACTTGACTATCACGTTGTTGAGTTGTTTGACGGTTTTAGCTCATATTAGCAGCTGCTCATCTTCACTTATTCCCGTTCAATCGCGAATGTTTCTTAACCTGGACATCTGCTCTCTTCCAATTACTCTCTAGAGTCTCCTCTAAGAACAGTCTTAGTTATAATACCAACCATTCTTATTTTAGTAGTTTTACATAATTCGCGAACGCATTTGTTCTGCATTTGAAGCATGTTTCAGTGCAACCACATATCGCGGTGGTTCCCGGTGGGACACCCTGTACATGGCAATCCATAGTTAGGAGAGATTTGAAAATTCGACAGTATACTGAAGTCATTGGGGGCAAGCGATCTAAATTATTTTCAAGGCGGCCACACTTCCGGTTCCACCGGAAGTAGGTATCAACTTGCTTATTTTAAGTAGAACACCCTGTATATTATTACATTTTTGAATTCTACTGCCAATTCTTTTTAAGACAAGACGAAATAATCGATAATATCCTATACCTACACATTTTAAAAATTTGAAATTTTGTGTCAAAAATTGCAGTTGCAGGCACTGCAATAATTATTAATTTATCCTATAAGAGAATATTTGTTATTTAACTTGAGTTGCTTTCCTTGTTGAAAAGGATTTAGTTTAATAGAATTTGATATCATTTTGATGATTATTACGAGGGTGGATCAATAAGTACCCGTGTGTGAAGACAGGTGGCGTTGCTGAGGGAAGTTGTCATTACCGTCGTGTCATCTGTCATCTGTCACACGACACCATACTAAATTTTAAACTGATTCATAGGTTAGTTTCTATTTGGCAGCCAGTTGTATCGGACGTGTTTCGTGTTTCTCGATAAAATGGAAAAAGACTACCTACCAATTTGGTTTCAAACAGCATCACTCGACTGTTCATCCGCTCTTTATTTTGGCCAACAATATACAAACTACCCACCTAACTGACAGAAAGACAGCTTGCCTGTTTATGGACATTAACAAGGCTTTTGACAGTGTCTGGCATAGAGGGTTACTATACAAACTACACACACCAACATATCTACTACACACCATAAAGAACTTACTAGAAAACAGACAACTACAAGTACGAATTGACAAAACACTGTCATTTTCTTTTTCCCCTGAACAAGGGCTCCCTCAAGGATCCCCGCTCTCACCGTTTTTCTACAATATATACTGCCATGACATATACAATTACAACTTACCAGACAAAAATCAAATCGACAGATCGGCATACATATTATAATACGCAGACGACACGGCACTTATTGTACATGACAAAACTACTGAGAGAGCAGCTCAAAGACTCCAAACACTAACAAACAACACAATGACATGGTTTTATAAATGGAGACTAACACCAAACGCGTTAAAAAACCAACTTCTGCTCACAAACCACAGACTCAACGCTGACTCCCCTACAATAACTGCAGACGGCCAAACGACACAACCATAAAACGACGTAAAATACCTTCAAATCACAATTGACCACAAACTTAAATTCACTAAACACATACGAAACATCAGGGCAGAAACAATAAAGAGAACAAAACACTTCCGATCACTAACCTACAAAGACAGAGGAATTAGCACAAACATCGCCACCAAAATATATAAAGCTATTTGTAGACCCTTGCTAGACTTTGGACATATACTCATGACCAACGGAATAGAAAGGACAAAACGTTATACACAAACAACAGAACAAATTGCACTAAGACTAATAACACGAATAAGACACCCCCAAAACCCACTACACAACCCCCCCCACCCAACTATTATACGAACGCACAAACATGACAAAGATCTCGGAAAGACTCATACAGCTACAGACAAAATGGACAAACAACCCCTACAACTGGACCATACTGAATCCCCTTTGTCTTACAAGACCAACCAGACAATCCCGCTTCCGTTTCCCTACATTAACGCTACTCGAACACTTACAAACGCAACGGACTAGTGGACAATAAAATAATTTCTTCTTGCCACTGAAATTTTATTTATTTAATAGTATTGTTAACCTAGAGTAAGAGAATTTTCATATTTGTTTTTTATTTAGATTAAGACTGCATGTATTAAACAAGGGCAGAAAGACCGATAGGTCGATAGCCTTTTTTAGAAATAAAGATGTTTACTACTACTGGAAAAAGAACAATATCGATCCGTAATTCGCTGTTTATTTTTGGTTGGAAAAACATGCGAAGAAATAAAAACGAAGTTGGATGCTGTCTATGGGGACCCTTCACCATATATGACAACCGTAAGATATTGGTTCAACGAATTTAAACGTGGTCGTACATCTGTTTTTGATGAGGAGCGCCCAGGCCACCCGGCACACGGGGTGACCGAGGAAATCGTTGAAAAGGTCCAGGACATGATTCTCGCTGATCACCAGAGGCCGTAGGCGTGTCGTACGGAACGGCAATTCAATTTTACATGATAAGTTAAGCATAAGAAAGGTGTGGGCCCGATGGAGGCCGCGATTGTTGCGGTGGACAACAAGCGGATGCGGCTGTCAATGTCGAAACAGTGATTGGACCTCTTTAAGCGAAATTCTCAGGAGTTTTTGTGTCGAGTCGTCATCGTAGATGAAACCTGGATCCTTTATTATACTCCAGAGACCAAGCGACAGTCAAAACAATGGATTTTTCGGGGTGAACCTGCTCCGAAGAAGGCAAAGGCGGTCCCATCGGCCGGAAAGGTCATGGCCACGATTTTTGGGATTCCAATGGAATAATCCTGATGGACTTTCTGCAGAACGGAAGGACGATCACGGGGCAGTACTACAGTGAATTATTGGACCGATTAGAGACAAAATTGAAGAAAATTGAGACACGGCCCCAATTGGTTAAGGAAAAAGTTCTGTTTCACCACGATAACGCACCAGCACATTCATCCAGAATTGTCGCGGCCAAATTGCGTGAACCGCACTACGAATTGCTGCCGCATCCACCGTACTAGCCCGACTTGGCTCCATGCGACTTCTTTCTGTTCCCCAACATGAAAACGTGGCTCGGGGCAAAAAAATCAGCTCAAACGAGGAGTTTTCATGGGAATGTTATACACTCGATCTTTGATTGTACCCCAGATAAAAAAATCGAGCACTGAAAGACCTGGTTAGGGGGGTGGCCAAAGAAAAGGACCATTGTTGGTCATCCATCGATCAGCAAAAGGATTTTGTAAATAACTAATGTGTCGCATTCGGTTCTCTTATAAATAGGGATAACTTCGATATAAGACTTATTGGTTCCGCGGTTTATAGTTTACCAGCTATAGACACTTAAAGTTGAAAACAGGATCTTATTTGGAACAGCACTGTACTAGAAGAAATTGAAGAATTGGGCCCGGGGGTATAGGAACATAGCGTGACTACTTTCACATAATGCACCAATATAGAGGTGGTTCGAGTTTTCATACAGAATACCAACTTAATTTCTTAAATTTCCGCTGGAACACCCTGTATATGATTCTTTGACTCAATTTCAAGTACTAGCACCTGATCTCAAGAGACTCCTTCAATGTGTGGCACCTCAAACTGTCTGCTGTTTAATAACCATTGTATTGAGCTGATTTGAAAGCAAGTTTGGTAGCTGCCGGTTCGGAAAAGTGATGTTCGAAAGTACATTTTTGTGGATTGGCATTTTCCAGAACCGAATATTTTGGCTAAAAACTCGCAAAAAATTGGCATTTGCATCAGGAGAAATCCTTCCCAAAGTCGGAAGCAAAGTGAAACGTGCAAATCCATTGTGAAAACACTAATCATCAGCCAGTTTTCCATCGCCAAAGGTTCAATATTAACACAGTCGACAGCCAACCGATAGGAATTTAACACAAATCATATTGATTGAAGGATCGGCAGATCTCATTTAAATTGTTGATAGAAAGCATATTAACCGCATACGTCCGAGGCTGACGATTCTATTACAACCTGATACCGATATTGGCCGCATCGGCACTTCATTAAACTGGATGCAGCCTCTCCAGCCCTATTTGCATTGCCTTCAGATTACCGCGGTCATGTTTATTTGCCGCCAGCTTTGTGTCCATGCATGACATGTCGGTTGGCCTTAATTACTTTGCCAATAACAAACTTACCAATCACGGTCAGGTTCAGGGCGGAATTTCGAGTGGGAGATGTTCTGAAGTCCACTCGACACCGGTAGATTCCCTGATCTTCCAACAGGACCTTTTCCAGATGGAGGGTGGCCGGGTTGGGGACGGTAAAAAATTGGGCCCGGTATCCGAACACCTGAGGATCCGACCAGTGGACGACAGCCGAAACCGATTTTCCCCGCACATCAAAGCTGAAATCAAAAATAATGTTATTCGCATTATAATGAAATCAATAGAGCGATAGAGTGGATTTAAATACAGGGGCTGTGGCCGGAATTGCTTTATTGATAATCCGACCGATTTTAATGGAGTTTTTTATTCGAATGCAGGACGCGACTATTGTGCCATGGGTTGATTGAAATTTCATCTCTCACTTTTGCCGAATAATTTAGCTGAATCGGTGCGGTCGCTAAATTTTATTTATTCCCATGCAGAAACATTGGATTTCAGCGCGAATGGTCAATGAGATTCGTTTATTATTCAGCCGGCATCGTTTTAGGTCGAAAATTGACTCTGCTCGTGCACCAACAAAGTTTTTGATTATAAAAGAATAATATTAATCGACACACCAATAATAATAGATACTTAATAACAATGATGATGATACTAGTGGCAATATATTGGGCTAGACTTGCTTGATGTGGAGAAAGAATTGGGGAAATGCGGGATTTTCAAGTCCTCAATACTTGCACAACCGCAATATAATCCCTGAAATAATATTCAAGGGAACCCTTTCAGTTTTATAAAAAGTGCTGTTACGAAGAGCAACTAACTTAGGCTTAATTTGAGTTATTCTTAAAAGATAGAAGTTCCGAGCTCTCCAGTTGAAGCGGAAGACGCAGAGAATTATTCAGACGGATCCGGTAGCAAAATAACATGGATGAGGAAAGTTGCTTATGAAACTAAAAAAGTTGAAGAGTTGAAGCCTCCTGCTGCTGCTGCTGCTGCTGCTGCTGCTGCTGAATCTATCGTTGAAATTCCACCTATTGAATTTTGTATGCGATATATTCCTGAAGATCTGAAATATCAGACAAAATAGAAGAATGTCAGTAGGTTGCCAGGAACAAATGTACAAAAATAAAACTTTTTGGTGTTCAGATTATCAGAAAAAATTGGCAATTCCCACGAGCTCGAGTGTATTGGAGCTTAAAATATGAACTTCCACTAATCAAAGATTCTTTGCCTCTAAAAAGACTTTTCAAACCTCAACAAATGCCCCCTTGGCTAGTTAGTACTAGTGAACATTTATGCCAGCCCAAGGGATAATCAAGACAGATTATGGAATGTTCATGATTTATACATCAGAAAACGATGTAGAAACAGATATGTGCGTTGACGAACAGATGGTGATCCTCAAAGAGCAGATTTTAAAAAATAATTAAAGAGAATATTAAAAATAAACCGACGAAATGAGGTCTCAAAGTTTTTGTACTTGCTGGTCAAAGTGGGTGCAAATAGAGCTTTCTGATTTATTTATCGTATGGCAATTCAGACACAGTATAAGTTAATAGAAGAAACTTTAGGATTTCACAAACAAATATCAAGGCGGTTAAGGTGATCTATCTACCCGGCGGTTGCCTAGCAGGAAGTCTTCAGGTCTGCCGTTGTAGGATCTTGTGGGACATTCCTCCGTGATGTGTTTCATTGTTTGGTATTCTCCGCAGTCGCAGTATGGTGATGGTAGTTTGCCCCATTTGTGCAGGAGGTATGCGCATCTGCCATGTTGCCTTCTAATTCTATTAACCGTGGACCAGGTTCTGGTAGGTCAAACCCCGGGGGCCTTTGGGTAATGCAGGGCATATTATTGCCTTGTTGAGTGGTCCATTCATGAGTCCATGTATTGGTCAGGTTGAACTCCTCTTGCATTGCTTGCATCCTGCCGTTTTAAACGGTGGATTTCTGGAGCGGAGACCATTGTGCTGTTGGCAGATTTCTATTTTCCATGATCTTTTTGTACTCTCGTGTAAGGGCGTTTATCCGACATAGTTTTGGGGGTTGGATATGGCTTAATACTGAGAGCCATTGCGTGGGGGTCGATTTAATGACGCCAGTGATCATCCTCATAGTGTTTTCAGTTGGGCGTCCACCTTCTTTACGTGCGGACTGTTAAGCCAAACTGGGGCGCAGTATTCGGCTGTCGAGTAGACAAGTCCCAGTCCGGAGCAGCGTAGTGTGGAAGCCGATGCTCCCCAGGTGGTAACACTAGCTTCTGGATTATGTTGTTCCTGGTTTTCAGCCTCTCGGCGGTTTTGGTTAGACGTTCTTTGATTGATAGGGTTCTGTACAGTGTTACTCCCAGGTATTTCGGTGTTTTGTTATGGGTTAGTTTGGTACCATCAAATCGTATGTTAAGCTCTTCTCTGGCTAGTTTGTTGTTGAGGTGGAAGCAGCTGACCTCTGTTTTGGAAGCATTTGGTTGGAGTCTCCATTTGCGGAAGTATCTACCCATTGTCTCCAGGTCTGCTGTTAGGATTTCGCATATAGTTTAATTGTTTGTTGACCTTGTTTCCGGCATATCCGCTATAAATAGACTGATGAGGTGCGGAGCGGGCACTGATCCCTGTGGCAAGCCGTCGTTAAGTTCCTCTTGGTGAGTTGATGTCGGTGCCCATTATAACCTGAAACGTTCGATCACCAAGCATGTTCGATATCAGTTGGGTTATTCGTTTGCAGGATATTCTTCTGCCTAGTTTGTAGGAAGGAGGAACATTCCCTCCTTCCATACGGTGGCATAGGCTGCTGAGAGGTCGATGAATGCAGCTGAAGTTTTAAGTTTTCGCTGGAATCCCGCTTTGATATAGGTGGTAAGTGACAGGACCTGGTCTGCGCAGCTTCGTTTTGGCCGAAAGCCCGCTTGTTCAGCTGGTATTGACTCCAGGATCTCTGAGCTGATTCTATTGTGGACAATAGTAGTTTATAGGATATGGACAGTAGAGCGATTGGCCTGTATCTTTTTGGGCTGCAGGCAGGTTTGAATTCTGGTGGGACGTTGCCAGATTGCATGATGTCCGTAAAGAACTTGGCCAACCAACATTTGCTGTACTTGCCGCAATTCATTAGGAACTGGGAGTGTATGTTGTTGAATCCTGGGGCCTTTCCCGCCGTGACATCATCTAGGGCCTTTGAAAGTTCCTCGGTGGAGAAGGGGCGAGAGTGTTCCGTTTCCTTGGCTTCGGATTTCAGGGCTTTAAGTTCTTTTTTATCTGTATGGTGTGTGCTTTGTCCTTCGGTGCTCTGGATGTTGCCACTATGTGTGATGCTACTTTATTTGTGCTTACGCCTGTTGTTTGCCTATGCTTTAGTGTTCCGCCTCCCAGCTTCCTCAGCAGTACCCATGCCTGCCTGCTCTATGTTTGAAAGTTAAGGCTTTCGACAGTTTCAGTAGCTTTCTGATATATGGCGTCTACGAAAATGTTGGTTAAAGCAGTTGGGAAAGTTATGCTGCTGACAGAACAATTAGAGATCACAGACTTACTTCGATTACTTTTTTTAAATTTGAAATTGTCTTCAAAATCAATATTTGCGAATCAGAACAATTAACAATCAGAATAAACCAGTTTTTCATACAAAATTGGCCAGCAATATGGAATTAAAACAGGAAATTACTAGGCCCAAATGGTACGATACTAAGACTGTTGTAACCGGGTCTAATTTTATTGGAGTTGGAAAAAAAGTATAATTTTTAAGTCCAAAGGCCCGAATCCAAGAAATTATACAACCAGAACATCGGGTTTTATGTTGAATATTTAGCGTTGTTACATTCGTACCCAAAACTGGACAGTTTCAATTATATGGTTTCAGTATACTCCTGGTCGGGGTATAAACAGCAAACCGTTGCTTTGGGGGGTATTTGGTTCAAATCTGCTGTTCAAAACAGCTTATCTTTTTCAACAATTATAATAAAGTGGTACTTCGTGACACCTAAACGTTCTGTCCCTTGAAAGTGACAGACAAATAAACTGAAAGGGTTAATAATGATGAAATAATTCAGGGCCAAAATCTTAAGGGTGCAAAAGTAAATGTAATTCTTGCTTTTGCTTATATGCAAATTGCTGTCCCCTTACGCCCAGCGCAATGTTACATGTTACAGCGTACGGCTCGCATCAGGCCGTCGGCTGTCGGTAAAGTGGCGCACCATCCAAGGAAGTTCAAAGAAATGCCAGGATTTGATGTTACGATCGTTTGGGTTGAAAGCCGATTTACCTTGCAATATCAAGCCATTATTAGCTGGCGAGTTAATGATAGCTGCTGTGGTTTCGCGCAACGTTTCACTTGCATCTGCAACAAACATCCTCATAGGCAATACTATAAGAATCGACTATGAACATGAACATTTATGCTGAATGAACTTTAATCAACGTCTCAATACAATAAAGATTCTTAATCTTTTGCGGAAGTAAATTAATATATTAGTATGTAGTAATTTCCACCTTAGAGAGATTAAATTGCACGTGAAGGCATTCCAAATGCACTGTCTTTCCATTTGAGGTATCCATACAACGTGTTGGCCCTGGAGCAGTTTGTATTAAGATGGCAAACTTGCCAAATTTATCAAAAGCCCTGAAGCTGAAGCGTTCGTTTGTACGTTTGGTGATTACAGTTGCCCAGGGAAAATGAAATGCACTTTTCCTAAGCAATCCGATTAGTCGTTAAACGTCTTAAGTGGGGACGATTCTTTGAAAAAATCGCCCGCTTTAAACGATTTGCACTCTTAACGCAAATTCTACAGTGCGGCTGCACTCTAAACTCGTAATCTGCGCGAAATTAAACCGGAATAAAACGGCTTTTATCGCTAAATTAGACTATTAGTTGATCCGCTTAAGCCCGAGTTAAATCGCAGTAAAGTCGCCCTTGGAATCCTGGCTCATTAGCGTTCGTAATAGATCAATAATTGATTCGACAGGGATAAGCGCCGATATTTGTTTGAAGCCAAATTCGGGCACATCATATTCAAAGTGTGGCAGGTCTCGAAATGAAACTCACCCCGATCGGAAACTGTGCCTCTAAATAATAGATCCAGTCAGCGATTCGCCAAGATCGCAACTCGAAATTGGGTTCGATGCCCACCATTTTTTATCAAAAACTCCCTGCGGAGCCGCTTCGGGAGTTGCTTATCCCGAGTATAGATTACTTGCTTTAAGGGACATTTCCGACGTCCTGTCTTTAAAATGTCGTTTTGTCCCGGGTATTAATTCTGAGATAAGAGCGGAGCGGAACAGCCGAGGAGGCAAATAATGACAGAAAGGGGCGGCAAATCTTTCCGAGAGTGAATCCACTATTTATCCACGATTGGATCTGGGTAGATTCACTACTGCTAATCAGTGCAACTTTTTGCATCCACATTAAGCCTCTAATAAATCTGGAATGTTTTTTTTATCCAAATTCATGCAACCACTGCATATCTGGACAGATAAAAGCGGGGGTTTAAGAAACCCGCTTTCAGTTACTGATGTGCAGACACATCAATTGAAATAATGTTTTTTTGTTTTAAATTTCCGAGTTGTCTCAAGGAAAATCCTGCAGCAGCAAGGAGACACTAAGATACTCTTTCATTATAGCGGAAGAAAGCCACTTTAGGCGTTTTTATCTTGCAAGCTATAAATCTTGCAGACGGCCATTATTTCTTTATCCTCCGCAGCCGGATCGATTCCCAAAGTCCCAAAAACTATTCGGGATAAATGCCCTTAAACAATCGACTTTCCGGATGCAAAAAGTGCTGCTGGAGCGCCGTTTTCTCGACAAAACCGATCCGCAACCTTTTTCATCCACGTGATTGATTCGTTTGGAAACGACTTGGTTAACATTAACATTTAAATTAAGCCCGTTTTAATAAATAAGGCGAAAGTTTCGCTGCTGCAGGATGGGCAGCGTCTCTTAATGCGGAACAGTTCGAAACTTTCGGGCGCGGGCCGTTGCAAAACAAAGGTGAAAACTTCATTAATCCTTAATGGATGTGGAATCGAGAAGCTGGAAACTGATCCGGTTCGGGTCTCTTAATCTGTACTTGTCCGCTGTTATTTCGGGTTTTAGTTTAAACTGACAAGGAGCGCCCATTGAGGGCTAATGGGGCCGGGACGCTTCAAGTGGTCAATGGGATTTATGCCGAAAATGTGCCAATTTGCTCAGGGTGCTCAACTCTCATCAGCTGTGTTAGAATTAACCGCATTTTCTTTACTTATCGGAACTTAGGGACAGAATGAAGATGATATAAGTTCAGTTCTGCACTTTAAAATGGTCAACATGCAGCACACGAAACTGTCCATTGATTTAGGTACCGGTGAATGTTGACCGTTAAAAGAATATTGGGACTTTTGATCAACGGTTAACGGAAAAAACACTGTTTTACTTGGGTTAGTAGTGGATTTATGAGAAATATAGCAAAAGCGAAAGATTTGCTTTAGAAAGTGAAACACTCGACTAATTAATACACACTACTTCCAGTACTAAGCAAAATTTTCGAATACATAATAAAGCAGCGGCTTGAAAAAGTGATTGGAAAATATATACCTACCTACCAATTTGGTTTCAAACAACATCACTCGACTGTTCATCCGCTCTTTATTTTGGCCAACAATATACAAACTACCCACCTAACTGACAGAAAGACAGCTTGCCTGTTTATGGACATTAACAAGGCTTTTGACAGTGTCTGGCATAGAGGCTTACTATACAAACTATACAAACTACACACACCAACATATCTACTACACACCATAAAGAACTTACTAGAAAACAGACAACTACAAGTACGAATTGACAAAACACTGTCATTTTCTTTTTCCCCTGAACAAGGGCTCCCTCAAGGATCCCCGCTCTCACCGTTTCTCTACAATATATACTGCCATGACATATACAATTACAACTTACCAGACAAAAATCAAATCGACAGATCGGCATACATATTACAATACGCAGACGACACGGCACTTATTGTACATGACAAAACTACTGAGAGAGCAGCTCAAAGACTCCAAACACTAACAAACAACACAACGACATGGTTTTATAAATGGAGACTAACACCAAACGCGTCAAAAAACCAACTTCTGCTCACAAACCACAGACTCAACGCTGACTCCCCTACGATAACTGCAGACGGCCAAACGACACAACCAAAAAACGACGTAAAATACCTTGGAATCACAATTGACCACAAACTTAAATTCACTAAACACATACGAAACATCAGGGCAGAAACAATAAAGAGAACAAAACACTTCCGATCACTAACTTACAAAGACAGAGGAATTAGCACAAACACCGCCACCAAAATATATAAAGCTATCTGTAGACCCTTGCTAGACTATGGACATATACTCATGACCAACGGAACAGAAAGGACAAAACGTTATATACAAACAACAGAACAAATTGCACTAAGACTAATAACACGAATAAGACACCCCCAAAACCCACTACACAACCCCTACACCCAACTACTATACGAACGCACAAACATGACAAAGATTTCGGAAAGACTCATACATCTACAGACAAATGGACAAACAACCCCTACAACTGGACCATACTGAATCCCCTTTGTCTTACAAGACCAACCAGACAATCCCGCTTCCGTTTCCCTACATCAATGCTATTCGAACACTTACAAACGCAACTGACTACTGGACAATAAAATAATTTTTTCTTGTCATTGGAAATGGAAAGTTTATTAATAAGATTGTTAACGTAGAATAAGAAAATTTTCATATTTATTTTTTATTCAGATTAACACTACATGTATTAAACAAAGGCAGAAAGACCGATAGGTCGATAGACTTTTTTTTAGAAATAAAGATGTTTACTACTACTACTACTACTTAATGGTACAAGAAACCTTCTGCACCTAATCTAGTTGACGAAAGTAACAACTATTTCTGTGAAAAAGATATTAGAGTCCAAATATGAAAAGCACACTTAGGTAGCAATAGCTCCTGAATCGGCTGAAAATATAAAAAACAAAAAGACTGGAAATAGCAAAACTGAAATAATCAACACAGAAAAACTAAAAACAGCGAATTTCTCAAAACCGTCCAAATAGGAGAAGAAATTTGAGTGACTTCAAATGTCTGCTGGCAGTAAATCTCAACGGCCCTTGTGTTGGAGGATCTTCAATGGATTTAGTTAATAAGAAGCCTCAATCGCTGCCACCAGTTTTGTTTCCTCCTATGGCGTGTTTGGAATTGGTTGGGAAAAGCTGAAAGAACAAAGGAACTATCTACGTATGCAGCTACTTATCAATAAATCACCCTGTATGCGACATTTGCATTTATCCAAACATGCGGAATATTTTGACTTAACTGTTAAAAACAAATTATAATAAACAAGCGATCATACACGATAAAATTATGAAAAGCCCTCGGCAACTGGTAACAAAAGGATGCGACTGGCATGTCGTGCAATCTGCAGCTAGTGCAAAGCCGGCAAATAGTCGAAATATTGTCGAAACTAATTAAAATCTGGAACATTGGAAACGTAATAACGAGAAACCCCATTCATAACACGTGTTATGCCTCGTCAGGCAAAACTGAATCTCCGGATCAAATAATCCGATTCTCAAAGCCATAATTGTTCTACCGCGTTGAACATAACCTCGAGAGTGAATCGCATAAGTTGCGGTTACCGAAAACTTGCTGAACGAATTTAATAAACTTGTTCTTCCGCCCATTCGCAGCATCAGACGCAATTATGAATTAAGAGTTATAGTTTTGCGGATGCCGACCCGAGCGGAAGTGGACTGCTAACTTAATTTCGGACTAGATGCAGAAATTCCTAACTAATTTCGACGAAAACAGCGCACCCAGCTCGTAATAAATAATAGACTTGCGAAAATATTTGCTCATTGCGAATTCCCAGCCATCGAAACTGGATTACTTTTGCTTAATAGGCTTCAAAAGCCCACTGCCAGCTTCGAGGATGTTGTTGAGATCTGACGATGGCGGAAAATACGAACTGATTATTTCGAAATTTCTGCTTTAAGTACTTTAGAAAATGCCGTTGAAATCATTGAGCTCGCGTGCTTGATCCGGCTCGAAGGACCAAAATTATCTGAATACACTCTACTTATATCTGGACTGTACTTTATAGGGAAATAGCTTAATAAAAACGCGTCCTTTCAACTGTGTATTGGCACTGTGCGGGCGAAGGTTTCAAATGCTATTTTTTGTTATCTATTGGTGGATATAAAGCAGATATTGCTCTGTTTGTGAGGCGAATTTGAGGGGGAGGGAATTTTGGAAAATTACAAAAAGCGCGCATTTTCTGATATCCGTTGGCGCTGTGCATGCTTTGTTTTTCAAATGCCCACTATTGGGCTCCTGTTTCTCTATTTAGAGTACAGGGTGCTCTATATATGGGAATGGAATGGATTTTGGAAAACTCATGAAAACTGCGTACTGCGGGTTCTTTATTAGGACAGTGCAGGCGCCATTGTTAAAAAATTCGCTCTTTGGCCCCTGCGGCAGATACAGAGTGTATATTATGTAAAGATCTGGAGCAGAGATGGCTCTATGTTTGAGGCGAGCTTAAACTTTCTCGGAAGCTTGAGGGAATTTTCGAAACGAAAAGACGTACACTCTGAGCTGTCAAATTGAGCTGTGCAGGCTCTATGTCAAAACTCGCTATTTGGTTGCTGCGGCAGACAAAGTGTGGAAGTTTCCTTAGGGTATAGAGCAAAAATGGCCCATATCTTAGGTGAGTTTGGACTTGGCCAAATTTTGTCAGATTTTTAAGAAACGTACACTTTGAATTCTGCATTGACGCTGTGTAGGCTTCATAGAGGATGGTAGCTTTGCCAGCTATAGAGCAAAGATGGCTCTATATCTGATGCGAGTTTAGACTTTCTCGAGGATTTGAGGGCATTTTGGGCAATTTTTGAGAAACACACATTTTGAGCGCTGTGCAAGCTCTGGATTAAACATTCGGCATTTGGCTTCTGCGGCAAATGGCGCCTTCAATTCAAGTTTATACGAGGTATAGAGCGAAAACGGCTCCATATTTGAGGTTCATTTGGACTCTTTCAGAAGGTTGCTGGGAATTTTGGGAAATTAATAAAAAAGCGCACTATGACCTCCCAAGTTGGATGTCCCAAGTTTGGATGCTTTCAAAAACTCAGCCATTTAGCTCTTGAGCTGATCGACAGCTGAAATTAGTTGGAGACATAAACCAAACACGGCTCTATATTTGCGTTTAGTTTTAACATATCCGTATCCTGGTGATTTTTTCGGGCTGAGGTTGTATTTCAGCTCTCGTTTGAGCTCTTTTAAGGTAACTTTTTGGATTGTTTTGTGCCAATTATTTTCTATTTGTGGAGGGCACTCATTTGAGTCCAATGCCGCTCCATTCGGAGTGAAGATATTTTGCAGGTCAGTAGCGAAAGAATCAGCATTTTCCTGATCAGTTTTGGCATATTCGTGGTCTTCTTTCAGGATTGGTGGTACATAAGTGATTTTCCTTCTCAGTTTTTCCGTAGTTTTCCACAGAGAGTAGTTTGCCCTTTCATCCGCTGTCAAATTTTCCAAGAACGAGTTTGCAGAATTATCTTTTAGTTGCTGGATCAGTCTTTTTATTTTTTGAGATTCGGAGTTTAACTTCGCTTTTATCGCAGGATCTCTGGTTGCACTTCCAGCGGATTTAACTATTCCGGGTTTTTATGGGTGACTGTTATGGTGTTGGTCCAGACCGTTTGCTGCATTAATTCAGTAAAATTAGTCACTGCTTCATCGAACTGGTCAGTAGTAGTAAACATCTTTATTTCTAAAAAAAAAGGCTATCGACCTATCGGTCTTTCTGCTTTGTTTAATACATGTAGTCTTAATCTGAATAAAAAATAAATATGAAAATTCTCTTATTCTACGTTAACAATCTTATTAATAAACTTTCCAATTCCAATGACAAGAAAAAATTATTTTATTGTCCAGTAGTCAGTTGCGTTTGTAAGTGTTCGAGTAGCGTTGATGTAGGGAAACGGAAGCGGGATTGTCTGGTTGGTCTTGTAAGACAAAGGGGATTCAGTATGGTCCAGTTGTAGGGGTTGTTTGTCCATTTTGTCTGTAGATGTATGAGTCTTTCCGAAATCTTTGTCATGTTTGTGCGTTCGTATAGTAGTTGGGTGGAGGGGTTGTGTAGTGGGTTTTGGGGGTGTCTTATTCGTGTTATTAGTCTTAGTGCAATTTGTTCTGTTGTTTGTATATAACGTTTTGTCCTTTCTGTTCCGTTGGTCATGAGTATATGTCCATAGTCTAGCAAGGGTCTACAGATAGCTTTATATATTTTGGTGGCGGTGTTTGTGCTAATTCCTCTGTCTTTGTAAGTTAGTGATCGGAAGTGTTTTGTTCTCTTTATTGTTTCTGCCCTGATGTTTCGTATGTGTTTAGTGAATTTAAGTTTGTGGTCAATTGTGATTCCAAGGTATTTTACGTCGTTTTTTGGTTGTGTCGTTTGGCCGTCTGCAGTTATCGTAGGGGAGTCAGCGTTGAGTCTGTGGTTTGTGAGCAGAAGTTGGTTTTTTGACGCGTTTGGTGTTAGTCTCCATTTATAAAACCATGTCATTGTGTTGTTTGTTCGTGTTTGGAGTCTTTGAGCTGCTCTCTCAGTAGTTTTGTCATGTACAATAAGTGCCGTGTCGTCTGCGTATTGTAATATGTATGCCGATCTGTCGATTTGATTTTTGTCTGGTAATCGAACTGGTCATTTGTGGTCAGATCAATATCTAGATTAATTTCTTGATCCATTTGGATTTTAAAACTTTCCCAATCTGTAGTTTTATTACTCAGAGTTGGTTTTACAGGTTTTTCGATGACAGTTTCATTGAGGGGTATGATTATCGATGAATGATCTGAATGAAGGTCATAGTTGTTTTCAATGTTGTTAAAATTGGATGCCAATTTTTTGACCATAAAGAAATCCAGAACATGAGGAGTTTTATTTCTGTCATTTGGCCAATACGTTGGTTTACCGGATGAATGCACGTTACACCCAATCTTATCGATGGCTTTTTTGAGCTCTCTCCCTTTCAGTAATATCCAGTCTGGAGCCCCAAAGTGAGTGTTTTGCGTTGAAATCTCCAACCAGGATGAATCTGTCACCCATGTGCTTGAGGATGAGCATATAATCTTCTTTGAGGTTATGACGAGGGGGCAGATTCAAGACGAATGTATTTCTGCTTGAATCTTCCAAGGCATACAAATTTAACGTTGCTTCTCTATTTTTTGGTCGACTTTTGATTATTTTTGCAACAGACGGTCTTCAAAAATCTCTAAAGTTCTACTAAAGCCCTTTACGAATTACCGATAAAAAACTTTACGGCCATGTGGTTGATCCGCCTCGAAGGACCAAAATGATCCGAAAAGACCGCGTTTATGTCTCGACTGTACTTTATATAGCTTTCCACTATTAATAACAGTTGACTTGGAAGATATGGTCCTAAAGTCAAATGTTAATCATTTGTTCTACCAAACAATTAGTGGAGCATTTGCTAGATTTTGAACAAAGATTCTTTGGGTTTACAACCACTGATGTCAGAAAATTAGCCTTTCAATTTGCAAAAAAAGCAGGAGTGTCTCATAGGTTCTATGAAGTTACTGAAATGGCAGGCTTGTGATTGGCTAAAAAGGTTTAAGGGAGCGTAACTCCTCCATCTCATTGAGAGCCCCTGAAGCTACTTCCTCAGCAAGAGCAAGAGCTTTTAATAAGCCGCAGGTCATGAAGTTCTTTGAACTGTTACAGAAGCTGCTGGTCGATAACAATATTCTTCCTGCCAATATTTACAACATGGATGAATCTCAGCTCAGCACCGTTCAAAAGCCACCAAAAATATTTGCACAGAAGGGAAAAAAACTGGTTGGTGCATTGACCAGTGCAGAACGAGGCCAGCAAATCTCTATCGCTTCATAGAAAGAACCTTAAAGCTGACTTACTTTTACTTTTTCGAGTCCGAAATCATTCCATTCAAAGTCTTTCTGCCCAGTACCGGGCTACGTCTATGGCATTTTCATTTGCAATCCACATCTCATCGATGGAGCACGTTGCAGGACATAATGTGCATCCCAGCAGATGGCCCATGTTTTGTATCTCCCCACATTCACAGAGGCACTGTTGGTCTTCCTCAGTTTTCCACTTTAGTTTGTTTGTTTTTACGGGTGCCACGCGGGTTCGTATTCTGTGTAGCGTTCTCCATGTCTTCCAGTCCAAATTTGACCCTGCACAGGGGCTTTCGTTGATAGGGAAGTTGTCGGGCGGTTCCACGGTGGCACACTGAAGAAAATTTTTCCTTCATTTGAGCCTTTTCCGTTGCTGTTCTTGGCCATAAAGGACATGGCGATCGTCGAAGGTTTGCTTAAATTTTTCTACGTGCTCTATACCCATTCTTCCTTCGCTTGGTTCTGCAAAGCCCACTGCTTTGTACAGTTGATTGATTGGTGTTGGTTTCATGCAGTCAGTAATAATCTTACAGGTTTGGTTTAAGGCGATATCGACCTGTTTTGCATGGCTTGATCTGCACCAGACTGGGCAGGCATATTCTGCAGTTGAAAAACAGAGGGCTTGCGCGGATGTTCTCAAAACTTGAAGTTTTGCACCCCATTTGCTTCCGGCGAGTTGTGGCAGTGCTGTTTGTAGGTTAGTGTTCTATCCAAGATTACACCCAGATACTTTGGTGTTTCAGCGTATTCTAGTTCTTTGCCCTCCCAGGACACGTTTAGTTTGTTGTGAGCCTTGGGGGTATTTAAATGGAAAGCACTTACTTGAGTTTTTGAAGGGTTCGGTTTTAGCGAGTTTTTTCGATAGTATTTGGCCATAGCTTCCATTGCGTCCTCCAGCTTTACCTCTATCTCCCCGAATGTTTGACCTTGAACTGTGACAACTAGGTCGTCAGCGTACAAGTAGTGTTTGGCGTTTTTTATTATGGGCTTGTCATTGGTGTATATATTAAATAGAGTGGGAGCCAGAACACTTACTTGTGGGAGATCGTTTCTTTGGGTTCTCCAGCGGCTTTTTTATTTTGAAGTTCCACATAGAACCTTCTGTTTTGGAGTATCGATTGAACTGCTTTCGTTAGTTTGTAGTCTTTTGTGGTTTTGTAGACTTTGATAAGCAGGGTTTTATGGTTTATTGTATCGTAGGCGGCTGTGAGATCGATGAACACACCTCCTGTTATTTTGTTATTTTGGAATCCCTCCACTATGTGTTCTGTGAGATTTAGTACCTGACCAGTGCATGATTTTTCAGGTCTGAAGCCTGCCTGTTGGTGTATTAACAGAGGGTCTATGTGTTTCTGAATTCTCTGGAGGATTAGCCGTTCGTAGAGTTTAAAGAGATGGCATAGCAGTGATATTGGGCGGTGGCTATTTGGTAGATCGGGATTCTTCCCAGGTTTGAGTATCGCAATTACCTTTGCTCTTCGCCACATTTTGGGTATTGTGTATGGTTTTAAGCTGTTGTTAAGAAGGGCCAGTAGCCAGGTTTTAGTTTTCCTTCCAAAATGTTTGATCTGTTCCGTAAACATACCGTCTACCCCTGGAGACTTTCCGTTTTTCATAGTGTTTATTGCTTATTGCATGGATGACACATTTGATCAGTTCTACTGGCTGCAACCCTACAAAAAACGTTATTTTGATCCTCGATGGCCACAGTAGCCACAAGAACCCAGAAGCACTAGAACTTGCTAAGGCCAATGGAGTGATATTGCTGTATCTACCGCCGCACTGCACTCCTAGGCTGTAGCCACTGGATGTGTAATTTTTTGGACCACTCCAGGCATATTACAACCGTGAAATGACCACCTGTCTGAAATGGAATCCTGGTAAAACTGTAGGGCTTTACCAAGTGGCCAGTATTTTTGGGAGAGCATACGAAAGTGCTGCTTCTGTCGGAAATAGAACGAGTGGCTTTATGAAAACTGGAATTTACACGTACCAGCAACGTTGGTGGACTTCCTTCATCGACCACAGCACGTCTTGTCTCGCGTACCGTATACTATTTTTCTCGATCCTCGGTGGAAACTAGCCGGGAAAAGTATAAGGTTTTGAAACAAAAAACAGTCACGGGACAAACAGTCAAGCAGTCAGCGTGCGTGGCGAAAGTTATTACTTTCCACACGGGATGAAGAACATTTTGTTCGGCGCGTTGATTTCGATGTTCGTACGGATTCGAAAATGTTGATAAAACGACTTTTCAACGAAATTCGCCGTTGCTAGTTACCGAGTCATAAAGGTGCGTGGCGAAAGCTATTGTAATGGGTAAAAGTAATGCTTTCGCCATCGAAAACAGTGGCGAAAGTACGTACTTTCCACCAGGGGATCAAAAAAAGTAATTTCCGTTAACTGAAAGTTGATTTCTGAGACCTTTTAGTTATAAATTCCGATTCTGTCTCGATAATTTTAGAAGCTGATCTTATGCTCACATCCTGTATAATCAACATTTCGTAGAATTTAAATAAGATTCAAAAGCAATTTTGCATAATGTGATTGCCTTGAAAGCACCTGTCTGAAACTAAACTATTAACTTATTTTGCAGGTTTGCCGAGCAAACAGAAACCCCCAACTACACAGGTAAGCAATTATTCATTCAATTGCGTCAAATTGTAATTAATGTAAACGAGCACTTTGGTATGAAGTCATATATATATATTGCAATACAGGGAATATTTCCTTTATACATAAGGTAACATCAAGTTCGGTGCAAACTTTTTAGTTATTCCCAATGTGTCTCATATACATACATATACTCATACATCATAAGTTAAATGGTTAAAATGTTGCAGAATGTTGAAATCAAGTCAATAAACTGCCGATTTATTGGAGCAGCAATTAAATTTTAAAGCTCCAATTTGAACAAAATTAAATCAAAATTCAACTAACAAGCGTTCAGCAGCTTGTTTGCAGAAACTGTCTGCCAACTGATCCAGCCATTCGCGCTCGATTCGTTAAAATGAGAACTAAAATATAAATAGCCACTGCTCGCAGTGGCTGTATTAATATACAATATCGGATGCTAGTATCTGAAGCAGCTTAATATACATGAAGAAAAAATGTAATTGTCAGTCAGTCTGAAGGTTTCAGTTTGCAACAGTTGAATAACTGGGGTGGAGGCTTTCCGTTGAGCCTCCCCGGATTTATTGGTAAACTACGCCACTGACCGGTAGCTGATTAATTCGTTCAGCATTGTAATCCCTGTCACACGGTCGCGTTATCCAGAAGTATAATTTGAATAATTTAAAATCATTAATTTAGATAATTGCTGCGTTTTGCACACTTTGAAGCATCTGCTTACATTATATATATTCGCAGCCGGGCAATTTATATTTGAAAATCACGTACCCGCGACTATTATTAACATTTTATAATGCTGCCGCTCTGGATACATTTGACGGGTGATTTATCGCCTAAGGGGCGACGGCATCGCTACAACCACGATTTATATATCGGCCATAACGTAAGGGCGGTTTTTCATTTATTTCGGGGAAAACTCTGGCTTGCTTTTGTTTCCTCATGTGTTGACTAATGATGCGCTAATATGTCAAGAGTGCGATTTGCAATTGCTTGTCTACAATTTGCTGGTAATTAATAAGTTGGCTCGAATGCTGCGGTTCTGAACAAGATGCTTTATGTTCAATCATATAGTGGAGAGTTGCCAAAACATTCAAATTCGAGCACTTTTCCCGTATGCTTTTGCTACAGGTCCTTCTGATTAACTCCTCATAGCATCAGAGTTATATGAAGTGAATCTTTCAGATGTTGTCATTGTTTTGGGAAAGTTGAGAAATACTCTAGAAGTGTTTTATTGTTTTTCTTCAGCCCTTTATCTACTTGGTAATCACAAAATGAATCGCTCCCCATAGTTTCTTCATTCGTTCCCATCAGGTCCAGTGTTTCCTCCTAGTTCAGCAATTGTGTGTCCAGCTGACATGGAGCGTAGTGCTCGCTTCCAGTTCTGGTTCCAGTGCACTTACTTCCTCCTTCCTATTAAAGTTGTCCGGGTGTTTGAATATTTCAATGATTTTCCTCGTGATTCGTGGAAAGAAGTGTTGGGTTTGGTATAAAACGTCTGCTTCATGAAAAGGATTTGGTGTCCATCCGCCAGAGCATGCTCAGCTACAGCCGATTTCGCTGTCTGTCCCAATCTGTAGCTTCTTTTGTGTTCTGAGATTCTGGTGTTGACGCTTCGATTAGGTGTGCCAATGTAGACTGCGCCCCAGCTGCATGGAATCCTGTAGACTACATATGTTGATAGAGGATCCCTTTTGTCCTTGCCCGACCTTAGACTCTCCTTGATTGTTTATGTTGACTTGAAGACCGTTCTAGAGTTATGTTTCTGTAACATCCTGCAATTCTGTCGGTGACTCTGTGTATGTAGATCAGGCACGCGAAGCCCTGTTTCTCCACCGTTTCTTTCACTTTTGTGTCATTTTGATAGGAAGTTCTTGGCCTGAGTATTCTCCTTATCTCCTTATTATTGTACCCATTTATCCTAAACGCCCTCTCCAAGTGTCTCAGTTCCTTCTCAAGTTCAATTGGATCGCAAATCCTCTCAGCTCTTTTGGTCAAGGTTTGAATGACGCCCCCTTTTTGGTCAGGGGAGGTGGTTTGATTCCTTGTTGAGATACCGGTCGGTGTGAGTGGGTCTCCTGTAGACCGAGACCAAAACATCTAGGAAAGGTAGACTTCCATTATTCTCAATTCACTCCAATATACGATTACGATTATACGAAACGATTATTCTCAATTTCCATGGTGAATTGAATTCTCGGATTCAATGAGTTAAGATGGTCACAAAACCTGCGAAGGTCATTCTCCCCGTGGCTCCAAATCAAAAAGGTATCACCCACGTATCTAAACCAGCACTTCGGTTTCTTCTATGCCAGCGCCAGCCCTTTTTGTTCAAAGATCTCCATGAAGTAATTGGCTACCACCGAACTGAGTGGACTCCCCATGGCTACACCATCAGTATGTTCGTAGAAATAACCCTTCCATTGGAAAGATGTCGTCGTAAGGCAAGTAAAAATGGCTTCAGAAAGCATTCTCTGTCCATTTATCCTCCCCACATTGAAACACCCAATGAAAATCCACTTCGAGTAGAAACCTTTAATCCTGCAGTTAGCAGGCAAGTTAAACTACCGCACTTGCCTTGAGTGCCAAAATTATTCTATATTTCCCATCTAAGGACGCGATTCACGCAAAACAAAGAATGCGCGACCTATTGTACAGCTATAGGAAAACTCTACTCAGTAACATTTTGAGGCAAATGTCTGTATTTAATTCAATTCATTCATATTTTGAAAAACTCCATTGTTGTTGAGTTTGGTCATCTCGGAGGATATTGTATGAACCTTCTAACGTAAATTCTTCTAAATAGCGTAATTCCTACGCGGTTTCTGATGGTCTGATCGTATGTTCCCGTTTGAATCAAAATCATGGATACATTGAACATTTAATTTAAAATTGAGTTGAACTTTTCTGTCGATTAATAATCACTTGCTGTTGCTCTTGTTGGTGAATAATTTTATTTACTGCTTTTGGTTTTGTCAAGTTATTATATCAACACTGTTTCGTTTTCATTGCAACCTTTGACAAGTCAAGCAATATGTTGGAAACAAAAAAGTATTTGTCGCATTAATTGTTGAAAAAGTTTTCCCAATTTCTGCATACAGGTATGAGGGTTCTTTAAGCTGCAAGTTCTTCAGCCGGCTTTCGAACCAGCCCAGATTCATTCCACTTCATTCATAATCTTATCGACAAGTTTCTCTCTGTTATCTGGAGCTGCCATATAAAATGGACTTTTCAGTCATCTCCAAATCAAATAATCCAGCTGGTTTAAGTCGGGTATTCGGACTGGCCAGGATGACTGGATGTATATAAATTTACAACTTGCCAACGGGATGTACTGGTGTGACTGGCGTAAGGTTGACCGCTTGACGTATGAGCAAATGACTGTTGCAGAAGGCGTTGCAACCAACCGACAGCAGAAGAAATTTGAGGAATTAGATATAAAGAGGAACGTTTCCAATCCTACAGAACCTGAGGATCACTCGAAGGGTTGTGGTCAACCTGACCAATAAAGAACTGTCCACCGATGAAATGAACATCCTAAAGAAGGGAGGGAATTTTGCAATAGTACCTACTAAGGTACCTGTAGAAGACATCATAGCTAACGTGGAAAGCGGTACACATCTACTACCAGCGCATAATGCCGATCAAACAAGAGCGGAAAGGGCACAATCTTAATACTCGCAAAACCCCCTAAAAGCAATCTCAATCACGGAGAACGTCAAGCACTAAGATCCTTAAACAACGACAAGGAGATCCTCCTATTACCGGCTGGTAAAGGAAATGCCACTGTAGTCATAGCAACGGAGGACTATGAGGATAAGATCAAGGCACTACTTTTTTGGATTTTGCCACTTAGAGAAAATTACCACGGGATCCGACATCCCGAATTCTAAGGACTACCAACAGCCTTCTCAAGGAATTAACACCTGCTCCAGAAAATCTGAGCAGCTTAATAAATTCGGAAGCTCTACCACCACAAACCGGGAGTGCGACTGAGGCCCATTGTGAGCACTTAGAAGGCCCCACCTTCGAAATCGCTAAATACCTCGCCAAGCTTCTACAACCAAAAATTGGCTACACGGAGGGTTATATCAAGGATTCCGGACACTTCCTTGAGAAGCTAAGATCGCTCAATGTCACCAATACGGACATGCTCGTGAGCTTCAATGCGTTTCGCTTTTTACAATGGTACCGATAGAAGAATCCATGGGTTACATAGAACAACTTTTCCTAGCGATATAACCAAGATGTTATATTGATTACCTTACGATGACATATTTTCAATGGAAGGGCGATTTCTACGAACAAACTGATGGTGTAGCCATGGGGAGTCCACTCAGTTCGGTGGTAGCCAATAACTTCATGGAGATCTTTGAACAAAAAGAGCTGGCACCGACAGAGATGAAAACGAAGTGCTGGTTTAGATACGTAGATGATACCTTTTTGATTTGGAGCCACGGGGAGAACGACCTTCTCAGGTTTTGTGACCACCTTAACTCATTGGAGAACAATGGAAGGCTACCTTTCCTAGAGGTTCTGGTTTCGAGACTACCTAATGGAAAGCTGGGTCATTCGGTCTACAGGAAACCCACACACACCGACCGGTATCTCAACAAGGAATCAAACCACCACCCCAGACAAAAACGGGGCATCATTCAAACTTTGACCAAAAGAGCTGGGAGGATTTGCGATCCAATTGAACTTGAGAAGGAACTGAGGCACTTGGAGAGGGCGTTATAAATGGGTACAATAATGAGGAGGTAAGGAGAATACTCAGGCCAAAAACTTCCTATCAAAAAGACACAAAGTGAAAGAAACCGTGGAGAAACAGGGCTTCGCGTGCTTCCCCTACATACACAGAGTCACCGACAGAATTGCAGGATGTTACAGAAACATAACATTAAAACGGACTTCAAGCCAACAAAAACAACCAAGGAGAGTCTAAGGTCGGGCAAGGACAACAGGGATCCTCTATCAACATTTGGAGTCTATAAGATTCCATGTAGCTGGGGCGCAGTCCACATTGGCACACCAAAGCGAAGCGTCAACACCAGAATCTCGGAAGACAAGAGAAGCTGCAGATCGGGACAGACATAGAAATGCTGTAGCTGAGCACACTCTGGCGGATGGACACCAAATCCTTTTTCATGAAGCAGACGTTTTAGACCAAACCCAACACTTTTTCCACGAACCACGAGGGAAGCCATTAAAATATTCAAACACCCGGACAACTTTAATAGGAAGGAGGAGGTAAGTGCGCTCAATCAGAACTGGAAGCGAGCACTACGCTCCACGTCAGCTGCACGTAGGCGCGACAGAACAAGCCAAGTGTAGAAACAGTAGTAGATTACAGCAAATATCAGAGGGACAGGGAAGCGGATCAGAAAAAACTATATAAGGAAGAGTTGAAAAACACAAACAAAACTACTTGATCATGTGTACGACTGACTCGCTTTATTGATGATTAATGACCAATTTTCAACTGCTTGCCTTGTGCGGAAATCACCGCAACGCCTTCAGAACTGCCGGTTTCCCTTCCGAACCTATCAAGCAGCCGTTTAAAGTCAAACTATTGAACATAGCGAATTTTCTGCAACTAGAGATTTGCATAGGGCCATTATTTATTGCAAAGCGCACTATCTTCCGGACTGTTTCGGAATTTCTGCATAGAGTCCAAAATTGAGTTAACAGACGTAGTTCCGGTCGGGCTGGGGCCCGCAAAACTAAAACACTTGATTCATATTAATCCCGCCTCATGAGAACCCGAGTGTTCAGCATGTATTAAGTAACGGCAACTTATGCAATTAATTCCGGATGCAATTTGGAAAACAGTATTTTTGAGGTCAGCGATTCCCTTGTTGCGCTTACTGGCCAAATATTCAAAATTTTAATTAGTTTCTATTCAATTTCCAGTATTTGTGTGCTCGAAACTATGCATGGAACGCCCAACATGTCACTCATTCATTGGCAGTAAGCAATTGCATTGCATAATTTATGCGTATATGATTGTTCGCTTATTTGTTGACAAGAGCGGAAATGTGAAAATACGATTACAAAATGTCGTACAGAAATTTTGATTTTAGCATGTGGATCAATATGAAAGTTGCATACTCTTCACTGCTTGCCGAGGTTTAATTGGTACTAAACTAGTTATTTTTGTACTTTATGAATGTATGATGCTCGGCTATGTTGAAACGCGTGTAATGTTCAAGTGGCAAGCACAAACACTTTGTGAATAATTTTGAGTTTTAGTGAAATCACCGGGTTTGCGAGTCGACTCGTCGCTGTTTTGCAACTTCTTTTTGGTCGTGTCTTGTTGCAATGCCTGAGAGCTCTGATTTGAAATTTAAAATACTTTACTTTGATTTCTAGAGCGGGGTTTCGCCCGAAATTAACACTTTCGAAAGCTGCATTTTTTCGCCCACATACTTTAAATTGGTGCGGAATTACTCGCCTTCTAGTCCGAGTGTCCGAGCAGATTCAGTGGACGCTCAACCAGAACCGCGGGGGTACCTGAGATTAACACATCTGGAAATCTACACCCACTTATATCAACAACTTTTGACGGCTTTCGTGATTCCGAAAGTTTCATTTTCTCTTAAAACTTTTCTTATGTTGGAGTCGCAACAGTAAGGAACAGGATTGATAACTTGGAACAATAGGAATATACAGGGTGAGTTTTTTAAAGTGTTACAGGGCTATATCTCAGAAACGGTTTCCAATACGTTTGTGATATTTTGAAAAAGTATGAAATGTGTAGGGGGACATGTGCAACTTTGGAAGTAGTAGTAAACATCTTTATTTCTAAATAAAGGCTATCGACCTATCGGTCTTTCTGCCCTTGTTTAGTACATGCAGTCTTAATCTAAACAAACAAATAAAGGTAAAAATTATCTTATTCTAGGTTACTAATTTAATAATTTTAATTCTGGCAAACAGAGATCTTGGATTTATTGTCCAGTAGTCAGTTACTATTATAAGCGTTCGAGTAGCGTTGATGTATCGAAACGGAAGCGGGATTGTCTGGTTGGTCTTGTAAGACAAAGGGGATTCAGTATGGTCCAGTTGTGAGGGTTGTTTGTCCATTTTGTCTGTAGATGTATGAGTCTTTCCGAAATCTTTGTCATGTTTGTGCGTTCGTATAGTAGTTGGGTGGAGGGGTTGTGTAGTGGGTTTTGGGGGTGTCTTATTCGTGTTATTAGCCTTAGTGCAATTTGTTCTGTTGTTTCTTTATAACGTTTTGTCCTTTCTGTTTCGTTGGTCATGAGTATATGTCCATAGTCAAGCAAGGGTCTACAAATAGCTTTATATATTTTGGTGGCGGTATTTGTGCTAATTCCTCTGTCTTTGTAGGTTAGTGATCGGAAGTGTTTTGTTCTCTTTATTGTTTCTGGCCTGATGTTTCGTATGTGTTTAGTGAATTTAAGTTTGTGATTCCAAGGTATTTTACGTCGTTTTTTGGTTGTGTCGTTTGGCCATCTCCCGTTATTGTAGGGGAGTCAGCGTTGAGTCTGTCGTTTGTGAGCAGAAGTTGTTTTTTTGAAGGGTTTGGTGTTAGTTTCCATTTATAAAACCATGTCAATGTGTTGTTTGTTAGTGTTTGGAGTCTTTGAGCTGCTCTCTCAGTAGTTTTGTCATGTACGATAAGTGCCGTGTCGTCTGCGTATTGTAATATGTATGCCGATCTGTCGATTTGATTTTTGTCTGGTAAGTTGTAATTGTATATGTCATGGAAGTAGATATTGTAGAGAAACGGTGAGAGCGGGGAACCTTGCGGGAGTCCTTGTCCAGGGGAAACAGAAAAAGAGAATGTGTTGTCAATTCGTACTTGTAGTAGTCTGTTTTCGAGTAAGTTTTTTATGATGTGAAGTAGATATGGAACAACTTTGGAATTTTAAATGGAGTAATATATTTTTTATTGGGAAATCTCTTCTTCTAAAAGAATTTCGCACTCGCGCTAACATTTCAGGTCTCACTATCACCCAGGCAGAGCCAGTTTTTCCCTACATGTTATCTGAGGATGTGGTAGCAGACGCGGTCACTTTATCTTTTACGAGTATAAAAGCCCATAAAAAATCAAGTGGCATCAGATCTGGAAATCTGGATGAAAAAAGCGTAGTTTTCCATGTCGAACCAAAATTTGTAATAAAAAATATATCGTTTTATTTGAATTTCCAAAGTTCTTTCTGCCTATCAAAGAGGGCGCTTGAGTTTTATAAATACAGGGTGATTCAAAGCTGGCGTCAATCCTTTTAAGGGGTTATAGGGGCTCACTTGGAGAGTACGAGAAAAGTATTGAAACATTTTTTTCCGAAAATTTCTAGAAGATATTAACAGTTGAAAATCGATTTTAAACTTTGTTATTAAGCATTATTTTGAAATGGTCCCATGTTTGACTGGTAGCCTATTGGAATACTTAAGCATTCGAAAAGAAAAATTACGAACTTGACTTCAAATTATGAAAATTTTTGATATTAAAGAAGTACTCTTTTACCTGTATATCATGGAATACAGGAATCACCCTGTATATTTAAAACTTTTCCTTTTATATAGCCTTGTAAGACTTTAAAAAACTCACACTGTATAAACATAATAATGTCCAGATTTGGAAACTATTAAGCGGAACAGATCTGACCTAAAGGCATTCAAAATCTTCACTTTCAACTCTTATAGATGAAACTGTGGCCCTAAAATGAGTAAATACCTTTAACTAACTCACACAAAAACGCATTTCTTGTTGCTAACTTTTATTGACAATAAACGATTGTTTTACATAACGCATGCGTTTGCGATTGTTGCAAAACTATTGTTTTTGCATTCAGTATTTTGAGCTGATCAACTGAAATGAGAACACTAAGATCTATGGTGGGATGTAGCCTACTGGACCATGTAAGAAGCGACGACATAAGAACTAAGAAATAAAAAAAAAAAGAAAAAGAAAAAAGAGTCAAATGTGAAGGTAGAAACATCTAGACACACAAACTGATGATGGTGGAGAAATACACCGAAACGTATTTGTAACATTTTGAATGATAAACAATAAAATTGACTGAAACCCAGGAATAATTTGAAGTGATTAAAGTACAGTCAGGAAAATATACCCAAATAAGAACTAAGTGCGATATCCAAGACGTCGTGAGATGGTCTCGCAACAGGAGACGAGAGTGGAGAGACCACGTTGACAGGATGGGCAACACCAGACTGCCAAAAATTGCCAGAGAGGGAGTACCACGTTCAAAAAGACCCCCGGGACGACCACTAACCCGCTGGTATGAAAGCTGGAGTTCAGCGTCACCACTGAAGCTATGATGTTGATGAAAAACAGGATATAATCCTAATATAAGAGGAAGAAGAAGAAGAAGAAGATTTTGAGCTGAAAATTTGAAGACAAAAACGCAAATGTTAGCAAAAGTAGGAAAAGAGAAAAGTTTCATATTTACGTGAAAAGTCGGCTTCGCCTCGGGTCATCAGGCACACAGTGGTGGGCCTTCGACTTTCCTCTCGCGTACCGTATACTATTTTTCTTGATCCTCGGTGGAAACTAGCCGGGAAAAGTATAAGATTTTGAAGAAAAAGGCTTTGAAAATGTTGTCAAAATAGTCAGTGCCAAACAGTCAAGCTGTCAGCGTGTG
This sequence comes from Dendroctonus valens, assembly GCA_024550625.1. Classification (NCBI taxonomy): domain Eukaryota; kingdom Metazoa; phylum Arthropoda; class Insecta; order Coleoptera; family Curculionidae; genus Dendroctonus; species Dendroctonus valens. Next base: position 201,916 of record JAJTJO010000118.1, read on the forward strand.
TGGCGAAAGTTATTACTTTCCACACGGGATGAAGAAAATTTTGTGCGACACGTTGACTTCGATGCCCGCCGTTGCTAGTTACCGAGTCAGATAGGTGCGTGGCGAAAGCGATTCTAATGGGTAAAAGTGATACTTTCGCCACCGAAAACAGTGGCGAAAGTACGTACTTTCCACCAGGGGATCAAGAAAAAGATATTTGAAATTTATAGATAATCAGAGGTTAAGTCAGTTAGTGGACTAAGTGTAATAAGTGTTAACTTTTTCCTCTTTCAATTTTCAGCAGATATTACTTGATGGTAAATGAGCCTTAGCCAGTTAAAATTGAATGAGCTTTAGGCAAAATATTTTTACATGCCTTGAAACTCAATAAATCGAAATTTTGTTCACATTTTACACACTTGGCACAGTGGCGGCTCTCAAAAAACAATGAAGATCTTTCAGAAAAATATGTAACTATGGCGCGTTATAATAACTGATGAGAAACTGCAACCGAAGCGCAAAGCACACAAGTATAGTTGACAAGTAGAATAACCTGCCGGCTCACGTTATCGCAGAATTATTGTGTGATCGTGCTTTATGCGCTCTTGTGAACACCCGCGCAACAATCCGCTGTCTCCTTTGCCTTCTAAAACAAAGCCGGTATTTAAATGGATATTGTGCTGCATTTATTCCAGCGCCAACCGCCGAATTGAGCAGCAGAGTAGTATCGGATGTTTGTCGGTATCGCGATTTTACTCGACCTTCTAGTTTGTGCACTTTGGCTTAGAGCTTTGGATTTGAATAATCTATAATATTCTTCTAAGCCCGTGTAGTTAGTCAAAAAATAAAAGTCAAACAAACAGCATTGTAGAGGTGAAAATAACGTCCAGTTGCTGGAGACCTAAAAGCTACCAGTAACATACTCGGTCATAAAAACATTAAAAACGTTTGTCCTAGAAACGCTGATAAACTGATTAATTCGATTAAGTGATGGGCATGAACGCAAAATTCATTTTAATCCAATAGAAATATGAGGAAGCTCTGCCACTAAACTCGAGCCATTTGGCAGACATTGCAAAATAACACGCCAGCTGCAAAGAAAACATCCGATTCACTTGAGGCTGCTCTTAAGCAGACAGAGTAGCGTATAGTTTGCGAGATAACTGCAACTATGTAGCACATAACACAGTTTTCGCCCGCAGCAAAGCGGCTTGCAGCTCATAAATCAGAAATTATATCTGGCAATTCCGAGGAAAAGTTGCCAGTTTTCGTTTCTTTATTCGGCTGAAATTTGATTAGTAAAGACAGCCGGGTGGGAACCAATGAGTGAGCTGCAAAGCTCAATGCCCCGCCTGCAACACAGTGCATCAACCGATCTGAGAGTTATTAAATTTCTTAATTGCCACTAGCTGGAGCGCATTAATGTTTTGATGGTTTCCAGGATTCTTAGTGGGAATCACTTTGCGATATTAATCTTTTTTCCTCTCGAATCAATAAGATATTGAACATGTGGTTCAATGTTCCTCCAAATAGTATAAATAGAGTTTCCGATTGTATTCAGGCAGCATTCCCAGGCGACTAATTATGTTTTGATGTTGAGCAGAAAAGAATACGGGAGCAGGCTCTTTGAGGTGTTTCTCAATGCCCTCGACAGTATTCGGGCGCCGTATTTAATTAACAAAATCATCTCGATATTGGAAAAACGCCACCAAAAACGCGGGCTCGTTCCTTTGCCATCGATCGTCCTAATTCCTTCGATGGATTTTTCAACGCTGCCGACACGAATTTTAATTAATCAAATTTGCATAAGTCTTGTCAAATCCGCTGTCGTATAAGGAAAGCACACGATAATAATTTTCCCACCGCGTTCTGTTGGATTTTCTGCAGGAAATTGTTCCCAGTGTGCCTTAGCAGTTTTGAGTATATTGATTTTTTTCTGGTTTGGGTAATAGTTTGAAACTTTTTTTTAAATTGTTGTAGCAATCTAGTACATTATACTAATAAGCCATTTGTCCTTAACTTAATCTACTACATTTAAAAATACAAAGCACACACATCCTCTGGTAGTCACTTTGTCTGTAATACTATCTGTCTTTAATCACAATTCACGCCTTAAACCAGTTCGAATGGTGTAGTTCTTTGGAGTCTTCTCTGTATTTCCGCATTATCCAGGAGCTTGAGTGCCTCAGGATTCATATGCCGAGGGAGTCGCTGTTCATCAGTCTGTGCATACTTTTTGATGACGTTTTCTACTGTTTCTACACCCAAGTCTTTATGTAGATTTTCATTTGTTATATACCATGGTGCATCAACGATACTACGAAGTACTTTCTTCTGGAAGCGTTGGATGATGGTTCTATTGCTCTGTTTGGTGCAGCCCCAAAGTTGTACACCATAAGTCCACACTGGCTTGAGGACTTGATTATATAACAATAGCTTGTAATGCACTGTGAGAGCTGAGTTTCTACCCCATAGCCAGTACATCTTTCTGTACTTCAGATTCAATTCTCCCTGTTTCTTCTTGACGTGTGGTTTCCACCTGAGTTTTGTATCGAGGGTTTTGCCTAGATTTTTAGCTGTATTCCCATATGGTACAATCTTGTCATTAATGTATACTGGTTTGTAGTCTATTCGTTTCTTGGTGAAGTCGATATGGACCGATATGGGACGATGGATGGGTCCAACGTTGAACCTCATCTATAGCTGCTTGGAGTTTTTCAGTAGATTGCATATTCCTGTCGCCTATCGCTAGGATTGCAGTGTCATCAGCGAATGTAGCAACAGCATTTTGATCAGCAACAGTAGCTTGACGCAATTCTTCGTCAACCCAACTCACACTGACATTCACTAATGTGGGCCGCTTGGATTCGTCTACTGTTTTATATTCTTCATCAGAACCTACTGTGGGCAGATCCCATGTGTATAGTAGATAAAGGATTGGTCCCAATACACTGCCCTGTGGGACACCTGCTTGAATTTCTTTTAGATCAGAGTAAGCATTGTCTTGTCTGATTCTGAAGTACCGCTCAGTTACGTAAGATTTCAATATTTGTGAGTATTGAATCGGAAGCAACTTTTCAAGTTGGATCAGGCCTTCGTGCCAGACTTTATCGAAAGCCTGTGCAACATCCAGGAATATAGCTGAGCAAACTTCCTCGTCTTCTAGCGAGTTTTCTATAGTATTGACGATTCTATGGACTTGATCAATTGTACAGTGTTGATTCTTGAAACCGAACTGATGATCCGGGATAATCTGTAGAGCTTCAATTATTGGTTTTAGTCTTTTCAATAGAAGTTTTTCAAATAGCTTGGACATAACTGGTAGTAGTGATATTGGACGATATGACATTGCTTCATGGGGTGGTTTTCCAGGTTTTGGAATCATGATCACTTCTGCCACCTTCCATAACTATGGCACGGGCTGAAGTCGAAATGAGGCACTGATCGGGTTGATGAGCTGAATTAATGCTTTTTTCGGTAATTCTTTGAGAATCTGTCCTGTGATTAAGTCGAATCCAGGAGCTTTTTTCGGATTGATATTAGTTTTTCTTTCTTTAATAACTTCAGTCAGAGTGACAAACAGGATTTCTGCTTCTTCCTCCTGCGTAATACACGGGAATGTTTCTGCGTTATCTACTGCATTAGGTTGAGGTATTTCCTCAAGGTGTTCTACAAATCTTCTGGCGTTTTGGCTCATTATTTTTAGCCCCAGCTCTCGTCTGCATTTCTGGTTGGGGGTGCATGCATGATTGGTGATTTCAGGTTTTTGGTAGTTTTCCATAGCGAATATTCTGTACTAGAATCATTAGTAAGTTTCCGTAGGAACTCGCCAATGGTATCGCTCTTTATCTGTTTAATATCTCGTCTCAGCTGAGATGTAAGATTATTTAGTATAGTTTATCTTGTGGGGATCTGGACTGTTGCCGTTTTTTTCCTTGTTTTTCTTTTTCCCGATAATAATTCCAGAATTTCTTTAGTATAGTTATTTCCTTCCAGATTCCTTTTAATTTCTGGTGTGTTTTTATCCGCCTTGTTCTCCACTTTCTAAGAGTTGTATCTGGTACGATGAATTCCAGCTTTCATGCCAACGTATGGGTGGACGTCCAGTTGGTCTGCTGGATCTTGGGAGACCATCTTTTGCAATCTTGGGCAATCTGTTGTCGTCCATCCGTTCAACATGATCTCTCCATTCGCGAGGTCTGTTTCGGGACCATCCAACTATGTCTTGAACATCGCAAAATTCTCGGATGTCTTCGCTTCTTTTGTGGTCCCTTAGTGTGTAGCCTGCTATGGATCTTAGAGACCTCATCTCTGCTGTGCGGATAGTCCTTTTTGTTGTGGAGTTTTCGGCTCTTGCTTCTACAGCGTAAGTCATAGCAGGTCTCACACAGGTCTTATATATGCGGACTTTGCTTTTAATGGAGATGTGCTTGTTTCGCCATATTATATCTCTAAGGAATCCTGATATTAAAGCTGCTTTGGCTGTTTGAGACTTTACTTCTTCTTGGAGGTCTCTGCTGCTCGTGATGTTGACGCTGATATATTTGAAGCTCTTTACCTGTTCTACTGGTTTATTGTATACAGCCAATTTACATCTTCTGGGCTCTTTTAAGATGGTTAGCACTTTTGATTTTGCTACCGATATCTCCATGTTGTATTTGGTAGCTGTCTTTTCGAACCGATAAAGCATTCTCTGCAGGTTGTCCTCACCCTCTGAGACCAGCACGGCATCGTCCGCGTAGCAAGTTACTTCTAGTTCTTTGTCCCCTAGTGAGTATCCCTTTCCAACCTTTTTTACTTCCGCTATAAGTTCGTCCAAAATCAAGTTGAAGAGGATGGGGCTTAGGCTATCGCCTTGTCTTATTCCAGTTTGCATGGCTGGTCAGCGTGTCTTTCTGCCTTCCACTTGTATTTGGGTTCAGTTGTTAGTGTTTAACTCCGCAACAATGCTTGAAATATCCTTGTGCACGTTTTTCTTTTTGAGAAGTTTCACAACATCAGTGGGTCCTACTCGGTCAAATGCTTTCGTAAGATCTTTAAAACAAATATATGCTGTTTTGTTGTATTCTATAGCCTTTTCAGCAATTTGCCTGATAGCAAAGATGGAATATACAGTTGACCTATTTTTTCTGAAGCCTTGTTGCTCTTCGCATATGCCATGAGAGGATATATCGTCTGCCAGTATTTTAGTGAATAGTTTTAGCACTGAACTTAATAGCGTAATTCCTCGATAGTTTTCTGGATCTTTTCTGCTTCCCTTCTTAAAGTTTGGAATGGTTATGCTTTCTTTCCTTTCGTTTGGTATTTTTTTGGATTCTATGATTTTGTTAAAGAGAACGTGTAGCCCTTTGGATAGTGTATTTCCTCCGTGCTTCAGTAATTCGTTGGATATTTAGTCTATTCCCGCGGATTTGCGGTTTTTCAATTTGGTGATCGATTGTTTCAGTCTCTCATAGGACACGGTCCACGGTTCTTGAGTGTTATTGATATGCTGTTCTGTGTCAGGATTTACTGCGTCTATGTCATTGCTATAGAGTTGACAGAAGTGTTTTTCCCAATCGTTAAGTGCAATTTTCGTTATCTTTTTATGTTCGTTTATGAGTTTTTTCCTATTCCTTAACATGTTCCAAATCTTCCTCTGGCCTCCTTAAAGGTGGTGTTCCAAGTCTGCCGAGAAACTTTCCCAATGTGCTCTTTTAATGTATTGGATTTTGTTGTTGGTTGTATTTCTTACGGCTTTGTATTCATCCAGTGTTAAGGTTTGTGATCTGTATTTCAGGTATGCTTTGCGCTTTTCGTTTGCTAGTTCTTTGACTTCCTTAGTAAACCATGGTTTTCTGTTTGGTTTGGTAGATTTATTTGATGTTCTTCTTCCAACAGCTTCTTCGGCGTCTTGGAGTATGTTTGATTTCTATCAGGTCAGGAACTTTTTCCGGATCTGTAGGCCAGTATGTAGCTTTGCCCGTTGAAATGACTTCACATCCACAGCTCTGGACCGCTCTTGCAGTCCCCTTCCTTTAGTTGTAATCAATCTGGATCCCCAGTGCGTATGTTTTGCGTTGTAGTCTCCGCCTACTATAAATCGATTTCCTAGATTTTTGAAAAGTTCTTCATATCTTCCACATTTGATGTTGTGTTTTGGAGGACTATACACACTAGCCAACGTAATGTTACTATTCGTGGTTATAATTTTCACTATTATTGCTTGGATGTCTTCTGCTTCAAATTTATTTTCTTCATAATGACAAATATTTTCTTTGATTATTCCTCCTTTCGCTGCTTTTTCTGGATGAATTGCGTGGTAAACTTTATATCCTTTCAATTTAATAAATGCTTGCCTTGTGAAATGTGTTTCTGATATTAAACACACTTCGATCTTATTTATGTCAAGGATTGCTCGAAGGTCTTGTGCTTCTTTTAGTATTGTCCTCAAGTTTTTTAATTCTTTGGTTTGCACTCAAAACTGTATCTTCCATTTGAGTGATTTTATTTAATATAAGCTGTAATGTTTCGTCACTATTGCTTCCCTGAGATTTTGTTGGTTTCTTTATCCCTATCTCAGCTATAGATTCATAAGTTGGTGTATCCTGATTATGACTTTGTTTTCTTCCTTGTTCTCTTTGTTCAACTTTTTCTTTAATGACATTTGTTGGACTAGTTTTGATACAATTTCTACTTTAGTGCCTTTACTTATTTCATCTATGTTTTCCTCATTGGCAAGCGTTAGCACGAACATATTTAATGGAGATTTTTCTTTCCATTTTGACTGATTTTTGTTCCTCAAATTTTCAAAGGTTTAGTGCGTTTTTTTCTGGTTTGCTTCTTTGGAAACTTAGGAATTTTACCAGAAAATTAATATTAACTTTCTGCCACAAGTTTCTTTCATTTCGTCGTCTGATGATCGTTTTATAAAAATTTAAATTTTCGAAACAATATTTCACTGTGAAAACAGTGTAATGAACGTTTTCAATTTCCCATGCAAAACTTGCAAATTTTCTTGACATTCTCCTGGAACGGTGAGGCATGGTTATAACAAAATTAAGGTTTATCAAAGGGAGGATAAAAGAACCCCCGTTAAATGAACGGTTTATATCCTTATACCTAATTGGGCTTAACCGGAAGCATTCTAATTGCCTCGTGGCACATTTATCATTATCCCCCAGACCGAATTTCCGATTCCTTGCGCCCCCCCTCCATCTGACCCAATATGGTTCATTCTCTTTTCCGGCTGCCTTTCAGCATTACTTTTTGCTCAATTAAAAGCAATTTTCGTCGGTAATCTCGTTATCAGCAGCGCCCTCTAAGGAAGTGTTTATGTGTGTTCTAGGTGCAGTTGAGCCCTTTTCTCGAATCCAGAACAGAGTGTTTTTCCACACACACTTCTCCCCAGCAGCCGCTTTATCGTTGCCACTAATGATAATGACGCAGCGTGCAAATGAAAGACACAAAGTAATTGAAGGAACTTGCGGTCTGTATTTAGACATTCGCCTTTCCGGTCTTTCATTACGTCTCGTATCTTAAGGGCCTCCGGTTTTGGCCCCTAATTTCGGCACAAATTTATTTTGTTCACTTGACTCCCTGCTTACAGATTAATACGTTAAGATTGGACCGTTTTCACGTACTGGAAGTTGCTTCTTAGAAATCCCGCCGAGGATGCGATGAGTCATTGGAGTTTTTTAATATTAAACTGTGAAAACCGCATTAAACAAATGACTTTCTGGGTGGACATGTGAATGTTGGCACTGCTCTCCCTAATAAGGCCTTCTCTAATCCTGCTTAAATTCCTTGAAAAACATTCTGTGCGCCAGGTGGAAGAGAAGACCTCCAAAATGAATGTGCGACAATAAATATGTTAAGCAGACATGGACACGTTTAATCCGGCTAAAATTCCCCATTCACAACTCCAAACAAACGAAACAGAGCTGCTCAACCTACGACATATAACAAATAAATAAACAGGGCAAGGGTCGAGGAACAAATCGTAGGATACCGGCATTTGCATGCGCTTAGGCAACCGGGCCTGGTTAAATCAAATAGCAGCTTTAAAGCATGGATAAAACAGATGGTCAGACAACTCCTAAGCTGCTCTAGCCTGAGAAAAATATCCTCTTTTAGGACTGACAGGTGTATTCGTTTCAAATACGGATCGCGTATATTTCGGGGTGATGGATAAGTACGGCGAGGAATTTGACCCTTGTTAAACTGGCTTAAGAGGCGATTTTCGATAAAGCAAGTGAACCTCCACAGTAAAATAAACGCATTTCTAGATAGTTCGAAATAATCTACCGACAGACCAGGGAGGCGAGTTTTCCAACAGCGCCTTCTTCAGCTGGCACTCAATTGCATAATTAAAACCGTCAATAGCGCAATATCCAGACATGTTTACTGGAAATGCTCCAGCTCAATACCCGATGGCAAACTTTCCACGTCGAGTTCACAAAAGTTCGTTAAACTGACTTTTCTTTGGAGGCTGGGATAATTAGGCAAGGTGGCAATTGCTGTCACGTAACCATTAACAGCAGCAAATCGGTTAAATTGCCCGTGAAACCACCAAAATGGGTGGCAAATTTGAAAAATTTCCTCCCTCATTCGACTGCGACATGGAAGGGTTAAGGGTTGTTGTCGACTGGATCGATGTGGGCGCCATAATGTTATTAAATTAATTAATGACGGCAATTTAATTACAGCGTGAGTGGATATGGAACAGCATGTAACGACCGAGATAATTATGCTGAGCGCGCGTTAACACTGTATCATAACAAAATTACTCTAAGCCATCTGTAAACTGTATGCGGGTCGCAAACATCTTGAAACATGCAGCGTAAAACCAAAGACTTCATGTATTATCACTCGAAATCTGGCCTGGAAGACCGAAGACACAGCTTTTTGTTGAAGTCTGGGACGAGAAATGTTAGGTGTTTAGTTAGTTAGTAAATGTGCAGAAGATTGTAACATTGGCTTGGTTATCGAAACCAGTTGGCGTGAAGAAACAATAGAAACATCATTTTTTCCGATGAAGCTACGTTCTGTTTGAATGGTAAATTGAATTGATTGCACCATGGTGTCTTTATTTCCAAATCCATTAGAGTCAGATTCACCTGACGAAGAACTGATTTTCCAGCAAGATCGCGCTCCTTTATCCTATGCTGCCGTTGTGCGTACACTTTTGTACGATACCACTCATAGGAAGGAGATGACCAATTGAATGGCCTCCTATATCGCCAGACCTAACTCCGATAGATTTATTTTTGAGGGGTTACTTCAAATCGATAAATATCCACACATTCTGAACCCATAATTTTATTGTTCTACTGTTTCTTTAAATAAATTGGTCTTTTCAGGACTGCCAACATTTGAAAGAAATCGCTCCTATGAATTATTAATAGGTCCAATGGTTAATTCCTCGGCAACTGTTCAGTTTGTGTATAGGACACGGCCGCTGAATCACACTTAGAATTTAATGGAGAAATCAAAATTGGAATAAAAAATTGGTGCTTCCATTTGAACACATGAAGTTCTTGATCGTATCTCATTTTAGGACCACCGTGTATAAATAAGTTTGGCATAAAAAATCGCATTTAGAAATGAAAATTGAATGGCTCGAGCTTTTTTCCAAAAAATGGTCTGTTGAATTTTAAATGAATTTAGACATTACTTCTGATGATGGAACATGCAATGAGAAAAAGAAGAAAGAGAAAGGACTAATATAATTGATAAGCAAGTAAGCTATTAGGACTGATCAAAATTGAAGTAATCTAGAATAATCGCATTATGGGGCCATCAGTAAAGTCAAGGAAGTGGTTTAAATCACCCAAAACGGGTATCAGAAGAAAAGAGAATGGGTGACAGAACAATTTCGGATGGTGAAGAAATGGGAATCCGGGAGAAGAAATATTTTTTATTTCTAAAGTTTAAGTTTTTAAAGTTTCAAAAAAAATTTTTAAAAAGTTTTATGAGTTATAACTCATCAACCACTGAGTTATAACTCACTAACTCACAATGCAGCAACAACTCAAAAGCGCAACTCAACACAGTGTTACCCATGCCTACTTCGTATGTATATTTGATTGAGAAGCTCGTGTAAAATCACTGCTCCAGTATGGAGGCAAAGAAACAACGTGTAATGTGCTTCAAGGTTCCACTAACTCTGATGAGAAAAATCAACCACGGGTTCATTGCATGCCTCTTCTCCCTCTTCGAGCGCATTCTAGAGTGCACAACGTCTAGAGAAAAAAGCCGAAGAAGGTGCAAGGGTGGTTGCATATGCACAATTTAGTGGCGCTAACAAACTTAGTAGTAGGTGTAGGTGCGTCCAGCACAGTATTTCTAACATTTGTGCTTTCTAGACAATTTCCTCTCTGTCGCTCGATCATTTTTTTAGACTTGCTTGAGTTAAGAGAGATAATTGTGGAAATAACTTTCGTACATTTTTGTTCTGCGCTGCAAGAATCAAATAATGTAGTTTGGATTGAAATCAACTTCTTTTCTACCATGGTCGCCTTCTGGTAGTTGTAGATTAACTCTGTATTCTTGTTTCCTTCAGTATCCTCACGGCTTGCAGATGATCGCTGATTCCAAAGCCGGCACGGAAGGTTGTCTGCTCGAGTGGCTGGTGAAACTTGAGTTTGTTTTCTAGTCTAGTGGTTATTATTTTCGTCAAGAGTTAGTAGAGGTGGTTCCACAGGCTTATTGGGCTGTAGTTTCCCCGCTCTTCTTCTTGTTTCCTACTTTGTGTAGTAGCATCACAGTAGAATTGTATCATTTACGCCAGAGTCTTCTTCGAGTGCTTTGCTGTTTTTGGTGCTCCTTAGAGCAGATTTGATTTCCTCCAAGGAGATATCTGGTCCTTCTTCGAACCCTTGACATACAATCTCTGTCCTACCTGAGAGCCTGTTAAGGTCCGGATCCACAATTGCGTTTTCTCTCTGTGGCTCGTGCATAATGACTGATCGAAATCCTTCAAGATCTTCTGTATTTTTTACTGTTTATTTTTATATTTCTTCCTTGCTTTCTTCTGTGCAGCACTCTTATGCCTTTATTTTCCCATAGAGAATGTTCGATTACCCTTTTATTGTCAGATCTGATATCACTTATTATGGTTTTGGCCACTTGTTTTTCTTTGCCTTCATCAATCATTTCCCTCCTTTCTTGCGTCAGTTGTCTGGTGGCTTGAGTGAGTTTTTCGTTTCTCTTAGTTTTTGGACATTGGCTGTTTTGACTATTTTGTTACTCGTGCATTTTAAATGTCCATATCGTTTTGGAGACCTGAGTTTTCGATGTCCTTTGTTAACGATTCTTACCGATATCAATCATTAAGTTTCCTCGTTTCCTCCTTCCCTTGGTGATAGCCCCGTATGTCCACAATGTGGAATGGCGCAGGAAACATCATACCACCTATTCAAATAACATTTGAACATTGTAGTAGAGATTTGTTGGGCTTGTGACTTTTTCTGTATTGAATTCCGAAATTGGTGCGCCCCTGTCGGAGATCTTCGTGCCGGTCACCACAAGTGCTATTTCCGGGTTTAGCGATTGAAAGGTTGATTTTCCAGCTTATCATAGTCGCGACAATTTTAGCATCCTGGAGATAAGTGGTCATTGTTTTCTTTTGGGTGGCTCACTTGTCAGAGCTGACCGATGACCATTGTCTTGAATTTGAAGGACGTGAGAAATCACACTGTGGCGTTCGGCGGGAGATCTACTTTTGGTACCCTTTAGGATCAGCCCACATTCCAATGGCGCGACCACCCAAGGGGCCGAAACCCAAATCGTGGGAAACATCCTTCCCTCACCCTGCTTCTCTAATTTTGACCACGCAAGTCGAAAGAAGGGACGAAAAAGTAGGGACAGTCTTCGCCATACACTCGTCGGGACTAGACAGTCGTGAGCATACACTCTTCGGGACTACACCCAGTAGTCATCTCAAGACAGTCTTCGCCACACACTCTTCGGGACTACACCCAGTAGTCATCTCAAGACAGTCTTCGCCACACACTCTTCGGGACTACACCCAGTAGTCACCTCAAACCAGTCTTCGCCATACACTCGTCGGGACTAGACAGTCGTGAGCATACACTCTTCGGGACTACACCCAGTAGTCATCTCAAACCAGTCTTCGCCATACACTCGTCGGGACTAAACAGTCGTGAGCATACACTCTTCGGGACTACACCCAGTAGTCATCTCAAACCAGTCTTCGCCACACACTCGTCGGGACTACACCCAGTAGTCAGCTCCAAAAAGTAAAGAGCAGTCTTGCACTCAACCTCGCCAGAAAGAGGTGTCACCACAAATAGTCCCAAGTCTACAAAGGTAGAACTGCCCAGCCTAATCGCACACTGAAGTAATAAACGGTGGTTACCAGTACTGGTTTCGCATTTGGCAAAAGGCCATAGCGCTTATTATTTCTGCGACTGCCCCAACTATACCCACCAAACACTAATCCTTTGGTCCTTCGAGTAAAACAAAGTTCTCCCCAAATTATTCCGGTGTTGCAATCCAAAGGTTCGAAATAGCATCTCCGAAACACCACCTATGAGCAGTCTGCCATCGTTGGTCGTTTACTAGGAGGGGTCTCCTTGGGGCCTCAACACTCCCCCGCATCGAACCTCCTTCCTAGGAGTGGAGACGGACCCTTGCCTTTGTCAGGGAGACGGGACACCTGGGTGGCGAATGTCAGAAATGGTAAGTTGGGGATGGATGGAGGGGAATGGCGAAAAGGACCTTAATTAGTACTTGGTACGGAATTATGGGACATTATCTGATTCACATGAATTTCACATGAATTTCGGGAACATTTGGCTAGTCACTTGTGCTTAGATTTTCTTCAAAATCTATTAGGTGAAGATTTCTTCAAAACTCCAATTTCAGAATCACTGGTTAGAAGCTGGAAGCCCAATATCGTGGCGAGTCAGAAGCCCTGATATTCATTCAATGGACTTCTGCTTTTGGGGTTTCAACGTGAATTATCTCAAAAAAAATACATGAGAAACCATAAATGTTATATGAGTGTTTCCCTCCATGTATAGAGCTGCAACTTCATTGACCCTTAAAACCATTTTCATTCATTGACAACGATTTACCAGTTGGGTTCTTTGAAAAGTGGACGTTTTCTGAAATAAAACATTCTGCCGCCGTCTCAACTTGCATTCCTGCAATGAATTTATGGCTCTCATGACCCAGTTGCTCTAAGCGTCCGACGAACGATAAGACGTAATTAACACACGTGAACTTCTCGGCGGTTAAAAATTTAGTTATTAGATTTTAACTGTTACGTAGAAATCTGTCAGCGGCAATTTGAATTGCAAATGATTTCCGCCGTTTATCGAATATTTTCGCTGGCAAATCGTAAATTACGTTGGTGTGTTGCAAGTATCGTTCACGCAGGCACAATGCCTGAGAATAATGAAACTGTGCGGTATTATGGGACTTTTAACTCGACTGCACACAAGCCCAAAATTCAATCTGAAAATATGGCTCGCCAACTGACGTATCCCATTCCATTATTCCGCATTAACGTGTCGCACACCAGATAAGATTTAAGATGCGGTATTTCTTCCTCGAGAGTGCCGAACGAACTTAAAATGTAACATGTCTTTGGCTGTTTGCATTTTAAATTTACGACTGGCAAGATTGGGCGCCGCCTTGCAACAACGACTTGACCTACATTGGACGGATTTAATGGAGACTTGCTTCCTTTCTCTAAGAGGCAGCGTAGAATGCACCTTTGATACCGTCAGTTATCCGAAAGCGTAAGTGGCTTTTCGCATAATTCCCCTGCGTTAATAAAGGCTCCTGTAATAGGCATTGTTCAATTCGGGAGTACAATGGTGTCATCATTTATTCACCAGCCTGAATCGATTCGAGGAACACATGGAATATTTATTGTCGTTGCGTTATATTAGGAAACCCACATTATTCGCTTCGTGCAGGCAACTGCAGATATTGGGAAACTCTCAAGAGGCATCAGTCTGAATGGGGCTCTTTGAAAACTTTTTCGTACAAATTGAACCGTCCGGATTTTAATAAACAGTCCAGAATTGTTCAGAACTATAAGAATAATCTGGACATCGATCAGCAAAGGCCTTTTAATCAGCTTACGTTCTGCCTTTAGTGCTTCACTGTCACGGAATGTGCCGTGCCAATGTTTCAATCTTATTGTCGTAGTTTAGTGCCATTTCTAGATTATTAACGTCACCCGGATTTTTCCCTCAGATCTACCAAAAACTCGCTCTATTTTTATATTTGCGGATTTACATTAAGGCGGCAAACTATCTGCAAAAGCCAAATAGCAACTGCCATAGACCTAAGTCTGGAAACCTAGCAGGTCCATGCAATTAATCCTCGCTTTAAGCCATTTTGATACTCCATTCTTTGATCATCGCAAGTCAGTTTCAATTTGCTCTTCAGGCCTAAACAGCTGCTTTTCGAGTAGCATAATGTCAGTGTATATGAAGTGGCATTTGTTAACTATCCCGAAACGGTCAGGGAATATTAATGTTCCGGCCAAAGTTAGGCAAAGCAAACTACCTAAACCAACCGCAGCTAGTTGAGCCTTGGTTATGATATACAGTGGGTGTTATTAAGTTGGTGACCTTTTAAAGGATTATCTTCCATTATTAACATTGTCCATTTTTGGCGTCAGATTTAGTTTAATTCGTGATGGATTATAATGTGGGAACTCGAGTTCTAAGGAAGTTAAGACGCCCATGTAGGATGCAGTGCACTTTAATGCAAAGCAATGGACTTTTGCATCTGGAATGTTTGTGTAAAATTTAGCGCGTCTGAATAACAAATCATTTTTATCCATAAAGATTATTACATATTATCAAAAATCATTTTGTAAAGATAGAAATTTAGCATATTTTAAAACATTTGGAATTATACAGAGTGCGTCGGAAAAGTTGCAGCGCAGAAAGCAGCATTAGCAGTTTTCCTAGCGGAACACCCCATATTTAATTTAATTTTTGAATTGATGTGTAAATTTCGATTACTTTTTTTATGAAAAAATTGAACCAAAACTAGATAGGTTTTTAGTTATTCGACTTTAATGATAAAATTTCGCATTTTCATGGTGAAAAAGTTCGCACTGAAACTATTCAATATTTGCCAATATTTTATATAACAAAAAGTACACTTGCGTGCATAGAAATCGACCCACAGTAAACTTTTGAATTTAACTATATTTGTTTTAAAAACTATTCATTAGATCAAAAAAAAAACATATGCTGTTTGAAAGACAATTTAATATGCTTTAATGTGAGTATAAATTATTGTGAGTATCCTATGTTTAACATAGTGAAATTAATACATT
Source organism: Dendroctonus valens (assembly GCA_024550625.1). Classification (NCBI taxonomy): domain Eukaryota; kingdom Metazoa; phylum Arthropoda; class Insecta; order Coleoptera; family Curculionidae; genus Dendroctonus; species Dendroctonus valens. Next base: position 217,208 of record JAJTJO010000118.1, read on the forward strand.
AAGCAAATTAATTTTATTATTATTACTTTATTTTATTTATTATTTATTTATTATTTATAACATAAATAGGGTTATTGACAATTTAAAACTTAACAGTTAATTTTATAATAATGAGTGGGACCTCCTCTTTCCCTAATAACTTCTCTCATACGACTAGGCATAGATCTAATCAAGTTTGCTATTGTTTCTTGAGGGATGTTAAACCACTCTTCTTCTAACTGCCACAATAAGCTCTAGGATCGAGTTTGGGGTATGAAGTCTAGCTCGAATTCTTCGTTTGGCTCATCCCATAAGCGCTTCGATCGGATTTAGGTCAGGACTGTATGCTGGCCACTCCATAACCCGAAAACCGACCTCCTGCAATGTAATCTTGCACGATTGAAAAGAAAACTCAACTCAAAACGAACTCAACAGAAACGTCAAAACACTAATAGGCCAATACAAAAAGGACAAATGGCTAGAGACATGCAAATAAATAGAAAAAGACGAAGGTAAAACGTACTGGCAAAAAATAAAAAAACTGTCACGATACAAAAAAAAACATTATTACTGGTATAATAAATGAAAACGGTACAGAACTGTATACAGACAAGGCCAAAGCGGACGCATTTGCCAGACATTTTCAACATGCCTTCACAACCTCCACTAACCCTAACTTTGACGACCAAAACTTTAATGCAATAAATGATTGGTACGAGACCTACTTCACAAACGAAACAAACAACACACATCAACTAATTACTGAAGAAGAATACGACGAAGCACTCGCACACATTAAAAACACGGCGCCGGGAAAAGACAATATAAAAGGCAAACTACTGAAAAATCTTACTCCACAAACACACACACACATACTGAACCTATTCAACAACTGTATTGAAACTAACACGATACCAGATACCTGGAAAACAGGAATAATAATACCAATTCCTAAAACCCGACTAGACCATACACAAACACAAAACTACAGACCTATCACACTACTCCCTGTACTGAGTAAAATTTTTGAAACTATAATAAAAAATAGACTGCAACAATCAGTTGGACAACACATACCACAATGCCAATTCGGATTTAAACCTAAACACTCAACTGTTCACCCACTTTTTATACTAACCAACAACATACAAAGGACTCACCTCACGAACAAGAAAACAGCATGTTTCTTCATGGACATCAATAAGGCCTTTGACAGTGTCTGGCACAAAGGACTTTTATATAAACTGTACCAGCTTAAAACCCCCAAATACATAATTCACGCAATCAGCAACCTACTCACAAACAGACACCTAGAAGTACGCATAGACAACACCCTCTCCTTTGCTTTCTCCCCTGAACAAGGACTCCCGCAATAATCCCCGCTATCACCCCTTCTTTACAATATATACTACCACGACATATACAATCACAATCTCCACGACAAAAGACACATTGACAAATCTGCTTACATACTACAATACGCCGACGACACTGCATTGATCGTGCACGACAAAACTACAGTAAAAGCAGTACAAAAACTTGCAAACTACTCACAGACAATACAATTGCTTGGTTCTACAAATGGAGACTTACACCAAGCGCCACGAAAAACCAACTACTTTTACCAAACCACCAAATTAAAGACGACTCTCCATCAATAACAACAGACGTAAACAGAATTAGACCAAAACAAGAGGCAAAATATCTAGAATGACACTGGACCAAAAACTAAAATTTACAAAACACGCACAGAACGTAAGAACAAAAATCATTCAACGGACAAAACACTTCCGATCACTGACGTACAAAGACAAAGGAATCAGTACAAAGACCGCCACAAAAATTTACCAATCAATATGTAGACCTCTGCTTGACTACGGACATATACTGACAGCGAATGCATCTGGGAAAACTAAACAACACATTCAAACAACAGAACAGATTGCCCTGAGATCAATAACGAAAATAAGACATCCTCAAAACCAACTACACAACCCCTCAAACCAACTACTCTACGAACGAACAAAAATAACGCGAATAACAGAAAGACAACTCCAATTGCAAACGAAATGGAAAAACAATCCCTACAACTGGACCCTACTGAATCCCCTTTGCCTCACGAGATAAACGAGACAATCCCGCTTCCGCTTCCCAACAACAACACTACTTGAACACTTCTAACACGACTGAACCAACCTGCTAGACGATGAAAAGACATGACATAGAGGAGAGATTTATTTTTTTTGCTTTGTAATAATTTTAAGCACTTCAAATTATTCCTGGGTTTAGTCAATTTTATTGTTTATCGTTCAAAATGTTACAAATACGTTTCGGTTTCTTTCTCCACCATCATCAGTTTGTGTGTCTAGATGTTTCTACCTTCACATTTGACTGGACATTCTGAATGTCCATGTCATTTGTAACATTTTGAATGATAAACAATAAAATTGACTGAAACCCAGGAATAATTTTGAAGTGATTAAAGTACAGTCAGGAAAATATACCCAACTATGAATAATTTTAAGTATACAGTTAAGATAGTTTAAGTTAGAAAATTAATCCAATACATGCATATATGCAAGGGCAGAAAGGACCAGGGGCCGATAGCCTATTGGGAAATAAAGATTATATATATATATATATATATATATATATATATATATATATATATATATATATATATATATATATATATATATATATATATATATATATATATATAAATCTTGCACGATTCTTGCGGTGTGCGGCCTGGCATTGTCATGCATAAAGGTAAATTCTTCTCCAATGTAGTCGTCGTAAGGTACCACATGAATTGCTAAAATATCCTCGATATATCTGACAGCCGTTAAACCTCTTCTTCCGTGAACACGGTCGCCCCTACGAATGAACTCAGGGTCGGTTGGTGCTCCTATAGAAATTGCACCCCAAATCATACAGAAACCACCTCCATAAGCACTTCGCTCTTCAAAGCAGCAATCTGCAAATCGCTCTCTTGGTCTTCGGTACACTTTCCTTCTTCGGTCGCTACCATGGAGGCATATTCTGGTCTCATCTGAGAACAGAACAGATCCCCATTGTTCCAACGTCCAATTCAGATGATCCCATGCAAAACGCAGGCGTGCTTGCCGATGAGCTGGAGTAAGTTTTGGGCCAATCGCAGGTGTTTTAGGGGTCAGGTTATTTTCCTGCAGTCTTCGTCTTACTGTCCACTGACTAATAGCCACTCCTCGCGCTTCACGGAGCTGTCGTTGCACTTGAACGGCATTAAGGTGACGGTTTCTTTATGTTTTTGACACAATAAAGCTCACGAGCGCTTGTAAATCGCCTTCTGCCTGTTCCAGGTCGCCTATGAAAGGATCCAGTCTCCTCATAATGTTTGCACACTCTTCGAACCGCTGCGCTTGTCATATCCAATAGTCTAGCAACAGCTCGCTGACTAAGTCCATTTTCGTGTAGTATGCATTAAACTAACACACTTAAACACTATTGAGATTATGAAAAACGAATTAAAATGCAAATTTCAGTTGCAAACGCAATAATTTTAATATTTGATAATTTTTTTATTTTCGTTACAATCACCACATAAACACGTTTCATTGGTTCACCGGTTGCTACGCATATAAACGACAAGCCTTCTTGATAAATTTATACTCACATTAAAGCATATTAAATTGTCTTTCAACCAGCATATTTCTTTTTTTGATCTGATGAATAGTTTTTTAAAAAAAAAATATAGTTAATTTCAAAAGTTCACAGTGGGCCGATTTCTATGCACGCAAGTGTATAATCTGCAACCTCTCAGATGCACGCTGTATAATTGTGAATATTTTTAGAATCTGCCCGTTTAGTACCTTTACAATAGGACGATGACAAAATTGAAAAAAATATACCGGTTAAGCGTAAGTTTACGTTACTCTATGGCTGGGACACCCTATGCATTTTCAGTCGTTAGGGCAGGTTTAATTTTGCTCCTTTAAACAGGTCTTCCTATGAGAAATCGTCTACAATTCCCTAGGCGCCATGCAGCCAGGTAAATACGTTAAGAATATTTTCCTTGAACGCTCTAATGGGAGCCAACAGTTAATTTTAACAGCTACTTTCTGGTGCAGCTCGCCTAGATAAAATTAAAAACTTCTTTTTAATCTTGCAACTTTGCATAGATCTAGCACTTTTTAATTAGAGGCATATTTCAACTGCAGAATGAATTACCCTGCCAGCGGTGCAAATTATTAATTTCGTCAAAGAAGAAAATGGAGGTTGAACAGGCGAGAAAACTTGACCAGCCGAGGCTCAAGGTGGAGTGATGTTAGGTGATTTCGTTTTCGTCAACTCAGTTTCCTCTTCACAACCTGTTTGTAGAGATTAACTGATAGGACATGCTGTCGGCTTAAACGCAGAATTAGGGCCTTAAGAGAATAACAAACAAGCCTATAAATTACGCATTATCGCAGCCCGACCAACCCTGTGAATATTAATGGGCACTTTGGCTTGTATCAAAAGTCGAAGCACCTTGCCGAAGGGCGCACACGGCCTTATCAACTCATCTCAGGGCTGTTTTCTCACGTAAATCGATAACGTTGGTTATTTAAAAAGCCTTTCTTCCGGCTACACTACGTGTGTGCCATGGTTTCGCTATGGGAACCGGTTCTCGTTATTCGATTTCACTAATAAAACTAGTTGGAAGGAAATTTCAGATTAATTTTCTTTGAACTGGGAAATCCACTTTGTGTGGAACATACTGGATGCGTATTATGCCAATGGAACATGTGCTTCTCGCAATCAATTGAATTAAGCTTTCACTGCTGGGTTTATCTAATGAGCTTAGTCTTTGTGATTGAGTGCATCTATGATGGAAGAGAATTTTATAATTAGCGTTTCGACGATCCAAATCGTATATGATCAGCAACAGTATATTTGCTATTAAGCAATATTTTATAAGTATTAGTACAGTACTTGCTTCGGACAGGAGAATATGCTCGGCCGCATCTGTTCCGAACCGTTTCAACACGGGCAGTTACCACAGGCTGGTGAGAGCAAGAATAGAAATTAACACTCATCTCGAACGAAAGAAGTTGATTCCAAAAACGATAAAACCATCTATAAAAGTGTTAACAGAAAAGAAAGAAGAATACAAAAGGCAAATAGAAAGGAAACTCCAACCAACTGAGGCTCTTGAACAGATAAACATAAACGAAGTAAACACCAAAATTACCAACACGATCAGCGAAGCCACAAGAGAGGTTTGCGCTATTAAGACAAAGAAAAAACGACAAACTCAGTGTCAACACAGCTCAGCTAATAAATGAACGTCGGAACACAGACAGGGACGCACCATGGTATGAAACATTGAACAAACAAGTAAAAACAGCAATACGAAGGGATGTACGGGCGCACAACACACTACATGAGAGTACTACGCTCAAAGAGAGCCAAAGGATAGATGGTCATCCATAAGATGAAGAACAATCTGGGAGAAATAGTAACAGACAAAACAGACACAGTGACTGTGTTCCAGGTCTTCTACCAAACCCTGTACATGCCAGTCAATCCAGCAACCAAACCAAATGAAACAAAAACCGATCATCCTGAACGTGGGCTCAGAAGAAATTCCCGAAATAGATGTCCCTGAGCTCAGAGCAGGGCTAAACTCGATGAAAAGTCGTAAAACACCTGGAGAGGACCGCGTCACGTGCGAAATTCTTAAAACTGGATCGGAAACCTTGGAAAAAGCACTGCTTGTGTTGCTGAACAAATGTCTCAAAGAGGGCAACATCCCCGAATCGTGGCAAAATGCCGAGGTAAAACTCATATTGAAGAAAGGTGACTCTTCAAACTCTCTTTAACGTCCAAAGAGGCGTGCGGCAGGGCGACACGATCCCCCAAAGCTTTTCACTCTGGCACTGAAAGACATATTCAAAAACCTGAGGTGGGATCAAAAGGGCGTGTGTATAGACGGAAAGTACCTGAATCATTTACGTTTCGCAGACGACATTGTAATTATGAGCCAAGACATAAACGAACTGGCGGAAATGGTGAACGAACTTGGGCAAGCTTCAAAAGATGTTGGCCTGCAAATAAACTTCCAGACCACCAAAATCTTTTCTCACGAAAATGTCCAAATGACATTAGATAACCACTACTTGGAAGCATGGAGCATTATAGCTATCTGGTAGCATAGTACTAAATTGGGCAGGGACAACCAAACGGCGGAAGTCACAAGGAGAATCAGCTTGACTTGGACTGCCTATGGAAAGCTAAACCATATTCTCAGAGACCGTAAAGTCCCAATCTGCCTCAAGAGGAAAGTGTCCAATGCGTGCATTATCCCCGTTGCAACTTATGGCTTAGAAATCACCAGTCTCACGGTCAACAGCATAACCCGCTTAAGAGTCCGCCAGAGAGTCAATGGAGCGAGCGATGGTGGATATCAGCTTGAAAGACAGAGTACGCAGCACGGAAGTTCGCAGACGCACTGGAGTATCGGATGTCATAGAACGGATTGCAAGATTGAGATGGCAATAGGCAGGTCATGTTGCCCTGAGATGACGTGAAATGGACCAAGAAAACAATGCAGTGGAGACCCAGAGAGTCGAAAAGGAGTGTTGGTAGAGCCCACGCGAGATCGCGGGATGACCTACAGTTGCTAGCCGGGGAGAACTGGATGCACACCGCTCAAAGCAGATCGACCTGGAAAAAGATGGAGGAGGCCTATGTTCAGCAGTGGACGTCTAAGGGCTGAACAACAACAAGAAGAAGAAGATTAGTTTAGCTAAACATTACAAGTGAAATATTGTAAACTTTGCGGAAACTTAGGCAAAAACAAAAATATTTGTGGTTAGTCTTTAATTGTACCTCAAATCTTAAAATGTATAACGATGTCGAACATGCATAAAGTTTACCCTACTTGAGGAGACTGGTCGATCAAATTGTCTTAATGACAGATGTGCAAGCCAGTCTGTTGCTTATTACAGTTAAACTGTTTTTTCTGATAAAGTGAAAAATGCCTGAGGATGTGAAAGTGGTCGCCACTGCGTCTGAACTATGAGAAGTCACTCTGAAGGCGGCACCCATTAGGCGGCTGGCTTTAGTTTAATAGAAACCAGTACGAGTACCAGGTATGGAAGATTAATGAAACATTTCGCGTATGAACTTCGGATCAATCAAGGATTTTCCTCAGAAACGCTCTTTTAACATTAAGCTGCTATTTATTAGAAGCAAATTTATTAAGTAAAAGAAACTATTAAAACCTTTCTGAGTTGGACTGAAACAACACGTTAGGGAAACCCGTTTAAAGGCTTCGCGCACACCTTGCTTCATCTCAAACACTTGAAGGAACTTTGCATCAACTAATAGTTGAACAAGCTATATTTTTTCTCCAGAAACTGATGTTGTGAAGTAAGGTTATAAGGTAAAATTAAGTCCAGATCTAGTAATTGTTAACTCAACAGCAGCACACAGCATACATAAATATGATCGTCTTCGCTCTTTAGATTCGATATCTTTACCAAAACTTTCGAGCAAGAGTAATTGATAATAACAATCTCAACCATTATTATTATCAAAAAGGCATAGATAAACTAACGGAACTGCCAAACATAACCTTCAGCATGAATCAGTCAAGCACTCAGCTAAGATGTGCCCATTGGCTAATTTTCATAATCTAAGTGCGAAGACATTTTGTTTAACAATCGTGGAATAGACTATACATATTCACTATTCTATATGTTTAATCAAATGAAAACTGATGTTGTAAAGTGAGGTTATGAAGTAAAACCTCCACAGCCTCCTCCTGTATGAGATTCCGTGGATATTTTCCAACCCCCTGACCTGCCTTCAATCTAAAACAAATGCTGCTTTGTCTGAGTTTATAGTTGAAAAATCGCTGTGGTGTTTGATAAGTATAAAGTTCAGGTTCAACTTCTGCAGCCTGATCTATGTTCCTTTTATTTCTCAGTCCCAATAAGGCATTTGTGTTGTTTCGTGAAATTAATTTCCATTTTAACGAGCTCCAATATGAAAATTCCTTTGTTCGAACAGCGGTATTCTTTTCCAGTATAAGTACGAAATAATTACGTACAAAATAGCATTTCGTCCAGCATCAGCGCACAATGTATATAAAAATGAATTTTTTCGCTTCTGCCAGCATTGCTGCCGCCGCAGGAAACACAATGCGGTGCTGACGCATTTAGAAATACAATGCGATATCTGATTTGAGCCTCGTCGTTCTGATGCGAACATGTGTTTCGCGACCTCGCTTGATATATTGCGGTCAGCTTCGCTTCTGTGAGATTCGAAAGGGGAACTTCGTGCTGGATGTCTAATTGGAAATTAAGCAGCTCAGGTAGATTCATTTCGACTATGATTCGCAAAGTAGCACACAGTTTCTTAATTAATCAACATATTTCTAATATGTACTTGCTTTGTGCTAAAGCCCTGAATCCGTTGAAAGAGCCCCAAATTGAAAATCTACCGACATTTATCCGCTGAGAGCATTGATTTCATGTTCTTGGTACATTTAATGCTTATTAATTTACGTATTAATGCTGTTTGGAGTTTAGTTGAGGCCAAATTAATTTTACAGCTTGACGTGGTTAGATAGACTTGATTGATTCTAACATTGCCAACAAAAGACAAAAACCTGCAAAGAGCAAGTTAGAATTGATCATTCTTGAGAAGGAATAAAAATTCGAATTGCAAGTTTTCATAAGTCATTCAAAAATTTATTTAAAATAGGTCCCATAACGATATACAGATAACAGAAGATAGAGCGCAGTTGGAAAAAACCTTTATTTTTTGTTCATCATTTACAAGGTCAGCAAAAATTCAAATTATGTGAAATTAAAACTCTGAGTTGAGTTGCGCTTTTGAGTTGTTGCCGCTCGGTGAGTTGATGAGTTTTAACTCATCCCGTCTGACTGCGCCGCACCTTTTATTACGCTATTACGCTCATGGCGAACTTCACCCGCAAACTCACAGGTGGCAGTATCAGCCCTGGTTGCAACAATTAACCTCATTCGAGATGGCAGACTTCAGATTGCAAGTTCGAAGCCACAGAGAGAGTCGCAAGTTTTATTTTAATTTTAAACCCTTCATCACATGTTATAAATATGTTTTCGGCAATGTACGAAATGCCTAGGCACTACGTTGGCCAATCTGCAAATTGACTACGGTATTTCAGGTAACCTGCATTGTGTCTCTCTTCAGTAAATACAAAGAAAAAGAGATGGAACGCGCTGCCGGCACACCTGCGGCTGCACCGCGTAAACTATGTTGTATAGTTTACGCACATTTATCGATTTATCGTCTGGCGTACGGCGTAATTTCTAAAATAGTTTACTGATATATGAGTTTACTGCAACATAAACTGTACCGGTGAGTTACTGCGCCGGTGGGTTGGGTTGGCGCACCAAGCAATTCCTCTGGCACTGCGCCGGTTCTTGAAAATTCACTGAGTTACCCATCTCTAGCCCCAAGTGTCGTGTATGGAGTATGCAAAATTTGATGTTGCTACCCGCTCTAGACTAGGAGTTACAAATTTTTAAAGGTTGGCGCGTAGCTGAGAGAATTCTCCATCATTTACAGGAGCGACCAGAATTAGAATTTTCTGATATTTGGCCGAAGTCTGAGCGTTAATAACGAAAAGTTTTTTATGTAAGGTGGGCAAATTTCAAGTTACTAGCTGTTTTGGGTTGGAAGTTGAACGTTTTTAAAGTAGAGTGCCCAGTTGAAGAAAAATGTTAATTTTTGGCCCATTATTTGCAGGGCCGGCGAAATTCAGAATTTTCGGCAATTTCCGTAACATTTCTATTAGTTAGAACGTGACGTATCTTCTATATGGTGGCCAAATTTCAGATTGTTAACCGCTCTAGATTGAAAGTTTTTAAGCTTGAGCGTAATGTAATTTGAGTGAAAAGTTGGAGTTTTTATAAGTCAGGCAAACATCCTTTGATTAAACTTTTATAGTATGCTTTTCTCTACAAAATTAAGACAAAATCAGCAGTGCAGGTTGTTGAGCTACGGTAAATTTGATTATTGAAAAGGTGCCAACATGATCGGGAAAAGTGAAGTTTGGTAAAAGTATCAAACTCGTGCCGATCGGCACTTTAGTGACTAGTAGTAGTAATCATCTTTATTTCTATCGAGGCTATCGACCTATCGGTCTTTCTGCCCTTGTTTAATACATGTAGTCTTAATCTGAATAAAAAACAAATATGAAAATTCTCTTAATCTAGGTTAACAATCTTATTAAATAAACTTTCCAATTCTAATGACAAGAAAAATTATTTTATTGTCCAGTAGTCAGTTGCGTTTGTAAGTGTTCGAGTAGCGTTGATGTAGGGAAACGGAAGCGCGATTGTCTGGTTGGTCTTGTAAGACAAAGGGGATTCAGTATGGTCCAGTTGTAGGGGTTGTTTGTCCATTTTGTCTGTAGATGTATGAGTCTTTCCGAAATCTTTGTCATGTTTGTGCGTTCGTATAGTAGTTGGGTGGAGGGGTTGTGTAGTGGGTTTTGGGGGTGTCTTATTCGTGTTATTAGTCTTAGTGCAATTTGTTCTGTTGTTTGTATATAACGTTTTGTCCTTTCTGTTCCGTTGGTCATGAGTATATGTCCATAGTCTAGCAAGGGTCTACAAATAGCTTTATATATTTTGGTGGCGGTGTTTGTGCTAATTCCTCTGTCTTTGTAGGTTAGTGATCGGAAGTGTTTTGTTCTCTTTATTGTTTCTGCCCTGATGTTTCGTATGTGTTTAGTGAATTTAAGTTTGTGGTCAATTGTGATTCCAAGGTATTTTACGTCGTTTTTTGGTTGTGTCGTTTGGCCGTCTGCAGTTATTGTAGGGGAGTCGGCGTTGAGTCTGTGGTTTGTGAGCAGAAGTTGGTTTTTTGACGCGTTTGGTGTTAGTCTCCATTTATAAAACCATGTCATTGTGTTGTTTGTTAGTGTTTGGAGTCTTTGAGCTGCTCTCTCAGTAGTTTTGTCATAGTACAATAAGTGCCGTGTCGTCTGCGTATTGTAATATGTATGCCGATCTGTCGATTTGATTTTTGTCTGGTAAGTTGTAATTGTATATGTCATGGCAGTATATATTGTAGAGAAACGGTGAGAGCGGGGATCCTTGAGGGAGCCCTTGTTCAGGGGAAAAAGAGAATGACAGTGTTTTGTCAATTCGTACTTGTAGTTGTCTGTTTTCTAGTAAGTTCTTTATGGTGTGTAGTAGATATGTTGGTGTGTGTAGTTTGTATAGTTTGTATAGTAAGCCTCTATGCCAGACACTATCAAAAGCCTTGTTAATGTCCATAAACAGGCAAGCTGTCTTTCTGTCAGTTAGGTGGGTAGTTTGTATATTGTTGGCCAAAATAAAGAGCGGATGAACAGTCGAGTGATGTTGTTTGAAACCAAATTGGTAGGTAGGTATATATTTTTAGTGACTATTAAATGACGAAAAAATGATCCTTGTAACTCGACGAGTGCAGATGTAATAATTATGCAAAACGCGTCAGCAACAGGACAAAATGGGCAAATCACCGTTTTGGAAATTTGCACAAAATTTCCTTTCTCATCAAAACCAACTTTTCCAACAACGTCAGTTCTTCCCTAAGCGGAAAAATTTCCATATTCCCTGACCATGTGCCGGTCATTTGTCTATTTTAATTCTTAATTAAGGCTGGTAGTGAGGTCGGGGGCAATCGGTCGCTAATTGAATAAACTAATTAATTTTAACCGCCCATCTCCATGCCCCCGATCGACGTTCCGATAATGAATCTCCTGTGTACGGATATAAATTTGCTTGCAGGTAATTGGTAGTATTATGCTCAAGACAGTTGTAATTGATTAGGCAGCGACAGCGAATTTAATTATTAATGACTAGCTAGGGCTCAGCTGACCGCCCTCCTGAGGTGCATAAATGCATATTCGCGAGCAAAACTTCATTCCAAGACAACCATTCGGAAGAAGTCCCTTAAGTGGGACATTAATAAATATTAGGCGTTCGCTCCAATCTACGCAAGTTTTTATTTTCGTTGTAAAGCAGCGCGAGGTAAACTACGTTGACATTTATTAAAAATTTGAATATTTACGTACCGTATTAAACTGGGAACTTTATTGTGGGCCCTTATTGCACCTTGTTGAAAGTTTAAATTGATATTTCGAGTTTAATTAAGGCCATAAGGTTTTATTCTTACGATGGGCTAAATAAGGCAACACCGAAACGGAACTTTGCATGGTTTTCGGCAATTTTCTTTAATTAAGATTTCAGCTTCCGGGTCTCTGGAGGTCCATCATTACCACCATTTGCTTTAGCAATAGGGAAGTTTCTAAGAGCGACTTTTAACCGGATAGGTAATTTTCAGCTGCTTTGCTCTCACTTCTTCTGGCGCTTGATTATGCATGCGAATATCTAAAACACAATTTGGCTCTGTATGACACACGTTTTGATATACCTCGTTCAAATTACAGAGTTTGGCGTTTACTTTAAAGGAATTAGTGTTGGAAACAATTCACAAACATGGTCATTTTTACGCGAAATTTCAGATTAAAGAATTCATAAATTAATTGAATTAAGACATAACAATTGACCAGAGAGAGCTACTTTTAGTTATAGTTATTTTTAGAAGTTACATAAATTTCCGTCAATAAGACTTTTGGGAGCAGGAAAAATTTCAGTTTAGATGCAGCAAAGATCATGCTCAGGCGTCATGTTGTTGAGTCGTAGTTGCAGTTCAAGAAGTAGGATTTAAAAATGTGATCGAAAACTTGCATGATAGATTCATCCAAAAAAGCAGACTATTTCAATACCCCTGAGTGAAAGATCACTATGTGCAACGGTTGATAGCCATGCTGAAGAATGCTGAAGAGAATTAGAGAAGCAGTGAGTGAGATCGACGACGACCATGTTAAAAATCTAGAGTGATTTAAGATTAGCGTCATTCCTCTGGAAAAGTTTGTTGGGGTATTTACGAAGTACGGAAAACTTAGTAGAAGAAAATCATTCTCTCAGAAAACTGAGATATTCGCAAAAAACTAAATCATTTATTTGGCAACACTGTATTTTGTCCCACCTGCAAATGTGGGTTTTCTCTTAACATAACGTACATATCTGCAGCTATAGACGTAAAGCAAGAAAAACAACAGGTGAAACTAAAAGGCAAATATATAAAAGATCGTTTTACTGATGAAACTATACATCCAATCCTGTAATTAGCTAAGAAGAATTCAGAGTTTAAAATAGAGTGTTTCAATTGAGTGCTCAGAGTAATCTAAATACCGGTATATCAATGAGTATTCCATTATATGAGTTCACTCTTCGCTTTCACTATATAACTTCACTTCACAACATCACTTGTCATTATCAGAATTTTTCGGGCCTTTAGGCCGCCGGAATAGACGGATAGATCCAGAGGAGAGGACTGGAGGAAGAGACCTGGAGAAACCGAGACGGTTGGAGATAGAGTATCGGAAGACGGACAACGTTGTACCCGATGGATATATATGGGGTGTCAATTTGAAAACTTCCCACCCTTAATATCTTTCTTGCAGTTAGAAATATGAAAAATCCGAAAGACACGTCAATTTTAATTGTAAGGGAGACACTTTAAATAAATATTTTTAGCCTTCTTGTTTCAACCTTCTAGGAGGGCTAGATGGCCTTGGGATCTTAAATGGGAACGGCGGTCAAGTGACACACCGTTTTAAAGGGCCTTCAATTCTCTTTGTAGTAGTGTCCTACTTTGTTGCTTTTTGTCCAGAGATTTATGCATTTTCAGTGCTTTTCTCAGAGTTGGTCGGCTCTGCAGCAAATAATACCTAAACCTCATTCTGAGCACCTTCATTCATCACTCGTCGGTTGTTTCTTTTTCTATTACTCACAAAACCAGTTTCGGAGAACTTTTTTACTAAATCCAGCATAAATCTATGACTTACTTTATAATTCCCATTTCTGTCATTGTAAATCAATGCCGTCTTTCGTACGCAGTTTCTAACCTCTCCATAAATAAAAATTACTTCAGTTCTATCTTGAAGAGAATAAAGCATTCTCACACTTTATGCACTTGATAAAAGTTGTCACTGAACAGCCTAAGAAGCAAAAGCGAATTAACCATAATATTCCTATTTTGGCTACATCTTTTAAATTTTCTTACCATGTTTTTTGGATAACAAAACAAGGTATTTTTAGAATTTCTTGATAGAATTTAAAGGCTTTTGTGGAATTTCAGCGATAAGACACCGAATGAACGCAAATTAACGAGGTACTCGTAGTATTATCGAGATGTTATTTACAAATAAAATTTGAAACGGTTTTTGGCCATGGGCGTGGCGAGGAAAAGGCAGGGGACTGAAAAGAGAATTGAAGGCCCTTTAAAACGATGTGCCACTTGATCCCCATTCCCATTTAAGATTCTAAAGGTCATATCTACCCCTCCTAGGGGGTTGAAACAAGATGGCTAAAAATATTAATTTAAAGTGCCCCCCTAACAAATAAAATTGACGTGTTTTTCCAATTTTTCATCTTTATAACTGTAAAAGAGATATTAAGGGTGGGAATTTTTCAAATTGACACCCCGTATGTAGGCCGCCATGGGAAGGAATTTCTTCCTGAAGTTTGAAAAGCACTAGTAGGCTCGCAACTTCAGATGGTGGTTTGCTGCATCAGCAGGCAAAAATAATCCGAAAAACTGAAAAATTTCTTCAGTAAGCAAGTCATTGCATTCAACAATGTTTGGAACAGACATAGAATCTTGATGTTTTAGAAAAGGTTCCTAAGGAAAACGCATGATTGACACAAGTTCATTTACAGTTCGAGATGACGCGGATTAATTAAATCTTCATTAATTTTCCATGCCTGGTGCTCGTGCTGGTTTCTATTAAACTAAATACGGTCTTAACGATTACTTATGAGTGCTGCAGTTTGACTGTAGTAAACAGGCTGTCTTGCACATCAGCATCATTTGAGCTATTTCAAGCCTCGCCCAAAATGGTAAACTTTATGCATGTGCGACATTGTCATACATTTTAACTTTCGGAGAGAACAATTTGAAAACTAACCTCAAATACGATGTATTGATAAAACATGGTAAAACAAGATGATTTAACCTAATTAGTCTAATCCAAAAATCGGTGGTTTTCGAAATACCAAACCTCAAAAAATACTGGGAAGACAGAGCAACCGACTTCAAGGTACTTCCAAAAGAATAGGAACCTTCGTGATTTTGCTATAAAAGCAAACATTCCTGCTGAAGAACTGCAGATATTAACAATCTGAGCTCTGAGAGTTAAATCTGTTAGATAGACAAAATTACAATCTTGGAGAACATCCATCCTCGGAATGATGCAAGTTAGATGGAGAATTTAGAAAAACCTTCAGCTGTTGCTTCTAAACAGACAAACCATTATAAATTAATTAAAATAATTTCGAGATTCTGCGGTAAGACTGGAATGTAAAAGCGGATGACGACAATTACCTTGACACCTGTTTGATGCGGCTCGTTAAGTTGCAAAGTTATTTCGCCCAGTTGTGGTTCGGAAAGGATTCAGCATTATTTCATTAAGAAACCATCAATCATTCCTGTCTGCTTCCTTTTCCAGATAAACCTGAATGCGTTTACTGACAATAGAAAGGGGGCCAATTCAATGAGATCTCCGATTTCGGCTGGATTCCTGCAACATCTGTTCCACGACCTGTTTAATATATTGCGGTCAGATGCCGCATTGTAGCTCTCGGACAATGTGGAAAATATGTTGCGCCATACTCTTTGTGTATATGCTGGACGCTGAATTCAATTTAGGTTTATCTACAGGACATGCATTTTTCAGTCCTGCAAGAATACGCCTCATTTGTAGGCCGCGGATGATGTTTTTCGATTTTAAAGTGGACTTGATTATTTCGCATAGGCGTCACTGAACGTGTACGGACTGAAAATGGCACCAATTTTGACAATATTTCCATTTTTACTGTAGAACGTCTAAAGGGGTTGGTTTGGGTTAGTTAGTTAGTTAATTATTGCAATACTTGATTAAATTCCTTAGAATTTTTCCATTTTTTGAAAAACTTTTCACTATTTGAATGATTTATGGAAAAGTACGACAACCTTGCATCCAGGGAGATATTTCAATCAATCAAGCAGCACTACAACCCTGGGTGGGTCCTGGCCGACAGTACAACTTTTCTCCAGGTATTTCCATCCTCCATCATTCTACGTTCATTTTTTGTAGATCTGACATAATGTTGTCTCTCCATCGCATTCTGGGTAGTCCAGGTGGTCTTCTTCTCGTAGGAACCTCCTCCCACATCAACTTCACCTCGTTCATGTCCCGCCCATCTCAGTCTCTGGCCCTTGATTTCCTGCACCACATCCCCATCCCCATACAATCTTCTAACTTCGGCATTTGTTCTCATTCTATATTCATTCGTGGTAGTGTCGTGGTATGGTCCGAACATTTTTCTCAAAACCTTACGCTCAAACCGCCTGAGTTTTTCTTCGTTTTCTTTTGTCATGGTCCACGTCTCCACGGACAATGGTTTTGTAGATTTTAACATTTGATGTTCTTGTAAAACTTTTCGATTTCATCAGATTATCCAGTGCGAAGATACATCGGCTTG
Source organism: Dendroctonus valens (assembly GCA_024550625.1). Taxonomy (NCBI): domain Eukaryota; kingdom Metazoa; phylum Arthropoda; class Insecta; order Coleoptera; family Curculionidae; genus Dendroctonus; species Dendroctonus valens. Next base: position 233,788 of record JAJTJO010000118.1, read on the forward strand.
TCGATTGTATCCTGCTTCTTATTTCTTCCGTAATGTCGTTATCTGCTGTGATTGTTGCTCCCAGATATTTGAAGTGTTCGACTCTTTCGAAATTTTAATCGGTTTTCGCACATGTATTTCGTTTTTTCTTCGCTCACTTTTAACCCTACTCTACTCGTGGCTCTTTCAACTTTCTTGAACGTTTCCTTTACGGAGGTTGTGGATCTTCCTACAATGTCAATATCGTCTGCGTATGCCAGCAGCAGTTTAGGTCTTTGTGCTGTGAGTACCTTTGTTTTTACTCCAGCTTCTCTCACTGCCTTCTCTAGGACAAAATTGAAAAGCACAGGTGATAGGGCGTCACCTTGCTTGAGTCCGTTTTTTATTTCGAAACCGCCAGAAAGTTTATTGTTGATACGCACTTTTGATACTCCGTCCTCCATGCACATTTTTGTCATTCGAATCAATTTTCTTGGTATCGAGAGCTCTGCCAAAGCATTCCATACTTGGTTCCTTTCTATGCTGTCATTAGCTTGTTGGAAGTCTATGAAAAGGTTGTGTATGGGTCTGTTATATCCCCATCCTTTCTCCAGGAGCTGTCTTGGTGTGAAATGCTGGTCTGTTGGAGATCCATGTGGTCTAAATCCGGCTTGATAATATCCTGGGACGTTTTCAACATAGAGGGTTAGTCTGCTAAGAAGTATGTTTGACAGGATTTTGTATGCGGCGTTTGTTTTGGAGATTCCTCTATAATGTTTTCATTTTATCTCCTTTCTTATGATATTTTCCTTCCATCCTGTTGTTATCTCCTCGTTTTGCCATATACGCGTTATTAATTGGTGCAGCTGGCGTTGCAGAGTCTCTCCGCTGAGATGAATTCCGCTGATATTTCATCCGTCCCTGCCCCTTTATGATTCTTCATCTTATCTATAGCTTTTTGAGTTTCTTCGAAGAAAAGTTGGTCGACCGGGAAATCTGCTGTCATATATGTTTCTTCCTTGTGTGCATCTTCATGAGTTATGTTTAGAAGCTCTCTAAAATATTTTCTCCACTCTTCGATCAGTTCCTCGTCGCCGACTATCAACTAGCTCTGGTTATTTGCCCTAGATCCTTTTTTCTCCGAGGAGATGGCTTTGTAATATTCCCTTAATCCCGGCTTAGGTCGACCTCTTTCCACAACTTCATATTTTTTGCTCTTATTACTCTTCTTGTTTCTTTTCGGTACTCTTCGTATTCTCTTCTACTTTCATTCGTTTGTAATTGGATCCATCTATTTCTCCAGTTGTTGTCGGCACTCCTCGTCATACCATGTTTTTGTCCTCTTTCTCTTCCTTCTTCCGAAGACCTCGGTACTTAGAAGGGAGATATTTGGTTGCATCAAGTTTCTCTCTCTTGTCGAGGATCAAAATGTGTGTTGTTTATAACAAGCAAAATATTTTTTCTGAGAGAGTGAAATTGCTCACTATTGAAAAGCTGATTGCTGAAGTCCCACTGAAGGCATTAGTGATAAAAAAGACCAGGAGCAGACTGGGACACCATTGAAGTTTTGGGTAGATTTGAATTGAACTTGGACTCTCGAAGGAACTCGCCTCAAGTCATAGTTTGCATCACATTTATAAGTTTGCAGGCATTCTTGTAAACATGGAAAACTGATGTTGTGAAGTGAGGTTATGAAGTGAAATATCTCAGTTTCCAGTGAGAATAATTTTCTTTCGCTACTTTTTCTGTAGTTTGGCCGGCTTTCGCTTATAGTCACGTGACTGTTACCCAATTAGGGTGGACAAATGGCGCATTAGACGGTCGTCTTAGTTGATGAGAAAGATCGACGCCGACTTACCGGTCCCGTCCAATGCGTTGGGCAATTAAGAGTTAATTAACCGAAACCGATCGGCAATTAATGCAATTTGCTTGTACTGACATCGTACGGGTAGCCGCGCCCGTGTTTACAAACTCCATTAAACTAGGCTCGCGTGTTTGTGCCAGTTTCCTGGACCCTGTTTGACTTTGGTTATTAATTATGAAATTTCACTATATTTGCAGAAGTTTTCCCAAAGTTTTTCTTGCAGACGGAAGCCGCCACTCCGTTGCCATATCCTGATGCATTGAACAGGACATTGGAAGTTTTCAGCAGGAAAGTTTTCAGATGTTGTACTGGGAAGTCTCTCTATTGAAACCTGACATTGTTCTAAAAGTAAATTCGTATCTTGTCCGGCTCTTCTTGTGGGCAGAGATTTTCTGTTTGCAACTGAGAACTAGCAAATGACAATGCAGATTCGTGCTGCGTGCGATATTGCGTGCTTGGCCCGAATTCTTTTGCGGAAATCCCTCCGGTTTTTAAAATGAACCACAACTTCGGCCCACACCCACCATTGCAAAATCGTTATTTATGATTTAGGAGTGTTGGCTAGTAATTATGCGCGAATTACTCCTGAGTAAACGGTGTCAGTCTTAATTTATTTGTCTTTTATTCGTTCGATGCTTTTAATCTTTATTTGAGCTGAAATGTTGAACATTGGCCAGAACACGTCAGAAAATTGCTTTATATTATAATCGGATTAAGTGATTAGGGCTCATTTACCTAAATACGGCAGTGTCTCTCATACAAATGCACAACGGGAGGATTAAGTAATAGAGCAGTCCCATTTGTGTCGTTTCTATAATATCTCGTAAGCATTACAACATTTTGTGACCGAGTTTATGGTTAACTGAAAACGTTTTGCAGCTGCTCTATATGCGACGTGGCCCGGTTTCATACTCAACGAGATTAAACAGGTCTCCCCTATTATATGTTCGAATTTATATATTTTTATGGCAGGCATTGCCGCAGGAATTTGCGAGGGGTTCTCCTAAGGGCCGCAAAAAACCATGGAAATTGCCAACTGAAACTGAGAGAAACGAATCCCTCCTACATATCACGGAAACTCAACGACTTGTGTGTATCATTCTGCAACCAATTTATGCATAATTTGCAAATTTGCGACCCAAACCCGCTAAGCATTCAATTGGACAGCTTAATATCAGGGCCTTTTCGCGTTACTCTTGATCCAAATCACTTTAGAGCGTAGTAAAACGTCGTTGCAGCGTAAAAGCTCAATCAATTTGAAACAAGGTCCATCATAAAATCCAGAAACCCTTTCATGCTTTACGACACATGCATGTCTTGGTTCGAAGTCAATGTTGAAATTAAATTATGCTGCGCACTCGATGGCACGATTGACGTAAATCCCGCCGTAAATCCTCATCCTGAAGATTTTGAGATGGGATAAAAGTTACGAAACTGTTGATTAGCTAGGAGATATGAAGCTCATTTTCTCGCAGTATGTGTAAAAGTAACCTACCTACTCCATAAGTATTTGGCATTGTTTCTGGCTTCTTCGCGTTAATCTTCAGAAGCACCGGATGCGAACAACGAGATTCCTCTAATGAGTAATCGGTTCCAAACCAGAAACTGCGGATGTTTTTACCGACAGTAAAAGTTGTAATTCGAAATTTTACGGTTCCTTTAAAAATTATTGCTGGCGAGATAAAACCGGGAGCTGTTTAATCTCATCCTGTGTGAAACCGGGAAGCTTCGTCCGCAGAGCAGCTGCAAATTGCTTTCAGTTAACTGTTAATTTGATTGCCGTATGCAGGCGCCATTATGATTTAGTCTATGGACTTCGAGCTCGTGATTCGCATGTGTTTTCCTTTCTTTTGTTGCCAGCTACGTGTGGTTGATTTAAAATACACACACTAATTCTGAGATTTTATGGCAAGGATGTTCACTGGTTTAATGGCAACATTCTTGAAAAACTAGCCAAAATAATTCTGCTTTGTGGTACGATGGAAAATTGATCTGGAGTCCACCAAGCAGGCACATTTTGGGTGTAAACGCACTACTGGGTGGTATAATTTTGCCAGTCGACAGGTATCTTCCCTTTATCTAGGCATTTTATGGACTATGAAGGCTTTCACGGCCGGTCAAATCACATATAGAAATGTTTTTCGGGCTTTGAAGCCGTGGTCCATGGGAATTTCTTCCTGACGTTTCGTCCACAACTGCGGTGGACATTATCACATTATATTGGATATATCGGCACCACAAAACGTAGTGTAAACACGAGGATCACTGAGCATAAAAGAAGTTGCAGATTAGGACAAACAGAAAAATCATCAGTAGCGGAACACGCACTTCTAGACGGCCACCAAATACGTTTCGATGAAGTGGACATTTTGCACCAATCTCAACGGTATTATCCGAGACTAACCAGAGAGGCCATTGATATCTTCAAACATGACAACAATTTTAACAGGAAAGAAGAAGTCACGGTTCTTAATCCAGATTGGAAACGCGTTTTGCGGCAAACAGCGTGTACGCCAAAACCATTGAAGCGGCTCCCACTCTTCACGCATGAGCTCACACGGCCGGACCGCATAAATACGACAAAGAATCCAATAGTTGAACCCAATAGAAGACAAGAAGGTGCTGCTAGATGAGCAACATGGATTCAGGCGGGGTCATGGCACCACCACACTCACAGCCCGGCTCACAACAAGGATCCAGCAAAAGTTAAACCGCCGAGATGAACTAGGAGCTGTCTTCCTACACATGTCAAAGGCTTTTGACAAAGTTTGGCACCAGGCCCTGCTAGCCAAGATGATCATAGCTGGCTTTCCGGGACACCAAACTAAGCTCATCAGCAGTTACCTATCTGGACGCAGCAGGATCCAGGTTAAAATCGATGGTCAGCTCTCAGGCAGCAAACCGGTGATGTCAGGAGTACAACAAGGATCAGTGCTGGGCCTTACCCTCTTCAATATCTACATGGCAGACTTCCCTACCACCAAGAACACAGAGTGCTACATCTACGCAGATGATGAAGCACTCACTGCCACAGGGAAAGGCGCTTACATGAAAGAGAAACTCCAAAGACATCTCGGCCAGGTCCAGAAATGGCGCAGGAAATGGAAAATGGAGTTCAATCCGGTGAAGACGCAGACCATAAACTTCACCACACGACGGTTCCAGAATCCGCCAGGCCAGCTGGAGTTTGCAGGACAGCGGCTACCCTGGAAGTCCAAGATAACCTATCTTGGACTTATCTATGACAAGCGGCTGGTATGGCACGAACAGATGACAGCCACAGTAACGAAGGCAAGATACCTAGTCCAGGCCTACTATCCTCTGCAGACAGGTAAGCTCTTCCTGCGAACAAAGGTCAGCACCAGCCAGAAACACAAGTTGGCAAGGATCCAACACAGAATACTGAGGACAGCAGCCAAGGCCCCGTACTTTGTGAGAAATACAACCCTCCAAAGAGACCTGCAGATAGAAGACCTGCTGGACCACATCCAGGGCTTAACATCAAAGTTCCTGGACAAGGCCCGGCAAAGCAAGAATCCCACAGTCAGGGATTCTTGCAAAAAGAAGTTCCAGTGTGACCGCAGACTGCTTCCTGCGGACACAGTTTAAGAAGAAGACGAGGACCACACGCGATGACAAGTTCCAGCACCACAATGAGGACCATGGACTAGCATTAAGTTAGTTAGGGAAGCAAGAGATTATGTAAGATTAGGTTTAGTTAGGTTAAATTAGGTTAAGCTAGGTTAAGGTAGAATAGGACAACAGAGGTTAGATATAATTACTAAATGGTGTTAGCATTAAGGAGCCGTAGATTAAGCGCAATTAAAAGATGTAATTCTTAGTTGAAATAAATATGTTCAAATGGAATAGTTGAACCAGTCTTAGTCTGAAAGCACGGGAGATCACTTCGCCCACTGCCTCATCGCCTTTGATAATGTCCAGCGCAGTTGTGGACGAAACGTCAGGAAGAAATTCCCATGGACCATGGCTTCAAAGCCCGAAAAACATTTCAATATGTAATCTTTTTACGGCCCATTCTCGGTATTGGTGATGATTTCTTGTTTATCTGTTATCGGAATTGCCTGTCTGTTCCCCTTTTTAAATTTCTTATATTTGCCCGTGATCAACTTTCTCTTTAGTACTTTCATCTTGCTATTCTCCTCCATGGTCTGGCGTATAATTTTTGTCTAAAATCCGTTTGTTTAACTCATTCCAGTTATCTGAGTCTTTATTGGGTTTTCGTCTTTCTTTTATAAGGTCGACTGTGTTTACGCTTACTTTCCTGTTTTGTGTTCTTTGTTTCTTTGCACATAACTTTTTGGTAGCCGTTTGAACGTCACTTTTTATTTTACTTGAAATGCTATTTGTACTCATTTCTTTTAGTTTAGTGTGTTGTAGTTCTAAGTTCTTCTTTATCTCATGTTGATACTCATCGTTTCTGCTTTCAATTTCTTCAGCAACTTATCTTCCTGGAATAATTTCTTTCTTTCAAGTTTCATGTTAATTGCTGTTTCGAGTTACTACAGCAGTTTCCCCGTGAGTTTTCCCAACAATTATTAGATTTTACTATGTTTCGACACGCCAATACGTCCAGGCGACTTCTCCAGAGGAATGGCTCCAATTCTGAATCACCCAGTACATTTAGAACTGTAGTTTTCTTCAAACTTTCAAACTGTTCGTCTAATAATCATTGTACATGATCAAAATGTGAAATATTCTGAAGAATTTGGAATTTCCGGAAGGGTTTTGGATCGTTTTCATGCAAGGCAAGATTTTTCATAATTTCTCAAGGAATTTTCGGAACTGACAAAGCGTTAGTTAAATGGGAAAGAATTTTCAGTTTTGTCAATTTTCAGCCAGTTTTGAATATTAAAATAATTGGCATGACAGACAATATGAAAAAATACAAATCTTCGCTTTCTTGTTGAAAAATGTAAAAAATCCGCATTTTTTTAATGAAATGATAATGAAAAAGTTCAACAATCATGTATTCATCAGGGCCTCATTAAAACCTCAAACTTTAATGAGCGAAAAGCAGTCAAAAATTGCATTTCCCCCAGAAACATTACTAAGAAATGTTGTTAGTAAAGAGATCATCTAACGTAAGCACATTTTTAACTTCGACCACAAGGGTGATGGGTACTAGAAAATTATAATTTTCTTATTTCTATTTAGGTTTTCATAATTTAGTTTCAACTAATCCAGCTAATATTATCAACCGGCTTTCAGGTTGCTGTACCCAAACTTCCACTCGAACCTATCAAGAAACTAACTAGTTTCTTGCAGACGAAACTCTACCCATTTTTTTGTGGCGTATAATGCAATTAATGTGCTAAGCAAGCGTAAACGGCCTGATCTCGCAAATGTAGTTTTTACGATCGAGGTAAAATTTCCAATTACGACTTTTACGATGACCATAAACTGGCCGTAACGAGTGAGAGTAACCAACTCTATTTGTATATTTTTCCCAATTGGCGGCACTAATAAAACAAAATTAGAACCGCAACCGACTATTACGAGTTCTAATCTTAACAGCTTTCAAACATAATTTTGCTTTGCTACATAATAAGGCAGCGAGTGGGAAAACTGGTCGGAAAGTACATACCATCGTATCAGTTCGGATTCAAAGATCAGCACTCGACTATTCACCCACTCTTCACTCTGACTAACAATATACAAACAACCCACCTAACTGACAGAAAGACAGCTTGCCTGTTTATGGACATTAACAAATCTTTTGATAGTGTCTGGCATAGAGGCTTACTATACAAACTACACACACCTACATATCTACTACACACCATAAAGAACTTACTAGAAAACAGACAACTACAAGTACAAATTGACAAAACACTGTCATTTTCTTTTTCCCCTGAACAAGGGCTCCCTCAAGGATCCCCGCTCTCACCGTTTCTCTACAATATATACTGCCATGACATATACAATTACAACTTATCAGACAAAAATCAAATCGACAGATCGGCATACATATTACAATACGCAGACGACACGGCACTTATTGTACATGACAAAACTACTGAGAGAGCAGCTCAAAGACTCCAAACACTAACAAACAACACAATGACATGGTTTTATAAATGGAGACTAACACCAAACGCGTCAAAAAACCAACTTCTGCTCACAAACCACAGACTCAACGCTGACTCCCCTACAATAACTGCAGACGGCCAAACGACACAACCAAAAAACGACGTAAAATACCTTGGAATCACAATTGACCACAAACTTAAATTCGCTAAACACATACGAAACATCAGGGCAGAAACAATAAAGAGAACAAAACACTTCCGATCACTAACCTACAAAGACAGAGGAATTAGCACAAACACCGCCACCAAAATATATAAAGCTATTTGTAGACCCTTGCTAGGCTATGGACATATACTCATGACCAACGGAACAGAAAGGACAAAACGTTATATACAAACAACAGAACAAATTGCACTAAGACTAATAACACGAATAAGACACCCCTAAAACCCACTACACAACCCCTCCACCCAGCTACTATACGAACGCACAAACATGACAAAGATTTCGGAAAGACTCATACACCTACAGACAAAATGGACAAACAACCCCTACAACTGGACCATACTGAATCCCCTTTCCCTTACAAGACCAACCAGACAATCCCGCTTCCGTTTCCCTACATCAACGCTACTCGAACACTTACAAACGCAACTGACTACTGGACAATAAAATAATTTTTTCTTGTCATTAGAATTGGAAAGTTTATTTAATAAGATTATTAACCTAGAATAAGAGAATTTTCATCTTTGTTTTTTATTTAGATTAAGACTACATGTATTAAACAAGGGCAGAAAGGACCTATCGGTCTTTCTGCCTTTTTTAGAAATAAAGATGTTTACTACTACTACTGAAATAATTTTTTTCATTGTTCACATTGCTCGTTCTCTAGAAGTATCCACTGATTATTTCAGTTAATTTATTTAAGTGTTAGTTTGAGGTTCAACCCAATAACAGTTAAAAACTCATTTGTATATTTTCAAAAGTTTCACCTCAAATTTACTTCACTTCCATTATTTTAATCTATTTGGTAAATTTATTTCCCCGACGTTATTATTGACGTGTGTATCATACCTTGCCAAATTATGAGTCCTAATTTTTTACCACGAAATGTAGCCTTTTTTTACACTTTGGAGCGAAATCTTTTCGTAAGCTAATTTAATGCAAAATTTAAGGATTTAAGTTATATTTTGTTGGGCGCTTGTGAATTTAACGAATTCTGCTCGGGAACTAGGAAGAATTTCTCATCGATTTCCGTTAGAGTAGTTTCGTTTGGCATATTGAAAATACTCAGTAAAAGCGCGAGTATTTGCGGAAATTTAACAGCTGACTGAACACTTCTACTTCTTTGCCCACGCCTAAGGCATCTTCTCTTTTAACTTTCCGGACTTGAGAAACGTTACCACCTCCCTTAATTACTTGCCTTCAAAGGAATCGGTTTCTGTTTAACGAACCTTGTGCTTGCTCTTTGCGTCGCTGCAGTCTTATCGTTTTTGCTTTGTCGAATTTTGGTTGTGGGCTTCAACCAAATCGCCTGAAAACTCCCTAGTTCGTTCAGTGTCGCCGCCAATACACGCCTCTACAAGTGTGAAAAAGCGACGACGATTTTCAAGCAACCAAGAATAATAAAACTCGTTTAAAAGTCCCTTAAGTAAAACTTTCGTGTCGTCCGTAACTAGAAAAATCATAACGGAGAAGAAAATGTGATGAAGGAACTTTTAAATAATAAAGAAACTTCTAACTGTAAAGATCCTCTTAAAGCGGGCGATTCTTTCTCACGTACTTTGCCAAGTTGGAAAACTTTTCCTCAGCTACTGATGTAGAACATTTTAAATTTCATTTATGTTTTACAACTAATTATTCGACAGTTGCTTAAAACTGTTCAGCACGAGCGAAAAGCTGGCCGGAAAAATGCAGATCCTCTCTTTGCCGGTGTTTACAAACAACCCATTGATATTCCGCTGTGGCAGCTAAATCGACGAAACTGTGATCGCCTCATGCATTTTCCATGACTTTGCCCGTGCTTCGTCTTGTCCTAACAATGCCGATATTGGTACCTGGACGTTTGCCATGGTTTTAAAAATGAGGTATGACGCAGTCGCAACGATAACAACCGACGATAAAGTCAGGGCTTTTATTCCTCAGCTTTGAGACTGTTTGCGCGTTCGGGGGAACATTACAATTAAACTGGGGAAAAATGCTAAATTTATCAGGGATTCGTAGGGCTCAAGGTGCAGCAAATGGCACGTTTTCCTCACTAATCAAAACACTCCCAGAGAGACAGCTCGGAATCCATCAGGAGCAACAAGTTGTGAAAGTACAAAGCCTCTGGTGTATTAATTAGTCGCTCCCTTACGCTCTCTTAAAAAGTCTTCGAGTTTAATTAATTTCGACGTCGATGTACAGGGTGAGCAATTCCTTACATCTGCATGTTCTAAATGTTTGCATTTATTTTTCCTTTATTAAATCCTGCAGCAGAGAAAACTTGGATCCTGATTTATTTGATGACTTTTTGTCATTTTGGAAAGGTCAAACAATAACATAGACATACTTTCAGTTAACAAAACTAAAAAGAAAGGAAAAGGATCCCGGAATATCAGGGACTATATTTTCACATACCGCGAAAAATCTAAATATCCTAGGGCCTCATCAGGAGGCGGACTAAATCTTAATAGAAGACTCAAAAATTGCATCCATCTAACTGTTTTAACAAAAGATTGCTCAAAGTGACTCTTGGTTTAGACAAAAGTTATCTTCACATTTATAGGGCCTACGCCCTGGATATCAGTAAACCCGAACATGAAAGAGGAGACTTTCTCTTACTTTTTCATGATGACCTCCAAACAATCCCACAAGACCAATATTTAATTATTCTAGGCGATATGAATGCGAGTCAGGGGACGATATAATCCCAGGAGTAAAGAAAATATATAAGGAAACATCTAAAAACCACCTTTTCCCTGATAAATCTAAGCATAAACATACGTGGGGAAATAGGAGAGGTCAGAAGTCAGAACTTGCTATGTCATAACAAACCGCCGCTTCCTTCCGAATTAAAAACTAGATGTCTAGTCACTTCCGGCCCCAGATATAGGAAGCGACCCTAAACTCGTGATCTCGAAAATCAGACTTAGCATTATAGACAAGAAAGCGACACCTAAGCATATAGAAAAATTTAATATTGAATCCCTGGATAACGAAAGTACTAAATATTTATATGAAAGAAGACTGAATGATAAAATAAATGACATAATACCGCATAAACATCGACGACAGTGTAGAGGACGCATGGAAGAAACTGAACCAAAACATCTTATCAGCAGCAGAAGAAGTATTAGGAAGGAGAAAGGTCAATATAAGACCTGATGGCTCAAATCGAACTCCCTGGTTTACCCCCGAAGTAAATATGTTGGCTGGAAAAGGAGGGCGTTTCTGAAGTGTAGGAGCTCCGGAAGAAATCAAGATCGAGAGGTGTATGTTGATGAAATCAAAAACGACAAACAACATAATTCGAGAAATTAAGGAGGCTCACAGCGACAAACTGGAAACTGTTACGAAACAGGAAGGTAGATGTCAGCGAAACTATGAAAATTTATAACATCGATAAGAACCAATTGATGGAATATTTTGCCCACTTATACAGCGCTGACCATTTTCTTCAAGTCATCGATGATGAGGACAACTTAGAATCCGATGGACCAAAGACCGAAGTAAATAGCTCTGAAGTAATATAAGCAGTATTTTCCTTTAACAATAGCAAAGCTCCAGGAATCGATAATAGTCCGAACGAATTTCTTAAATTCACAGGGAACGAATTAACTAGTGAACTCACCAAAATGAAAAAATAATTTATGATTTTAATTTTTAAAGGGGAGAGTGCAGTGGAGTAAAACCGTCCATTTTGGGACCAAGATTTGCAAACTTAGTAAAAATTGGGATGTTGGACAATTTTCATGAACATTTCAGCAACTTTAGATTCAGGTGTCTTCTACCAACGGCGAAAAATGCAAGTTGCTACTTGCTCTGGTTTGCCAGTTGCAAATTTTTAAAAGGAACAGTGCAGTTGGGTAAAACCGTCCATTTAGAGATCCAGATTTGCAAACACTTAGTAAAAATTGGGATGTAGGACGATTTTGATGAAAATTTCAGCAACTTTATAGTTAGGTGTCTTCTACCAACAGCGAAAATTTCAAGTTGCTCCTTGCTCTAGTTTGCAAGTTGTGAATTTTTAAAAAGGGAAAGTGCAGTTGGGTAAAACCGTCCATTTTGAGACCAACATTTGCAAACTTAGTAAAAATCATAATACTGGAAAATTTTTATGGAAATTACAGCATCGTTAGCGTTGAGTGTCTACTACAAACTTTGAAAAAATCAAGTTGCTACTTTCTCTGGTCGGTAAGTTAGGAATTTTTAAAGGGGAGTGTGCAGTTGGGTAAAACCGTCCATTTTGAGACTAATATTTGCAAACTTAGTAAAAATTCCGAAAAGGGGAAGATTTTGATTAGCATGTGAGCATCTTTAGAGTCAAGTGTCGTCTACCAACGGCGAAAACTTCAAGTTACTAGTTGCTCTGGTTTGCAAGTTGCGAATTTTTAAAGGGGAGAATGCAGTTGGGTAAAACCGTCCATTTTGAGACCCAGATTTGCAAATTCAGTAAAAATTGGGATGTTGGACAATTTTCATGCAAATTTCAGCAACTTTATCGTCAGGTGTCTTCAACCAACGCCGAAAATTTCAAGTTGCTGCTGGCTGTAGTTTGTAAGTTGCGAATTTTTAAAAGGGACAGTGCAGTTGGGTAAAACTGTCCATTTTGAGACCCAGATTTGCAAACTTAGTAAAAATTGGGATGTTGGACAATTTTCATGAACATTTCAGCAACTCTAGATTCGGGTGTCGTCTACCAACGGCGAAAATTTCAAGTTTACTTGCTCTGGTTTGCAAGCTGCGGATTTTTAAAGAGGAGAGTGCAGTTGGGTAAAACCGTCCATTTTGAGACCCAGATTTGCAAACTTAGTAAAAATTGGGATGTTGGACAATTTTCATGAACATTTCAGCAACTCTAGATTCGGGTGTCGTCTACCAACGGCGAAAATTTCAAGTTTACTTGCTCTGGTTTGCAAGCTGCGGATTTTTAAAGAGGAGAGTGCAGTTGGGTAAAACCGTCCATTTTGAGACCCAGATTTGCAAACTTAGTAAAAATTGGGATGTTGGACAATTTTCATGAACATTTCAGCAACTCTAGATTCGGGTGTCGTCTACCAACGGCGAAAATTTCAAGTTGCTACTTGCTCTGGTTTGCAAGTTACGGATTTTTAAAGAGGAGAGTGCAGTTGGGTAAAACCGTCCATTTTGAGACCCAGATTTGCAAACTTAGTAAAAATTGGGATGTTGGACAATTTTCATGAACATTTCAGCAACTCTAGATTCGGGTGTCTTCTACCAACGGCGAAAATTTCAAGTTGCTACTTGCTCTGGTTTGCAAGCTGCGGATTTTTAAAGAGGAAAGTGCAGTTGGGTAAAACCGTCCATTTTGAGACCCAGATTTGCAAACTTAGTAAAAATTGGGATGTTGGACAATTTTCATGAACATTTCAGCAACTCTAGATTCGGGTGTCGTCTACCAACGGCGAAAATTTCAAGTTGCTACTTGCTCTGGTTTGCAAGCTGCGGATTTTTAAAGAGGAAAGTGCAGTTGGGTAAAACCGTCCATTTTGAGACCCAGATTTGCAAACTTAGTAAAAATTGGGATGTTGGACAATTTTCATGAACATTTCAGCAACTCTAGATTCGGATGTCTTCTACCAACGGCGAAAATTTCAAGTTGCTACTTGCTCTGGCTTGCAAGTTGCGGGTTTTTAAAGAGGAGAGTGCAGTTGGGTAAAACCGTCCATTTTGAGACCCAGATTTGCAAACTTAGTAAAAATTGGGATGTTGGACAATTTTCATGAACATTTCAGCAACTCTAGATTCGGGTGTCTTCTACCAACGGCGAAAATTTCAAGGTGCTACTTGCTGTGGTTTGCAAGATGTCCCTGTTTATTGTACGGTCAAAATTACGGTACATTCAAAATTTTAACACCGAAACCAGCGGGCCTATCAGAACATCATCTGGAGTAAGGCAGGGCGTTTCTTATATAAGTCCTTATGGCTGAATCTGAAGACGATCTGCAGAAACTACTCCACCAATTCAGGAAGATTTGGGAAAAATGTAGCATGCAGATTTCTGTTGAGAAAACAGAATTGCTCACCATTTCAAAAGAATCAAATTGCTGCAAACTTGAGTTCAAAGATAGGATTATTGAACAGGTGATGGCATTCAAATATCTTGAATGCCATGTTACTGGTGATCGCAACCTGTATAATAAAGTGAAGGACCAGACAATCAGAATCGCCAGAATATCGGGATGCCTTAAAGATATTGTCTAGAGGCACACGCAGGTACATGAGCGCGGAATACAAGGTAAAGATCTACATAGCAGCTGTAAGACATATCATCACTGACACTTACGAGACTCGAGCCGACACAACAAAACCAGAGCATTAATAAGATCAAAGGAAATGAAGACGCTGAGGTCTATACTGGGCCTAACTCTATGGGAAAAAATAAGTAGCAAATGCATCAGAGAATAGTGATCCATCCAAGATATCGCCAAATGAACAAGGGATCGCCGTCGATACTGGAACGGACATGTGGATAAAGCCAACGCGGAAGGACTAGTTAAAAAAGGCCAGCAGCAAGAGTAGACCGCCGAAGGGGTGGCAACCTGGGAGTCCTCATCCACTGAGACGTGAGGCGGGTGCTGAACAACAGGCTCAAGCTTATAATAATAAAGAAAAAAGCCTCTTCTGGCGTAGAGCAGCAGCAGGGAAATCGAGGTTGGAGAGGATAACTAATGAGAGAATCAGATATATCATGAACGTCAAGACAGAGATAATAGAGGAAATCCAACGAAGACAGTTGATATGGTACGGGCATGTTGAAAGGATGGATGGCACAAGAATTCCCAAAAAAATCTTCAGATGGACTCCAACAGAGAGACTGAAAAAGGAAGGCTGAAGACGACATGGTTGGATGGAATAAAAAGAGTTATTTCGGAACGAAACCTATAACCTGGGCAATGGGAGGACAGAAGAGAATGGAAGCGAGGAACCGGAAGGCGCAGGACGCTATGACACCGGATATGTGTATATACCTATTCAGACAAAGGAATCCTTCGGATTTGATAATGATGGTCGTAGTGATGATGACGATATTTCATTGTCCGGACTAAAAAGTTGTGAAAAATGCCTACATTTTCCACTAAATGGCGCTGTTATCTTAATTCGACTAATAATTGATTTACCATTCGACTAATAGTTTATATCCAATGCATTAGTTATTTTAACAATTTTCACAATACTAGGGTGATTTTTAGAAAAATTGGTTCAATACGGACAACCTTGCTCTACTTCTGAAATGAAAAGGCTGATATTTTTGTAAGCATTCTTGTGATAGACGAAATTTTGAATTGCCATCAAGCAGCAAGAAGATGGGGCGGGGCGGTCACTTACAGTTAAAGTGATGGGGAAGAAGGCAAATTATTGCAATGCGTAGTTAATTATTAAGCATTCTCGACCAGGCCCGGAAGGTGTTGCGGTACAGGGAGGGAAATCAGCAATAATTCATCGAGGTTCGACCAGCAGACGGACGGATATAATGATAGCAAATCGACGTTCATTACCGAAGCGTAAATGGCCCAAAACCGAGTGGGCATCATTATTTATGCGAAAACAACGGAAGCAATGTCGTAATTATCAGCCGTACTTTCCAGCCACATTGTCCTCAAATGCTGGCTGGGGACATTAAAAGTGCAAAAGTGACAGAATGAATTATAAAGATTCGATATGGGAACGTTGACATTACTTGTATATTGGCTTGCTCTGTTTGTCTCTAAACCAAAGCACCATGTAAACGCGGTCGTCTTTCAAGCTGGTGGCGATGTCACATGGCAGCATGGCGGTCTTTCCCATCACAGCTTTCACTTGAACAACAGTTCCTGGAAATAAAATAATTCGTGTTTAGACAAATGCTAATTGCAATCAGACAACACACAAGAAGTCATTTTACTGTGACATATTGACGTGATAATCACGTCGATGTGACGTGGCCAAATAAGTGACCACGTCGTTTACACCTGATTGTCACGTTTGGTGCTATATGGGTAAGTAAGAAACAGTTTCTCCTGCAAACTTGTGGATAAATCCGAGCAGGCAACTGCAAATTTCTAAATAAGCCTGCCTAATGTCGTGGCTTTGCAAAGTTCATTAGAACTATTGTAGCCCTTCGATATGGCAGCCATCGCCAGTCACTGCCTGATTTCAGATGCATTAAATGCGCAAAGTTGCCCGTTTCCTCTCAAAGCCGGTAAGCCTTTCAGTTTTATTGCGTAACAAAGTTCACTATAACCACGTGCCGTAAAAGGCATCAAGGAAATTACATGTTATAGTCATATTTGCCGTGGAATGTCCTGGCGATCGCTTAGGGAAGATTTTATTAGTACAGGAGATCGTCGCAGCCATCGCCACTAAGCGGGATTTTCATTTTTCCATTCTTCTCAAATCTTTTTCGAAGTTGTTCACATATTCATAAATGAGATCGTGGCACGAAAACAGCGTGAAACACCTTGTTTAGTTTCAACTAAACGCGATTTATAACGCTTTTCAATTGGAATACTAAATAACAAATGGAAATAGCCGATTTTTAGTTCCATTTACTGGGCGACTCTTGGTGTCGTATCGTCCAAGGAGTTATTTGAGCTTGAAGAGTACGTCGAAAATTTTAATTTTCTGTTTTATTTAAAAACAATTACGTGGCAGTGTTCTGTTGTCTTTCCACATATGACCATAAATGTTCATTGGCTTTGCCCTGTTGAGGCTCCTCTGTGGGCCCTCTATGTCGTCTGCAAATATGGTGGTATCATCTGCATAGCGGATATTAGTTAGTCTGTTGCCGAAAAAAACAGGAGAACAATAAGGGGGCAAACAAAAAGAGACAGAGTAAGAAACACAGATACTAGAAAACAAAGCGATATACAAGATATTGTAAGATGGAGAAAGCAGTGGTACAACCATGGAGACGGATGGAGGAGAACACCTTCCCGAAACAAATCGCCCTAGAAAACTAGAAAACAACCCGCACGGCTCAAGTCCTCGCGGGAAACCACCAAAACGATGGAGAGATAGTTGGCCATCTATCTCTCAGGAAAAAATGCAGAGGCATCGACAGATCTACAAGAAGTAGAAGAAGAAGAAGATTGCCGCCCATATTGGTGGGACACCATGTATAGACTGAATGGTGCATCTCCCGGTCCTTTGCTCATCTTCAAAGAATTCTAGACTGTGTTTCTGATACTCTTTCTTCGCATATCTTGCATAGGAGACAATATACACTTGCGTGCATAGAAATCGGCCCACAGTAAACTTTTGACTTTAACTATATTTGTTTTAAAAACTATTCATCAGATCAAAAAAAGAAATATGCTGTTTGACAAGACAATTTAATATGCTTAAAGTGAGTATAAATTATTGTGAGTATCCTATGTTTAACATAGTGAAATTAATGCATTAAGCAAATTAGGCTTTCTATTATTAACATAAATTGGGTTATTGACAATTTAAAACTTAACACTTAATTTTTTAATAATGGGTATGACCTCTTATTTCCCTAATAACTTCTCTCATACGATTAGGCATAGATCTAATCAAGTTTGCTATTGTTTCTTGAGGGATGTTAAACCACTCTTCTTCTACTGCAACAATAAGCTGTGGGATCGAGTTTGGGGTATGAAGTCTAGCTGGAATTCTTCGTTTTAGCTCATCCCATAAGTGTTCGATTGGATTTAGATCAGGACTGTATGCTGGCCACTCCATAACCCGAAAACCGACTTCTGCAATATAATCTTGCACGATTCTTGGGGTGCGGGCTGTCATTGTCATGCATAAAAGTAAATTCGTCTCCAATGTAGTCGACGTAAGGTACCACATGAATTGCTAAAATCTCCTAGATATATCAAACAGCCGTTAAACCTCTTCTTCCGTGAACACGGTCGCCCCTACGAATGAAGTCAGAGTGGGTTCGTGCTCCTATAGAAATTGCACCCCAGATCATACAGGAACCACCTCCATAAGCACTCCGCTCTTCAAAGCAGCAATCTGCAAATCGCTCTCTTGGTCTTCGGTACACTTTCCTTCTTCGGTCGCTACCATGGAGGCATATTCTGGTCTCATCTGAGAACAGATCAGATCCCCATTGTTCCAACATCCAATTCAGATGATCCCGTGCAAAACGCAGGCGTGCTTGCCGATGAGCTGGAGTAAGTTTTGGACCAATCGCAGGTGTTTTAGGGGTCAGATTATTTTCCTGCAGTCTTCGTCTTACTGTCCACTGACTAATAGCCACTCCTCGCACCTCACGGAGCTGTCGTTGCACTTGAACGGCATTAAGGTGACGATTTCTTAATGTTGTTGACACAATAATAAAGCGGTCATCACGAGCGGTTGTAAATCGCCTTCTGCCTGTTCCAGGTCGCCTATGAAAGGATCCAGTCTCTTCATAACGTGTGCACACTCTTCGAACCGCTGCGCGTGTCATATCCAATAGTTTAGCAACAGCTCGCTGACTAAGTCCATTTTCGATTAAAGCAATTACTTGGCCGGCTTTTTGTGGTGTAGTATACATTAAACTAACACACTTTAACACTATTGAGATTATGAAAAACGAATTAAAATGCAAATTTCAGTTGCAAAACGCAATAATTTTTATATTTGATAATTTTTTTATTTTCGTTACAATCACCACATAAACACGTTTCATTTGTTTACAGTTTGCTACGCATATAGACGACAAGCCTTCTTGATAAATTTATACTCACATTAAAGCATATTAAATTGTCTTTCAAACAGCATATTTATTTTTTTGATCTGATGAATAGTTTTTTAAAAAAATATAGTTAAATTCAAAAGTTTACTGTGAGCCGATTTCTATGCACGCAAGTTTACATTTTAAAGTGTGAGTATATGGTGTTTGATTTGAGCTGATAGCTCTGCATTCTCCATTTTTTTTATCTGAATACACAGCAAAGTTAAACAGAACAGGCGAGTCCTCCAAGTCTAGTGGAGGTCCAAAATCGCCAGCTCTAATAATCAAGTCATGCTCTCAGTGCCGCTCGGTGGAAGTCAAATCGTGCATAAACCGACCTTGATCCGCAACAGCAGAGAAAATTAAATGCGGCACGTTTCAATTATAGTATACGACACTGCCTATTGAATTAAGCATGTATTATTCAGCTGATCCTCAATGGGCGCAGATATTTAACAGGGAACAGATAAGCTGCAATCAACATAATATAACCAGAAACCCGAATAAATAATTCACAACGCTCGCCCCTTCGGAAAACGCGTTAGATGTTCGGAATCCGGCACTTAATTGAACTCCTTTGTATTTGGTGGATACGTTATCTTCTCCTGCATTGTTTTGTACATTTCACCGGAATCGATTTGTTCAGTTTGGTGGAAAACAGTTAAGTTCGGATTTCGGACTTTAATATCAGACTGAAAATACATTTTTCCCAAACACGTTGCATATGGCTTCCTGGAACAGACACAAACCTTTTTTTTTTCGCGTTGGACTGCAGCCAATCTTAAACTCCTTTCGGATGTGGAATTACTCTGGCAAATAAATTGTCCAATTTGCTGTTTGGAGCTCGGAGGGCCGTTTGGGGGCCGACAAAAGCGACAAAAAGGGATTTTTATTGTGCCAAAGCGAAAAAAGGTAGCGAAGACTGCAAATAGCTCTAGAATGCGTTTAAGGTAAACAGGAATTTAAATAAGAGCGATTTCCTTTCGTCGGTGAATCGAAGCAATTCGAATCCGTGTCGTTGCCGGTTAATCGTCGTAGGGAAAAGACAAATTCCAACTCAGCAAACCGAATCAGAATGTAGGTTTGTTCAAAATGTGCCCGTATATCCCAGCACAGTGTAACCAAGCTTCCTGGCAACATTTTCTTAGTTACACTTCCCTGCTGCAAGTTATATGCCTGCCTCGAAACATCCCAACGCCAGTCCCTTTGGGATATTAAATTGCTGCGCTCTCAAAGTTTACTTAGTGTTGGATCTAAGTAATAGCTTCCAGTTTATCTTAACCGGAGCGAAACAGTAGCTAAACAAACTGTAAAATACCTGAAAATGTTCGAAACGCGTTTGCCTTGATTGCAGGAGATGCGTCAGCCGTTTCCTCCACTCGTATCGCACTTGAGGGCCGCCTCAAAAGCACCTCAAGTAGCGTATGCAGCCCGAAATTAGCATCCCACAACATTGATTGAATATCAGCTCGGCTTCAGATGATGGAAACGGGCCCTCTAGCCCGATGTCAGCTACATAGCAATCTAAAATATGCGATGTCGAACCGGGCGCTTAATTTCTGCTTTATACTCTGATGCAATTCCCAACGGGAATTAGCGCTGCTGTTTATCCGGGATGTGCAATTTTTTGTTCAGTTTGCAGGTTTCGTTCCAGATTTAATCAAAACGCACTGTTTATTTGCTTTTGGCATCACACTTGAGCCGATACGCGCAAGGAATTGCTGGCGGAAAGCTGGAAAAAGCCATCGAACATCGAACTTCTGCGTTCTACGTAATTATTCTTGTTATTCTATATTGCTTGGGTTTTGATGTTGTGTTTGATGCAGCTAAAGTGAACTGCGAGTGTCAAAGCTTTGTACTATTAGAATATGCTGAGTTTAGGTCTAGGGCCTTGATCATTTCCTCTTTGATTAAAACAAGAATCTTCTAGATTTGCGCCCTTTAGCTTTGCAACATCATAATTAACGGTCAAAACCAGAAAGCTACTTTGGCATCATTTTGACTAGTGAAAACCAATTTTATTTATTCAGAAGACCGAATTCATTAAGGGTTAATGTCTCAGTAAACAATGACTTAAAATAATGGTTATCGATGATCGTAGCTTTCCAACCGCTGAATTTTCAAGATTATCCTAATTCGAATTTGGGATTGAGAGAATGATCGATCGAAAAGTCCTGAACGATGTAGAGCGATGAGCTTGAGGGCGAAATTATGACCCAAAAGACTGAAGTAGAAAAATACTTAAAATGCCGATGATTTAACAATTTCGAGTCTCTAGCAATTGATCGGGAGAAGAATTGCACCCAACAATCAGTCTGATGAATACAAGGTGTTCCAGTTTGCAGAGCGAAAACTTCAGGGAACGATAAAGAATTGAAAAACAGTACGAGCTATTATCGAGAAACGAGCTATTATCGAGAAATACTTAGTTAGGTATAATTTAGAAATGTGACTTTGTTCCTTTATGCTTGACTTCTCGGAACTTTCTGGTCATAAGACCACCCCCGAGGATGCATCCAGGAAAGCGGCTGCAGGGTAGTAAAACGACTGAGTCGTCAAGAAGGTTTCTGGTAGAACGCCTCACTGGAAACTAGCTTAGCTCCGTGTACGCGTTAAGTTTCTGTCCTAAGTTTTGCTTAATAAATGCATTGTTTTGGAAGCGTCTGCTAACTTTAACTTTAACAGGTCATGGGCCCAGCACGCTTCCACTGCGCCAGTGCATTTTATTGAGTAAAAACTTAGTATCGCGTCGGATAGTCTCATGTGCAAGTGCCGTTTATATATAGATATAGATAAAGAAATTTTTGACTTAACAAAGGTCAACGAAACAAACTATGAGGTGTGGAAGTTTGGAATGCAATTTTTGCTAGAAGGCAAAAATCTTTACGGTTACATCGACGGTACCCGCGAAGAGCCCGATATGGAGAAGAAAGCTGCTGAGTGGACCAAGTGGAGGACGCTTTCTTCACAAACAGCCAACATTTTGCTAAGCTCAGTGGAGAAGAAATTACATCGGTATGTAATGAACTGTAGAACTCCGCATGCAATATGGGATAAGTTAAAGGAACTGTACGGAACATCAAGCAGCGATACCGTGGACAGCGCCTTCCAAGATTTTTTGACTTCCGCATCAAAGACGACAAAAGATGTTCGAATTCATCTGCAGAAAACTTGAAGATGCAGGTCTGATAAGGATATGGTGTCAAGACTTTTGAATAGTCTACCGCAAAGATTTTCGGTTTTTCGTCTGGCCTGCGAATGCACGCCCAAAAGCCAAAAGACTAAGGATGGTCTTGTCGTACGGCGTATACGGGTAGATAAGAGCCTGTGTGAGGCAGAAAATGCTACAGCATCTTCAATGGTCCTTCAAATCGAGGCTCTAAAAGTAAAAGTTGAAAGCCAACAGCAAGCAGCGACTAAGTCCAACGCTGGAAAAGTCAAAGAAAAAAAGAGCATCGAAGATTTGAAGAAAAGTGCAAAATGTGCCGTGTGTACGAAGAAAGGTCACTGGGCGCGAGAGTGTCCCGAAAAAAATGCTAGGGAACATTCGCTAGGACCATCGTTTGTAGCAACAGCACACAACAGCGATTTGAGTGCGCTCTTAGGTGAAACAGCCGACAGTGATTTAGTCAAGATATCTGGCTGGCCGACTCGGGTGCTAGCATGCACACGACTTTCCAATCTGATTTTTTTAAGGTTCTTGAAGCAACAAATGACACCCAATATGTAAAAATTGCTGACAATAAGATGCTGCGCGTGGTAGGCATCGGCACGATTATAATTGAAGAGCAAATCAACGGTAAAATATACAGTCGGGAAATGCAGAATGTGCTTCTAGTACCGGAACTGAAACGAAATTTCTTTTCGATTCCAACAATTAACGACAAAAAATTCTTGTTCTACACCCCTAAAACTACATGCAAAGTGCGTGACAAAAACGGCGAAGTGGAAGCACGCGGCGAGACGTACGGAAAGTTATTCAAAATGCTGTTCAAACTTGAAGTTTCCGAGAAGTGCAACCTTGCTGATTCGAAAGATAACAACTCACTAAAACTGTGGCATGAGAGACTTGGACACACAAATGTACGCGCGAAACAAAGCGGTTGTTTTTGCGGGAGGTGCGTAATGGGTAAGCAAACCCGCAAGCCGCACGCATTGTCAGAACACAACAGCAATTTTAAATCCAGAACGAGAAATTCAAGACGCCGGAATTGAAGATAATCATCAGCAAGATGTTGGTGTTATTGCTCCCGATCAACGAATTGTTGATGAAGTGGGAGATATTGAGCAAAACGGCGAGCAACAAGAAGAGAATCAGCGCATCGACAACCAACAGCAACCAGCACACGCTGTGCCAATGACTAACCGAGAAACCATGTCAAGACCAGACCCCCAAAAATGGAGGAAAGCTGTGCGAGAAGAGGTGGACTGCACGAAAATGGCACATGGACCCTCGTCCCGCTATCCAAAGGAAAACATGTATTCGGCTCTAAATGGGTGTTTACTAAACTACCCACCTAACTGACAGAAAGACAGCTTGCCTGTTTATGGACATTAACAAAGCTTTTGATAGTGTCTGGCATAGAGGCTTACTATACAAACCACACACACCAACATATCTACTACACACCATAAAGAACTTACTAGAAAACAGACAACTACAAGTACGAATTGACAAAACACTGTCATTTTCTTTTTCCCCTGAACAAGGGCTCCCTCAAGGATCCCCGCTCTCACCGTTTCTCTACAATATATACTGCCATGACATATACAATTACAAAATTACCAGACAAAAATCAAATCGACAGATCGGCATACATATTACAATACGCAGACGACACGGCACTTATTGTACATGACAAAACTACTGAGAGAGCAGCTCAAAGACTCCAAACACTAACAAACAACACAATGACATGGTTTTATAAATGGAGACTAACACCAAACGCGTCAAAAAACCAACTTCTGCTCACAAACCACAGACTCAACGCTGACTCCCCTACAATAACTGCAGACGGCCAAACGACACAACCAAAAAACGACGTAAAATACCTTGGAATCACAATTGACCACAAACTTAAATTCACTAAACACATACGAAACATCAGGGCAGAAACAATAAAGAGAACAAAACACTTCCGATCACTAACCTACAAAGACAGAGGAATTAGCACAAACACCGCCACCAAAATATATAAAGCTATTTGTAGACCCTTGCTTGACTATGGACATATACTCATGACCAACGGAACAGAAAGGACATAACGTTATATACAAACAACGGAACAAATGGCACTAAGACTAATAACACGAGTAAGACACCCCCAAAACCCACTACACAACCCCTCCACCCAACTACTATACGAACGCACAAACATGACAAATATTTCGGAAAGACTCATACATCTACAGACAAAATGGACAAACAACCCCTACAACTGGACCATACTGAATCCCCTTTGTCTTACAAGACCAACCAGACAATCCCGCTTCCGTTTCCCTACATCAACGCTACTCGCACACTTACAAACGCAACTGACTACTGGACAATAAAATAATTTTTTCTTCTCATTAGAATTGGAAAGTTTATTTAATAAGATTGTTAACCTAGAATCAGAGAATTTTCATATTTGTTTTTTATTTAGATTAAGACTACATGTATTAAACAAGGGCAGAAAGACCGATAGGTCGATAGCCTTTTTTAGAAATAAAGATGTTTACTACTACTACTGGGTGTTTACGGTCAAGCAAAACTCGCTAGATAACAGCGATAGATATAAGGCGCGACTTGTGACAAAAGGATTCTCTCAGCGGGAGGGCATCGATTATTTCGAGACCTTTGCTCCATTTGTTCGGTACGAGTCCCTCCTGGCAATTAAAGCAAAAGAAGACTGCGACATCTCCAAGAAGAAATCTACCTGAAGCTGCCAGAAGGATACGCCATCGAGAAGAAGGAAGAATGGCTCTGCAAGTTGCAGAAAAGTCGGTACGGCTTAAAGCAGTTCCCATGCTGCTAGAATGAGAAATTTGTCGGCTGCTTGGCAAATTTCAGTTTCAAAATCATCGAAAGTGATCAATGTGTATTTGCCGGTGCAGTGAAGGACTTTAAAGTGTTTTTAGCCCTTTATGTGGATGACGTTTGGTGATTTCTGGGAGTCAATGCGCGGTTAATGAGGTACTGCGTTACCTCATCACCATACGAAACAAAAGAACATCTAGTCGATATTTTTACCAAACCTCTACCTAAAGAGCTGTTTTGATATTTGCGCAAACGTTATTTTGCACAAATTTTATTAAGTAGGAGTGTTGGATTTCTGCGTAAATCCTTAGTTAGATTAAATATAATCGGAACTTTATGATCATAAGACTACCCCCCGAGGATGCACCCAGGCAAGCGGCTGCAGGGTAGTAAGACGACCGGAGTCGTCAAGAAGGTTTCTAGTAGAACGCCTCACTGGAAACCAGCTTAGCTCCGTGTACGTGTGAAGTTTTTGTCTTAAGTTTTGTTTAATCAATGCATGGTTTTGGAAGCGTCTGCATTTATTTTAACACAATTTACCAATGCGTAAAACGAAATCATCTCTGGTATCATATAACTAAGTATTACATAACTGGAGTAGAATAAGCTTTTACATGTCTCCAATCGTAAAAATCCAGTGGGTTAAGATCCGGTGATCTGCCTGGCCACTGGTCCAATTCCATTGACCAATGTGGTCAATCATATATTTCATTTCTTCCTAGTCGGCCAATGCAACGTCGTGGATAATTAGTATTTAGCCATTCTCTTACAACAACTCCAAAATGCGGGGGAGCTCCATCCAGTGGAATCCAACTTTCAAGTTAAGTGACGAGTAATTAGTGATAAATTCAAGGAATAGTTTTGAATTCAATGTTGGGGGAAGAAAATGTGGACCACAAACAGAATTGTTAAAAACTCCGAGCCAAACGTTTTACTGAAAATTCATTTTGAAATGACCGTGGACGAATCTCTCGAGGATTTTAATGTTGCTAAACATGGATTTTATGGCAATTCGTTACTGCACGTCTTCTAAATGAGGATTCATCCGTTCACAGAATTTGGCGCAAAAATTCAGGATGGTCTTCTATCGAGTTTACAAACAAATGACAAAACTGCATTCCTTCTTCAGCATCCCCAGGACTGAAAACTTGCACGGGCTCTAGGTGATATGCATGTCTATGGTCATCTCGTTGTGTTCATAATATTTCAGACCTACGAATTCGTAGTTGCTGAGCCGCCATGCGAGAGCTCAAACTCGGGTTGTTATTAAAAGTGCGAGGAATCTGACGGTGTTCTAGTGAAGCAAAATTATTAAGATACTGCACTTTAAGAAAGAATGACTCTAACTACAACAATTAACTCTAACCAAATGTGCCAAATTTGTTCTTGTTGTAATTTTATTGATTCTCAAAGGTAATTTTTTTCAATTTTGGCGGAGTACAATAATTGGTTTGGGTGCAAAAAAAGAAAATATTATGAGATGTTTGTACTAAATTTCGCTCAATTTCTATAGATTTCGTTGATGAGAAACATCACAGATTGATGTTGTAATTTTATACAGTTTTACTTCAAAACGCTTAGTTGTAGAGACAAACTTAAGGGAAACTTTTCCATTTCAAACTGAATGAAGAAGCCAAAAGTGATTTTTATGAAGGTCTGGCCACCCAGATCATCGGATCCTAATCTACTGGACTTTTACTTTCGGGGACATGTAAAAGAGAAGGTTTATTCAACTTCAGCTTTAATCAGAGATGATTTAGTTTTACGAACTCAGCAAGTCTGCAATGAAATTCGGCAAAATCCCAATTAGTATTAGATGCAAAAAATTCATTAGTTAGACGATGTCGAAAATGTTTTTGTGTAATGTAAATTTTGTTGTTATGATGCAACACCGATTGAATTTGTGATTTTATTATGTTCCAGTTTTAATAAATGATTATCAATAATTTTTAATTTTTCAGTTGAGTTGTACAGAGAAATTGAAAGAAAACTTTTCTTCTTTGAAACTGACTGAAGAAGCCAAAAGTGATTTTTATTTAGGTCTGGCCACCCAGATCATCGGGTCTTAATCCACGGGACTTTTACGTTTGGGGACATGTAAAAGAGAAAGTTAATTCTACTCCAGTTTTAAGCAGGGATGAGTTATGAATCGAGTGCGGCAAAATCCCAATTAGTATCAGCTGCAAAAAAATCATTAGTTAGACTATGTCGAAAATGTATTAAAGAGGATGAACTAGATTTTGAACCATTTCTTTAAGTTTTGTTTGTCATTTTATTATGTTACAGTTTCATTAAATTATTATCAATAATTTTTTATTTTTTAAATCGCTGAGTTGTACAGGGTGGGCCACTAAGAGAGGTGGTCGGCCGTATCTCACAAACCATTAGTCGTATCGATTTCAGGTAAAAAATAATATGAATAAAGAGACCACGGGAAATTGCTGGAAATGACTTTCAAGTTCGCAAAATGGCCGCTAGAGGGCGAAATTGCAACAGAAAATTTTAAATACGGATTTTATGAAGTTTGATATAGGTTAAGGTATGTTGAAAATTCTTTAGTTCTATTCCTGAGAGAATTTGACTTATTTTTTGTTGGAGTCTCATTGTTCTAGCTAGTCAAATAAAGTGGTGGGGGAAGGCCAAATAATGGATCAAAAAGTTATTGATAGCTCTGTGTGGGCTTAACAAAATTCAACGCTTAAATTTCAGTTGAAAAGCTCTTTATTTACCTTAACACCTGCTGTAAAATATTCGACCATATGATTGCCGCTTTGGTCGCCAGAGGGCTCGTTATAAAAGGTCGTCAAACTTTTTCGTTTTTCTTAAATTTTTTAAATCGAATGATATATAATATTTTAGCTGCTTAGCAAGAGGATAAAAAATGAAGTAAAATAGTGAAAACCGCACAACGATATATTTATTGCAACCGAAGATATAAACAATTGACAATAAGAATGATATTATAATAATACATGGCAATTAATGGTCCTGATAAGAACCGATTGCTATATTTCACGCATTATGAGTATTCCTGCGGATGAAATACACTCTTGGGATTAAAACCTGCTTAGATGCTCAAAATGTTTTCCGTCATTTCAAGTAATGCATTGCTCAAGCCTGTTTCTCGTAGATAAAACAGCACTCTCTACTTCTGCGACAAGAATGTGATGAATTGCACCCTTAATTTCGCTTATTAGGTCCTGTTTGGAAGTTGGTCTGGTTTGGTAAACAATCTCTTTTATTCTCCCCCACAAATAAAAGTCCATACAAGCAAAATCGGGTGACCTAGCTGGCCACGGGAATAAACTACCTCGTCCCATCCATCTATCGCGATAAGCGTTGTCTAAAAATTGACGGACATTTACGGAGAAATAAGCAGGGCCCCGTCTTGTTGAAAAAACATGTTTACTCGCTTTCGCAACGGTATGTCTTCTAAAAGTAATGGTAGTTAGTTTTGTAAGAAGTCTAAATACATATTTCCATTTAGCTTCTGTTCAAATATAAATGGACAAATAATTTGTCCACCAATTATGCCGCATCAGACATTGACACTAAATCGACCTTGATGATCAACCTCCTTCTGCAGATTGTGAAACAAATGCATTTGTTCTTACGAATACTTGACGTTAAAACGGTATAAACTGTATTCGCTATAAAATTTGCTATATCTTCGGTTGCGAAAAATTTATCGATATGCGGTTTTCACTATTTTATTTCATTGGTCGTTCTCTTTCTAAGAAGGTTAAATATTATATATCATTACCTTTAAAAAATTGAAGGAAAACGACAAAGTTTGACGACCTTTGATAACGCGCACTCTCGCGGCCAAAGAGGCAATCATGAGGGCGAATATTTTATCGCATGAGTACGGCCGACCACCTCTCTTAGTGGCCCACCCTGTACAGAGAAATTTAAAGTACACTTTTTTCTTTAAAGCTGATGGCTTCTTCTTCTCCTCAACCAAAATTCCGTTCAAATATCCACAGCCAATAATTAATAAATTAAACTTTTTTCAGTCGGTTTTTTTTAACAAATCGTTTCTAGAATATAGTTTATAATGCAAACGTCTCTTGAAGTTTTCGCTCTGGAAATGAACTAAACCTGTTTGTGAATTATACGTGTGATGCTCTATATATTCATTCTCCAGTCCATTTTCATTAAATTTTGTTCCCGAATTTTTCATTTTGCAAACTTGAACACTGAAGACGCATTTAAATTGTCAAATAAATCAAAAACTCTTTTGAGGGCAGCGAAACTTTACAAATTGGCTCGTTTTTCCATTCCAGATTTGCTTTTAATTGAGTAAAACAATGTTGGGATTATGTTCGAGCAGTTTTCAAGTCATATTTGCCTTATGGAACGAAAAGTGGAATTTATCGACGATATTTTGAAGAAATAATTTCATCCATAGTTGCAGCCCATCTGAAGATACCTGCTGCAGATGTCAGAGAAACGTGAGCCAAAGTTGCTCACGTCAAAATCAATCACCTGTCAATGGACATTCGCTCATTTCTTCGAGTCTGCAAACTTTCCTTGTGCTCAATGGAAAATGGAAAGCAGATAATGAGTCCTGATGGAGGCAAATTGACTTCGATCAATAGAATCCATCAAAAATGGGATACTGAGTGTAAAAAGCCCCTGACTTTATTGCATAGCTTGAATTTAGAATTCGGGCAATTGTCGACACAAAGACCCACATCGCTCCACACAATTACAACAATGGAATAGAACTGACGTTGTTCCCTTCCGATCCTTGGACGTCACAATGGCACTGGCGAATTTGATTTTTCACGTGAATCGCAGATTCGGAAAGAGGGATTATCCCTGTCGGCCTATATCCCTCTCTTGCTTACTTCAGAAGGCTGATTTCACTAGTTGAAATTCGCCTTTACTGCCGATAAATTAAGGTTAGCATCTGGCTAAACATTGAACATTATTATGGTTACTTAGATATCGACGATCGTTGCTTTACATCCGATGGATTTTCGTTATTACTCGCAATCGAATTTGGGATTCGGAAAATGATCAATCGAAAAGCCCTGAACGATATGGTACGATGACCGTAACGGCGAAATTATGACATATTCCGAGGGCGAAAGAATGGAAAAGGAACTTTATATCGCTTCATGAAAGCCCGGAGGGAATTGGCAAAAGAAGGATTAGACTTGTCAGTCGATATATATTGACAGTGAGTGGGTTTGGCAGGCTTTTATTTGATTACGTGGGCGACAAATGAGGCTTAGTTGGATTTACTTCACCATAGATCCGGGCCATGCCGATTGTTTTCGAGTATATCGTTAGCCATGCAAAGGGGCATTCAAGTATGCACTTTTATATAACACCAACAGGGAAATGGTGCCAGAAGTTCCAACAATTTCTACATTTCTGCACCTATTTGAAGACGATTATAGAATAGTAGTAGTAAACATCTTTATTTCTAAAAAAGGCTATCGACCTATCGGTCTTTCTGCCCTTGTTTAATACATGCAGTCTTAATCTAGATAAAAAACCAATATGAAAATTCTCCTATTCTAGGTTAACAATAGTAGTAGTAAACATCTTTATTTCTAAAAAAGGCCATCGACCTATCGGTATTTCTGCCCTTGTTTAATACATGCAGTCCCAATCCAGATAAAAAACAAATATGAAAATTCTCCCATTCTAGGTTAACAATGTTATTAAATAAATAAGATTTCAGTGGCAAGAAGAAATTATTTTATTGTCCACTAGTCCGTTGCGTTTGTAAGTGTTCGAGTAGCGTTAATGTAGGGAAACGGAAGCGGGATTGTCTGGTTGGTCTTGTAAGACAAAGGGGATTCAGTATGGTCCAGTTGTAGGGGTTGTTTGTCCATTTTGTCTGTAGCTGTATGAGCCTTTCCGAGATCTTTGTCATGTTTGTGCGTTCGTATAGTAGTTGGGTGGGGGGGTTGTGTAGTGGGTTTTGGGGGTGTCTTATTCGTGTTATTAGTCTTAGTGCAATTTGCTCTGTTGTTTGAGTATAACGTTTTGTCCTTTCTGTTCCGTTGGTCATGAGTACATGTCCAAAGTCTAGCAAGGGTCTACAAATAGCTTTATATATTTTGGTGGCGGTGTTTGTGCTAATTCCTCTGTCTTTGTAGGTTAGTGATCGGAAGTGTTTCGCTCTCTTCATTGTTTCTGCCCTGATGTTTCGCATGTGTTTACTGAATCTAAGTTTGTGGTCAATTGTGATTCCAAGGTATTTTACGTCGTTTTTTGGTTGTGTCGTTTGGCCGTCTGCTGTTATTGTAGGGGAATCAGCGTTGGGTCTGTGGTTTGTGAGCAGAAGTTGGTTTTTTGACGCGTTTGGTGTTAGTCTCCATTTATAAAACCATGTCATTGTGTTGTTTGTTAGTGTTTGGAGTCTTTGCGTTGCTCTCTCAGTAGTTTTGTCATGTACAATAAGGATTATAGAATATTTAAGTTTGATTTGTTGGTTGCTATTTTTGTAAGTTCGTTTCGAACGTTCTTCAGCATGGATGCTTTAAAACAACCTCCGTTAGTCTAATAGTCTGCCAAATGGTTTATTCTTCCGCATGTTAGCGTTCGCTATCCTCCACATGGTCAGTTCCAGAATGTTCGTCTCTCTTCCGTCCAATCACTCCTTGTTTCTTCCTCTTCATCATTCATTATTTAATTGATTATGACAAGAGATCTGTGTTGTTCTATTATCGTCACGCTACTCCTTCGCGCCTCTTCATGTCATGTGAATGAACAATGATCAATAGAAGTTTGTTGCAGTATTTTAAGCAATTCTTGGACTATTTTGGATTAAATACATACATTTTTACCGATTGCTGGTTTTGCTAGATTAGAGACTATAGAATAGAGTCAGCCTTTGCTTTGAAAATATACAACACTTCCTGTAGAGAGAATCGTATCTGTCTGTACCTTTACATATTTTTAGAACTTCATTCTTTTCCTTAACGGTTGTTGCTTTAGTTGTTTGTTATCTGCCATTGTCTACTCTCGAATGATTTATCTTTATTTCTTCTTGTAGTGGTTATTTAAAATTATTATTATTTTTTATTAGTTTGTTATAGCAATCTAGTTTACACCAATAAGCTACTTTTCTTTAACCTAAACTACTAGATGTACATTTGCAAAGTGTTATCCTATGACATTAACTTCGGCTTTGTCATTGGAGAGTCACTATTTTAATGTGTACATATATAAGCATATTTCTTCTACTTTGTTAAGAATCAACGATTAATTCCATGCACTAGTTCATAGGGTTTCACTCGATTTAGTCTTCTTGTTAAGCCATCGTTGTTCAAGAGCTGGATGGCCTCAATGTTGATGTGATTTTGTAGTCTTTGTTCATGACTTTTTGCACAATTTTTTATTACATTGTCCACTGTTTGCACATTTAGGTCTTTATGGAGGTTGTCATTCCGGATGTACCATGGCGCACCTACGATGCCGCGTAGAACTTTATTTTGATAACGTTGTATAATATTTCTGTTGCTTTGGCTGGTACAACCCCAGAGTTGACTACCATAACTCCACACCGGCTTGAGGACTTGGTGATACAGCAAGAGCTTATTATACACTGACAGGGCAGAATTACGACCCAATAGCCAGTACATTTTACGGTATATTAAATTTAATTCTTCTTGTTTTTTTTTGACATGGGCCTTCCGCCTAAGTTTAGCATCCAACGTCATGCCAAGATATTTAGCTGTATTTTGGTATGGAACAATTTGATTGTTGATCTTAACTGGTTTGTATTCAACTCTCTTATTGGTGAACTCAATGTGGACAGATTTCGATTCATTCAATTTGATTCGCCATTATTTAGTCCAGCGCTCTATGTCATCTATGGCGGTTTGTAGTTTTTCTGTGGACTCGGTATTGTTGTCTCCAACTGCCATTATAGCAGTATCATCTGCAAATGTGGCAACCATATTTTGTTCGGAAGTAGGAAGGTCACTGGTGTACAGGAGATAAAGCAAAGGTCCCAGTACACTACCCTGCGGCACAGTATTTTCTTTAATTCCGAGTATTCATCCCCTTGCTTTAACCGGAAATACCTTTCAGTTATGTATGATAGTAGCAGCGTTGAATATTGGATAGGTAGGAACACTTGAAGTTTGTGTCCCAAGCCTTCATGCCAGACCCTGTCGAAGGCCTGGGCAACGTCCAAGAATATTGTAGAGCACACTTTTTTTTCCTCTAATGTTTTCTCGATAACACTCGTTATTCGATGAACCTGGTCAATTGTGGACTGCTGACTCCGGAACCCAAATTGGTGTGGCGGGATGAGGTTTTTTCTTTCTATAATTGGTGTTATTCTCTTTAAAAGGAGTTTTTCATAAAGTTTTGACATAATCGGTAAAAGTGATATGGGCCTATATGATGATGCTTCGTGGGGTGGCTTGCTACAGTTGGGTACCATGATAACTTCAGCAACCTTCCACAATTGGGGAACATATTTTAGTCGAAGTGATGCGTTGATCAGGTTAGTAAGTTTCACTAGACCTTTCCTCAGTAGTTCCTTGAGGATCTGACCAGTGATTAAGTCAAATCCCGGAGCCTTCTTTGGATTTATGTTTTGTTTGATTTCTCTTTTTACCGCCGCTACTGTGGTTAATGGAATCTCTTCACTTTCCTGGTTATTTATAGTGGGTAGAGCCGCAGTACTGTCTGTTGGATTTGGTTGAAAGATTTTATCAAGGTTTTATTTAAAAAATACTGCTAAAGTTGTGGTTTTATCATGCCAATTCTTCTACTTAATATGGCGGCGTTTAAACAACCTGTTGTTTCAATTGAAAGTCATGCCGTATTGACTGTGAAAACTACTGAAAACTCACCTTTGATTTCTTCTTCTATTACAACTTCAGCAGCAGACAATTCTTCTACTGTTACAACTTCAGCAGCAGAAACTTTAGTGCCTCATACCTTTAGGATTGACCGAAGTGAAAACATACACTTGAATCAAAAGCCATTGATTATCTGGATTTCCGGAAGGAATTCTTGGACTATCTTCTCTATATTCACGGGTTTAAGCTCGAGATGTTCTTTTTGTTCGCACTTCTTTTGCTTAGGTGTTCGTTTACTGAGCTTTTTCTACAATCATTATTATTTTTCATCATGCGGTCCTGTGGATTTAGCCTATTTATTTTCTTTCACTGCCGCAATAATTTTTTGTATTTTAGCTACCATTGTGAATGGCGCTCTTGGAGGTCCTAACTGGATTGCCTTTTTTAAAGTAAGTCTGTTAGAGGGTCTCAGTCATGCTCTTAGCCTGACGAATTTTTGACAGATTTTCCAATATTCAGTAAAATATTAACCAACAATCGGGAGAGAGACTAACTATGTTAAAACTATGTTAAATTAACTATTTGCTTTTTCAGGTTCCTTGTACCTGTTTCTTCTCTCTAACCCAGTCTGTCGTTTTCTTCTGCGTTGGCAAAGTTCTTTGAGCTGTTTCTTGATTTCTTCAGCAGTTTCTTTAATTGTTTGTCGCATTTTGAACAATTTCTTAGGCGTTCCATTGTCAACTGTCCGACATTATTTTGGAACTTCTCGATAAATTTTCTAACGCCAGAGGCTCTAAAATGTTGACAGTTCTTTAGGATTTTGCCCTCTACTTCACTGTTCGTAATACTCGTCGATTTTGGCGGTCTATAATTTGTATGATCTGTATTTTCATTCACGGTATAACTTGCTGTATAAAGATCTTTTGAAAGTTACTTTTTGACTACAAAAATATGTTTTACATTGTCTTTTCACTTCTTTTCAGTTGATTATGATAAATTGGCTCTTTTTCTATGACTGTTACAATCAGAAATATTTCTCTTAGTCTGCATTCGAGTTAGATAGGAAATAGTTGCTCTCAAGAAATTGTTTGCACAGTTTACTGAAGATTTACTTGTTTGACCTCAATAGTTCTTTTCGAAGCTTCTTCTTAGGTTCTTCGTTCAGCTTGATTTGATCAGTTTAAGAATACTCTCTTCAATTAAGCAATTCTTTGTTTGAATTTGATTCAATTTTCTCCTGGCTTTTATGTTATTTATTTTTTTCCTAGGGGAAATCATTTTTATTGTGTTTCCTTTAGTTGCCACATTGTTATCAACTGCGGCTTCAGCAGTTGGATAGAATGATTTTAATTTGTCGAAATACAGAAAGCAATTTTTAAGGTATAAACTGATAAACTAAGATTTTAAACTAAAACTGTTGAAGAGAATAACCGATTCATAATCTGCTGATAAAAATAATCTGATTTACGTTGATTTTATACGATGCGAGTGCAACGCCTACAAATCCAAACTGGCCAGTAGCTCTGAGTTTCAGAGTCTCTAAGTCATGTTCTTAGTCAGAACTATGATGTTGATGATCAGAGAGCGATGTAAAAAACTACGAAGATTTTGCAGAATGCACAGAAGTCAGTAAACGGATTACTGATTTTAGTAATTTTTTGTATGAATCCGGTTTCATATTTCTCTTCTTGTAAAAGAGGAATCGCAATCCAGCAAGCTCAAGGACAAATATTATCGCCGAATTCATTTGTCGGAACGGAAAACAACCGAAAAAGATTAGAGTGAAGTACGTACCGAGGCAAAATTTTTCCGTTATAGAAAACGCTTTAGCAGACACTGACAAATGGCGTGGCATTTTTTACGTGGAAGTGAAACAAAGAGAGCGACAAGAAAATATTCGCTTTTTTGTAGGTGAGGCTGTGCGTAAAAGTAACGACACAGAAATAACCCATGTGAAAACACCAACAAGAGATGTTTGCTAAATGGGCTTCATCCATTACTCGGCCCGGAACCGACTGCTAAAAGTATCTATCAATTTAAGCGATACCTATTGTTCCATCCAATGGCATGTGTTTGAGCATATTTTCGCCTTTTTTTAAATTAATTATCCATCCATTGAACATCCAAGTTCAATACCGGTGGGAAAATGAGGCAAATGTTTTAATTCCTATTTCATTTAGGTGCAGCTGAGCCATTGAATTTTATACCCATTTTTCACACAGGTTAGTTGCTGGAAACAATGTAACAAACTCTTTCGTCAATACTTTACATCAGTCGGTTTAGTTACTCTTTCAGTGGAGTTATTTTTGCAAATTTCAATGAGTGCTAGTGCCTAAAATCGCCTGTTTTCATAACTAAGTCATGCGCGGTTCTAAGCCATGCGGTTACATGAATGTTCTGCCTTTCGGCGACCTACTTAGCTTTCGCCTTTAGGTCCATTTATCTCCATCCGTTAGGACACTACTATCTCAAAAAACCACTATCACTGAAGCCTATCTCCGTTCCTTGGACCATCCACCCAAACAATTAGCGGGGAGGATGGGGAGCACCAGTCAGCCCTGAGTTTTCCCATCCACGATCTTTCTACCTTCTGGCTTTTACATCTCCGACAATTCCTATCAATATGGGGTGGGGCGGCGGCAGGCGTGCTCGAGGTCAGACAAATCCTTGCTCTCACATCAACCCAAAATCCAAAACACTTGACTCTCCAACAGTCCATTTACTTTACTCCCCTCGACACCATTTCCACTCAGTCACTTAAATTCATTCCCGTCATGCAAACCCCTGACATTCCAATCGGAGATGGGCGGTACCTACCCATCCCCTCAATGCCGAGCAACTCCGTTACTCTCCACTCCCACCGTTTTTCCGGATGTGGGCGACAGCCTCCCTGGCTCAATCCACTACCGCAATCCCGTCGGACTAGTCAGCCGCTTAGCCCACCATGCTGCTCGCGAGTCTTACGCACGGTCTCCCAGGGAATACCACGAAGAGGTGGACTGACTTATTCCCCAGCCATGCGGTTACAGCGGATTAGTACGCCTTCATTTAAAGCTTTCATGGATTTTATATATATATTCTGGTGTCATATCTGGTGTCATAGCGTCTTGCGCCTTCCGGTTCCTCGCTTCCATCCTCTTCTGTCTTCCCATTCCATTCCTGGTTGTAGGTTTCGCTCTGACATAACTTTTTTTATTTCATCCATCCATGTCGTCTTGGGTCTTCCTCTTTTCCTTCTCTCTGTTGATGTCCATCTGAGGATTTGTTTGGGGATTCTTGTGTCATCCATCCGCTCAACATGCCCGTGCCATATCAACTGTCTTCGGTGGATTTCTTCTATTATGTCTGTCTTGACGTTCATGATAGCTCTGATTTCCTCATTAGTTATCCTCTCCAACCTTGATTTCCCTGCTGCTCTACGCCAGAAGTCCATCTCCAGAGAACGCAACCGCCGCTCTAGGTGGGTAGTAAGTTGCCAAGTTTCGCATCCATACAGCCCTATACTCTTAAATATGGAGTTGTATGGAGGTGTTTCCTTTCTCGGGATAAACCTGTTACCATAAGATGGAGTTTAGGCAGCCGATCACTTTCTTCCCTTTTATGATGCGTTGTTCTATTTCTTTCTCTGTACGGTCTCCATTCTCAATTTTTGCTCCAAGAGATACGTATTCAGTGCATACTCCTATTGTTTCGTTTTTTTCTGGGTGTAGGTCACCTCTGTCGTTTCCGATGCACAAATATTTTGTTTTCGATCCATTCACCGACAGTCCCCATTCTTCGACTCTTTAAATTATCTTCTTGTCATGAATTCCAGGTCCTCCTTCTCCTACGCTATAAGAACCTGGTCATCTGCAAAATGTAAAGAATACAGCGTTGAATCTTCAGTAATGGTTATTGCCATTCCGCTGCATGCTCTTCTCCACTTCCTTAGTGCTTCGTTGAGGTATATCTTAAACAATGTGGGGGACAGACCGCAGCCTTGCCCCAAACCCTTTGTAACTGATAATTCACCATTTAGTTTGACCTTTGATGTTGTTTGATCATAAAGTACTATGAAGGCTTTCACGGCCGGTCAAATCACATATATAAATGTTTTTCGGCTTTGAAGCCGTGGTCCATGGGATTTCTTCCTGACGTTTGGTCCACAACTGCGGTGGACATTATCAAAGGCGATGAGGCAGTGGGCGAAGTGATCTCCTGTGCTTTCCGACTAAGACTGGTTCAACTACTGGATTCTTTGTCGTATTTATGCGGTCCGGCCGTGTGAGCTCATGCGTGAGGAGTGGGAGGCGCTCCAATGGTTTTGGCGTACACGCTGTTTGCCGCAAAACGCGTTTCCAATCTGGATTAAGGACCGTGACTTCTTCTTTCATGTTAAAATTCTTGTCATGTTTGAAGATGTCAATGGCCTCTCTGGTTAGTCTCGGATAATACCGTTGAGATTGGTGCAAAATGTCCACTTCATCGAAACGTATTTGGTGGCCGTCTAGAAGTGCGTGTTCCGCTACTGCTGATTTTTCTGTTTGCCCTAATCTGCAACTTCTTTTATGCTCAGTGATCCTCGTGTTTACACTACGTTTTGTGGTGCCGATATATGCTCTGCCACAACTGCATGGAACCCTGTAGACTCCTGGTGCCGATAAAGGATCCCGTTTGTCCTTGGCCGATCTCAAAGTCCGTTGGATTGTTCGAGTTGGTTTAAAGACTGTTTTCACTCTGTGTTTCTCCAGTATCCTGCCGATCCTGTCCGTGACTCCGTGTATGTATGGGAGGCAAGCCCTAACCCTTACGCTCATGATGAGTATCTGTTTCCTCAGGACGACCTCCACTGTTTCTGGGTCGAATTGCTCTGTTAAACTCGTTCTTGCTGTATCCGTTCCAACCAAAGGCTCTTTCTAGGTGTTTCAATTCTCTTTCTAACTCATATGGTTCGCAAATTCTTCTGGCTCTTTCGGTGAGGGTTTTAATGACTCCTCTCTTTTGACTGGGATGATGGTTTGATCCACTGTGCAGGTACCGGTCGGTATGTGTCGATTTTCTGTACAGCGTGTGGGCCAGCTTTCCGTTGGTTTTTCTGGTTACCAAGACATCTAAAAATGGCAGTCGCCCATCCTTCTCCTCTTCCATAGTGAACTGTATTTTTGAGTTGATTGAGTTGAGGTGACTCAGGAAGTCTTTAAGTTCTATGTTGACAGGTAAAAGTCTACTGTCAATACGTGCAAGATCTCGGCGGGTCTCATGTATCCGTTCGCGTAAAAGAGCCCGTTCAGTCCGGTCGTAAATTCTCTTGGCCTGGTTGGTTCTGAAATATCTTTTCATCTTCAAGAAGGTCGGAGTGATCTTCGTTTCACGGCATCGCAGCAAAAAAGCCAGTGAACTCAGGAGATGCGCTTTGTTCTTACGAAGGTTTTCCAAATGTCGAATCAGTCTCGATGTATCCTCCCGGTAGAGGCGTTTTATCAGACTATGAAGGCTTTCACGGCCGGTCAAATCACATATAGAAATGTTTTTCGGGCTTTGAAGCCATGGTCCATGGGAATTTCTTCCTGACGTTTCGTTCACAACTGCGGTGGACATTAGAAGAGAAAGAAGAGAAATTCCCATGGACCACGGCTTCAAAGCCCGAAAAACATTTCTATATGTGATCATAAAGTTGTTTTACAGCTGTTATTAATGTATAACGTATCCTGGATCTCTTCATTACTTGCCGTAGTTTTTGTACGGTAACGGTGTCATATGCCTTCGTAAGATCCACAAACAGAAGGTACACCTCTCCGTTTCTTGCTACTTTCTTCTCGGTTAGTTGGGTCAGACTGAAGATATGATCTATGCATGAGCGACCCGCTCGAAAACCTGCCTGTTCTGCAACTCGTTGGTGTTCGTACTCTTCTTCTATTAAACTTTGGATGACTTTTCCATAGAGACGGCTCATGGTGCTAGTAACGGAGACAAACCTATAATTGGAACATTCATCTCTCCTTCCCTTCTTGTGGATGGGAGTAATCCAGGCTTCTTTCTCTCTCCATTAATGTATCTAGTGAAGACTTCTTAAATGTGTTTGATGAGTTTTTGCGTCCCCCATTTAATCAGTTCTGCGGTTATTCCTTCTGGTCTTTCTTATTATTCTTTATTATTTTTCTTTTATTATTCTTTATTTATAAACTTATATTATTCTTTATTTATTCTTTATTGGCTTAACTACTTTCCAAATCTTTTCCTCGTTAATTTCTACTCGTGATCCCTCTACTCGGTATGTTTTTGGAGATGCTGCCAGATATGGTGCTCTATCTTCTTCAAGTTCTTGTGAGCAGTGTTGGTGCCATTTATTCATCTGTATAGGCTGGAAGTTTATTCTTTTTACGGTGTCAGTATTTAATGTTCTGATTCGTTTCCAAGCTTCGGACGATTTAGTTCCCCTTATGAAGTTGTCGATCTCTTTACATTTCCTTTCCCATGTGTCATTTTTATACTGCTTATTCATGTTTTTAAACTTTGCCTGTTCCCATTTGTAAGTGATTTTATCATCTGTATTTTGTGTATTAAATCATTTATGATATGCCTGCTTTTTTGTGACTCTCTGTTGCTGTAGCTCTTCATTTCAGGTCAGGTTGTTATTATGTTTTTATACCGGCGGGTATTATCCATGCCTAGTGCTTCGTTGGCTACTGATTTTAAGGCTTCCATAACATGTAGATATAGGTCGCCGGTCTGAAGTGTTAGATATTCATTATCCAGCTTTTGATCCAAGCGACTTTGGTATAGGTGTCTAATACTATGTTCGTGGAAGAATTTGATGTTGAATTTAACCCCAACCAGTTTATCCCGATTCATACTTTCCTGGTTTTGTGTGTTATTGGATATGCTAAACGGGACATAGAGTCTGGAGGCCAAGATATAATGATCCGTGCCACACTCTATTCCTCTATACGCCCTTGTGTCTAGTACTTGCCATTTCGTATTTTGTTTCGTGTCATGGTTATTTAGGACCTCTTCACCGAACTTCTTAATGATGTTACTATCTGTTCTGCTCCCGACTCGTGCGGTCAGATCTCCGAGCACAATATATACGCGTTGGTCTCCTAGGTTAGAAAGTATCTCGTCCAGCTAGTCATAAAAGAGCCAGCTCATCTTTCTCTGGTTGAAGCGCATCTTCATTGGGGCCATACGCCGCTATTATAGATACTCTAGGTCCATGGATAGTCAGATTTGCAGTTATGATTCTTTCATTGAATGTGTCCCAGTTAGGCAGGTTCTTATAGTATTTCTTGTTTATCAGCAGTGAAACGCCCTTACACGCTCTTTTGTCCCTTTGAACTCCGCTGCATATGTGCATGTATGCCGCTATCTGTTTCACTCCGTTTCCCTTCGTTTTTGTTTCTGTAAGTGCAGCTATGTCTATATTCATCTGTTGCATTCCCTTCACAACATCTTCTGATTTTCCTCTTAACCCCTGTCCGTTCCACGTTCCAATAATCATTTCCTTATTCTGTTGCCGTGGTTGTTTCCGATATGGTCCGTCCTTAATCCGAGGCTGTCTGCAAGGTTTTTTAGAATTGCATGTGTTTTAAATGTAATGAGCCCATTGCCTTAGATTTTGATAGTACAATTAAGGTACTAGTTTTAAAAAAATTTTTGACGACCATTCAAACTTTATCGTTCTAAATGTGGCAAACCTAGAAGACTTTTCTAGAGAGATTTTGTTCCGCGTTGATGTCACTGAGCCTACATTTTTGCGTCAAATTATTCCAATTACTCGCATTATTCACACTCTAATTAACAATTGCCATATCAGCAAGGATTTCATTTAGTTTCCATTTAATGAAATGGCTGGGATCGCGGGTTTTAACCACTTCAAAGGGGCCAGAAAATGATTAATCGGACATTGCGGTCACTCATTGCAGCAAATGCTTATAGCCGAATTTCCAAAAGGCTTTTGCTAAAAAAGCCGGTTATGTACAGTACCATCATTGGTGATGTTTGGGGTATTCATGGCCGAAAGGTCAGCTAAATAAGCTCTGTAAGGTTTGAAAGCCACTAATTATTGTTTTGACGAGCTCACCCATTAAGCCGAAAGCCTGAAAGCAATCTACGACGTTCAATTAATGTTCACATGTAGCGACTCGTCTCAAAAGCTGCAAACAATAACACCGAATTACGTTCGCAAATCCCAATAAATGTACCTATATGGGGGGGATTTAATGCGAACATTGATTAACACTTGGCAATTCCTTGGAAGTTCTAGGTATTAATTGCATACCTTCTATAGACCAATGAAATCTAGTTAATAAAGTGCTGCCATACAGATTTACCTAAACACCTAGCAAGAAGGAAATATATTTTTTCATTTTGCTAGGAAAGTGCCAAGCTGATAAAACGCACAAAATGCTTTGGTGTGTGGCTAGGCCCTAACATTTCAAGAAAAGGACTTTGTCGGCAATTCGCAAGGGGGTCAGAACGATTTTTCCCAAAGATCTGCCCATTTTTATTCCATCCGGCACAGTCAGCATTTTTAAATTAGGCCACTTTGATTTACAAACACGATCCTGTTGGACGCAGCGAGCAGCACTGGCAAGCGCCTCCCTATTAAATTATTTGTAAACTGGGGCGTTTTCTGTTGTTCATCGCAAAAATTAAGACCAAAACGGCTCACCTAATGATCAATCGGTTCAGGTTAGGGAGGTCGTTTTAATGATTCAGGAAAAATAATTTGTAATTCGTTCGGTATTTCGGTTGTTAACGGTGTTTCGGTTAGGTGAACTTGCAAATAGCACCAATTTTAAGGAGAGGAACTAATAAGAGAAGCCATTGAACTCCATAATAAGAATAAGATTCAAAAGAAAATAATAATCAATGACAGTAAGGAAGATGAACAAGGAAACAGCTCAATGCAAGAAAGAGAATCCACCTCACCTCCAACAGTCCAGTTTTGGAACAAAATATCCCTGAAAATACAAGCCGCTCATGCGTGTGAAACGTTGTGAAAAAATTATTGTCAGCGACGGCGCAAAAGCCCAGAAAAACTCGTTTATACCGGGTATTGAAAACTTCCCACCCTTAATATCTTTCTTGCAGTTAGAAATATGAAAAATCCGAAAGACACTTTGAATACATATTTTTAGCCCCTAGGGGTAGATGTCACCGTTATCATTTTAAAGGGCCTTCAATTCTCTTTTCAGTCCCCTGCCTTTTCCTCGCTACCCACATGGGTGGAACCGTTGCAAAGTTTATTTGTAAATAACATCTCGATACTATTACGAGT
The DNA here is from genome assembly GCA_024550625.1 of Dendroctonus valens. NCBI lineage: Eukaryota > Metazoa > Arthropoda > Insecta > Coleoptera > Curculionidae > Dendroctonus > Dendroctonus valens. The sequence continues at coordinate 276,616 of JAJTJO010000118.1, forward strand.
ACCACGTTAATTTGCGTTCATTCAATGTCTTTTTTTTTCAAATTTCGAGTAAAAATGGCCATTTTTGCGAACTATTTCCAACACGAATTCCTTTAACGCAAACGCCAAACTCTGTAATTTGAACGAGGTATATCAAAACGTGTGTCATACAGAGTCAGATAGTGTTTTAGATATTCGCATGCATAATCAAGATCCCATGTGTTTTATTGTAGAAATTCTCTTCCGCAATTAAAAAGTGACTTTTGTCGAAGTAAAATAATCAATAAATGAAGGAAGGAGTAGCCATGGGAAGCCCACTCAGTCCGGTGGTGGCGAATCTATTCATGGAGAAGTTTGAGGAAGCAGCGTTGAGCACCGCACCCCTTAAACCAACGATCTGGTACCGATATATTGAAGACACGTTCATGCTATGGAGGCATGGACGCAAAAACCTGGACATGTTCCTCGACCATCTAAACAAACAGCACCCAGACATCCAATTCACCATGGAAGTTGAACAAAACCACCAACTGGCCTTCCTGGATGTTTTGGTGTCTAGGCAGGGGAATCGTTTGGACCACAAGGTATATCGAAAAGCCACCCACACACACAGATATCTTCACAAGCTATCTAACCACCATCCGAGTCAGAAGCAGGGAATCATTAAGATCGACATTAATCACGGATAGAGCCAGAAAAATATGTGGACCACAACATCTAACAACGGAACTACAGCACTTGGAAAAAGCTTTTCTTCAGAACGGATATTCGTAGTTGGACATCAAAAAAGCTGTAGGAGTGGGACGTGCTGAAAAAAGTGAGTCCACTCTGAAAGCTTTCCTGCCCCATGTTCCCAGGGTTACGGACAGAATTGGGAGGCTCTTGAGGAAACACAACATAAGAACGGTCTACAACCCCACAACAAAGATCCGAGAATGTCTAGGGTCAGTTAAAGACAAAAGACCTCACCTAGCAACTGCGGCAATCTACCGGATTCCATGCTCCTGTGGAAGCGTCTACATAGGAACTACTAAGAGATCGGTTGCGACAAGATTAGAAGAACACCGACGGAATTGTAAACTGGGACATGTGGAGAAGTCGGCAGTGGCGGAACATGCCCTCAGCGATGGAACACACAACATCTATTTCGGAGAGGCACAGGTCCTGGCCACGACAACAGGGTATCGCCCCCGACCAATAGGAGAAGCCACTGAAATCTATAAACACGACGACAATTTCAACAGAAAAGAAGAGACAATGGCGCTGAACAGGATATGGTTTCCAGCACTCACCAACGCAAAAACAGCAAGAAAAAGCAACAGCTCAGGACAGGAGAGAGAATCCAGTACACCGGAGGATAGCAACAGCCAACAGAATGCGCAGGCTCCGATGACACAGGCCACGTCATCACAAACCACTTCATCGCAACCGGTGCATAAATACGGACTGCGCCAGAGGAATCGCATCAGATCATTGTAAGCGTTCAAGCAAACCACTTCTGAAGATGCAAGCCGCACGTGCTTGCGAAACGTCAAGAAGAAATTCTATCGAACGACGGCCTAAAAACCCGAAAAACCCACTTGTTTCAATCAATAAATGAGATATCAATTGTTTAAACTAAAAGATTTTAACGGTGCCACCTACTTTTCTAATCACTTGTACTGCAAGGAGAGCGAATACAATAATTTTTGTGTAAACACTAACCTGGAAACCCACATCGCAATGCGGGAAAGTTTTATTGTTTCTGCAACTTTGAAACGCGATTAGTCGGAAACCTCTGGACAAAAAGCAACAAAGTAGGACACCATTGATAGGAGAATTGAAGGCCCTTTAAAACGATGTGCCACTTGACCCCCATTCCCATTTAAGATTCTAATGGTGACTCTACCCCTCCTAGGTGGTTGAAACAAGAAGGCTAAAAATTTGTATTCAAAGTGTTTCCGATTTTTCACATTTTTAACTGCAAGAAAGATATTAAGGGTGGGAAGTTTTCAAATTGACACCCCGTATATCTCCTATTACTTACAATTGGAATATATTCATATATTTTATGTTAGATGTTTCAAACGTATTAATATTTCGTCCACTCGATGGTTTTACTTCCATCACCAATCATTCTCTGGCTATTTTTAGATGCAACAATTTCAAGAAGGAGCGTAATTAATCTAGACTAATTGATTGTAAAAACAAGTTTGTGCTGTATAGAAATTAAATATATGAAGGAAGAAAAACAAGAAAAAATCAACTAAATAAACTAAGAATAATATACAGAATAACAGCAATTTAGCTGTGCTCGAAATGTAAATGCATCTAATGCTGAATGCATGTAAGACAGCTCGTTAATTCATTTTTCTTGTAACCATTGAAATGAACAAATTGTGTGTTGAGAAAATTAATGAAGTTGCTGATAAAACGTAGCAATTAAATTTAATTTTTATGCAAAATAGTTCTAAACGGCCGCCGACGCTCTTACAAACAGGCGAATAGTTGGAATAATACATATTTCAGAGTAGCAATTGACTTTCATAACTTAACCAAGTTATATATCATACAAAACTGACGGTGGTTTAGCTGCTCTATATAGCTATATTATCGTGCAACTAGTTTGAACTTGGGGTTGCTTATTCCAACACAGTGGCGTGCATTTTTTCGATTTGGTTGCCTGTTATTAACAATCGTTATAATTTATGTCAATATGATCTTTTGAACAGCCGTTTGATGTATACTATCATCATCATCATCCAGCTTCTTCTTGCGTCCACGGCTGGACATAAGCCTCCTCCATACGCCCCCCAGAATTTCTATGTTGCGCAAGTTGCATCCAGTTGTGTTCTATTCTCCGTACATCGTCTGCCCATCGCGCCTGTGGTCTGCCCTGACTTCGTCTATCTTCACGGGGTCTTCATTCTAATAGACTTTTGGTCCATCCATCATCGTTGAGTCGTGCTACATGGCCTGCAAATCTCCATTTTAGTTTTATTATTTTCTCTATGATGTCCTCTATCCCCGTTCTTCTTCGAATCTGCGTCTTCTTTACGTGGTTTGTAAGCTTAATTCCTAACATTGGTCTTTCCATTTTCCTCAGTGACATCCTTAGCTCATTTATGTTGTTTTTAGTGAGCGTTAGTGTTTCGCATCCGTATGTTACCACTGGAAGCTCACATTGATTGTGTTTCTTTCTCTTAAGGCACATATGGATTGCGCTATTAAATACGTTCTTCAATTTGCCGTACGCAGGTCAACCCAAACTGATTCTTCTCTGCATGTCTGGTGTCTGGTTCCCTCTAGTGATTTTTAATTCGTGATCAAGGTATCGATATTGTGTAAATTCATATATGACATTGTTATCCAGCTTTATTGTTCCACCGATGACTAGGTTTGTCATTACATTTGTTTTACTCTGGTTTATCTGTAATCCCACTTCTTTGGATACTTGTGCAAGTTCTTTAAGCATTCCTTCGGCTTTATGTTGGTCATCGGCAATGAGGACAATATCGTCGGCGAATCGAAGGTCTTACACCAGTGAAGTTTTTAAAGGCTTATTCAGGAACTGCCTTGAAGTGCTTTGGTGTCATTGTGTCCCCTTGTCTAGCACCTCTCTCCAATGGGAACTCATTGTTTTTTTCGTGGAGTTGCACACTTGCCGTTGATTTTTTTATAGATGTTATATATTAGGCAGGTGTAACTGTAATCCACCCAACATTGGCTGGGAGCCTTGACTATTCTTTTAGATTCTATTGTGTCGAAGGCCTTTTGGAAATCAACAAAGACAGGAACCAGTGGTCGCTTGTATTATATGGTTTTCTGTATTAGGTTTTTCAATGTTAGATGGAAATCCGGCTTGCTCTATTGGTTGGTATAGATTCAGTTTATTCTCCCGTCTGTTAGTTATTTTGGTGAAGAGCCTATACAGATGGGAGAGAAGGCTTATAGGTCTACAATTTTGGACTTCTGGAAGGTCTCCTTTTTTATGGATTAATATCATTAAAACGTTGTTCCATTCGCTTGGGATTATGCTGTCGAGAAGACACATATTAAATAGGTTTTGATTCCTTTGGAGGAGAGATTTCCGTCCCATCTTGATAGCCTCCATTACTATACCTGCCTTCCCGGGTGGTTTTCCATTCTTCATATTTTTGAGTCTTCTGAACTCTGGTTAACCACTCTTTTCTCTTTTTCTGTCTCTTCAGGTGTGTTGTGTGTCTTTTGTTGGCTTTTGTATAATTATTGGTAGAATTCTTCGACTATTGCCAGAATTTCATTTCTGTTCGATGTTGTTTCGCCATTTTTGTTTTTTAATTTTATAATTTATTTTTACCCATTGTTTAACTTCCGTCTGAGAACTTTAAAGCTTTTGTTTTGTTCGATTGTTTGATGTATGTGCTCTTTATTGTACTGTCTTTTGTCATTCCGGATACTTCGGGAGATCTCTTTGTTTATAGCTCTTATTTCTTGAGGTGCTGGGTTGTTGCGATTCAATTCTCTTCGTTGCTCTATTAGCCATTTAGTGTGGGGGGCGGATTTTATTCTATTTTTCATGTCTTGGGTAGAGCTCGTTTGTAGCTTTTATTAGTGCTTCTGATATTGTTTTATTTAACTTGTTGATGTCCGCTGTCTTTGTATTTTCTAATGGTTTTGTTACGTAAGTTTTGTTACGTAACGTAGTCTTTTCGAACTTTGTTGGGTTTTCTGGGTCCTGCCATTTCCTCCTTATTTTGGTTTTTATCATTCGCGCCCTTTCCTTCTTGATTTTTGTGTTTACTAAAGCTCTCACCATCCTGTGATCGCTGCCGATAGTGATCACCAGTTTCTTGTCGTAGAGCTCCGCATAAAATGAAGCAAATCGCAGCCTACCAAAACCTTCAGAAACTTGTGGTGCCTTAAACATAATGAAAATTCCAAAACAAGTGCGAAGATAGAAATCTCCATATAGAATCCACACGCACAATTGGACAATGACTCCAACTCATTGTGGAACAAAACAAAAATGATACTGCTAGAAGTGGCATCACAAACTGAAGTCACACCGAAACAAAAGAGGAAAGCATGGATCGCAGACGAAACCTGGAAGAAAATTGAATCGCGGAAACAATTCAAGACGACGGGGATGCACAAGGAAGAGGATAGAGAACAATATAATAGACTCAATCAAAAGATCAAACGCCACTGTAGAATCGACAAAAACGAGTACCAAAACAGCATATGCGCAGAAGTCGAGCATCACGCACACAAGAATGAGTCAAAGGACCTGTTTAACAAAGTCAACCAAATGACACGTACGTTCAACTCAAAGAATGGAAAATGGTACACTAATAACAGACAGAGCACAAGTAAGGGAACGATGGAGAAACTATTGCCAGAAATTAATGGAAGACACTGGAAACTCAGAAAATCACACGCAAACCATAACATAAAATGAAAAAGAACCTCCCATACTGAGAGAAGAACTGAGGACTGCAGTCAGCAAGTTGAAAACCAACAAGTCACCTGGAGAGGACGTCGTGGTTGCTGAAATGCTGACTGCACTTGTGGATACAGGAGTTGAACTACTTCATCGGATCTGTCAAATGATATGGGACACCGATACTTGGCCTGATGACTGGACGAAGTCAGTATATGTGCCAATCCACAAGAAAGCACCAAAAGATATATGCGACAACTATAGAACAATAGCTCTTATTTCACACGCCAGCAAGGTCATGTTAAAGATAATATCGGAACGCATAAAGCCTCACCTTCTACCACAAATACCACCAGAACAAGCCGGATTTGTCCCAGAACGCAGAACCAGAAAACAGATACTAAACCGCCGACAAATAATCGAAAATTCGAGGGAATTCAACGTGCCTACCTACTTATGCTTCATAAATTACTCTAAAGCATTTGATTGTATACGATGGCAAAAGTAGAGGGAGATCTGACCATTCCATTCAGAGTGAGTAAAGGAGTCAGGCAGGGTTATATACTAAGCCCACTACTCTTTAACATCTATGGTGAGTGGATCATGAGGAAAGCGGCCGATGATTGGCAGGGAGGAATTACCATCGACGGTATCAAAACCTGTAACTTGCGCTACGCGGATGATACTACTCTAATCGCTGAATCGGAATTGCTCAATCTTATTCGAAGAGTCGAAAAAGCAAACAACGAAATAGGCCTGCGGATCAACAGAAAGAAAACCAAAATAATAACAGGCCTAAAGTAGAAAGGATCAACAACATCGAGACAACGCTTTCATATATCTTGGTATCACAATCTCGAGCAAGGGCGTATCCAGCGAGGAGATAAAGAGGAGAAGCGCAATAGCGAAAGAATCCATGACCAAACTGACCAAAGTATGGAAAAGCCATCACATATCCCTTAACACCAAAATGAGATTCTTCAGGAACCTGGTGTTTTCAGTCTTTCTATATTGATCAGAATGCTGGACTTTAAAAAAGACGGATAAACGGAAGATAGGCGCCTTCGAAGTGTTGTGTTGGCGCAGAATGCTGAGAGTGTCCTGGACTGAGAAAAGAGCCAACCAATCCATTCTGGACCAACTCAGAATTAAGAAGAGATTGAGCATTGTGGTTGCAGAGAAAATAGCTAAATTCTTTGGTCGTGTGGTTAGAAGAAATGGTCTTAAGTGACTCACTTTGGATGGGTCAGTGCCTGGCAAAAGATCAAGAGGAAGGTCACCTACAAGATACATGGATCTTATAACCGGTCTAACCGGCAAAAACCTCACAGAAAACAATACATGAACTCCCGAACTCACCTTGTTTTTCCGTCCCGGCTTGCCCAAGTCCATCTTCTGTTTGGTTTTTTATGAAAGAAGTCGTTCACTAGGTATAAATTGTTCTTGGAAAGGAAGTTTACCAGAGTGTCTCCGCGTTGGTTTCTGCTTCCCAGTCCGAATTTACCGAGTACTTATTCCGATTCCTCCGATTTTACACCTATCTGCGCATTGAAGTCTCCACACAGTATAGTGAAATGTGTCTTTTTAATGCAGTTTTGACTTCATCATAGAAAATGTCAACTTCTTCCTCTGGGTGGTCTATTGTGGGTGCGTAGGCTACTATTACTTTCAATTCACATCTACTGTTTAGTTTTAAAGTCAAATATGCGACTCGGCTAGATACTCCTTTGATGACTTCGACATTCTCTTTATGTTACGCTTCCGACGCATTTTTCTTGTTCTCCGGAGTGGTACAATGCGTGTCCAGATTTCAGGGATATCCAACCTTCACCTCTTTTCCTGCTCTCACATAACCCTGTGATGTCCTAGCTGATTTTCTTTAGCTCCTCCTCCAATTCACGTATCTTGTCTTCCGATGATAATGTCCTGGTGTTGTAGGTTGTAATTCTTAATTTGATGTTTCTGCACTGTTTTGATAGTTTTGTAGGATTTTGTTTGGGCGTTGACGATTCTTTGTCCCTCCCAGAATCCTTGGTACGGATCGACGAATCGATGTGATATTGTGGGCGTCTCACCCTACTCACCTGGGGTATAGCGGCTGTTTTTGAACTCGGCATTTGAAGAGAAAGAAGAAAACGCCGCTCTCGGCTAGTGCGGGTTGGTGAGTTGGACAGGGTATGGAAGGAGAGAAGGGTATAGCTGGTTTCCCCTGGGATGAGGTAGTTGGGTAAATCCATGAGCTCGCGTAGGCAGGTTTGCTGTTCCCGAAGTGGATCTATCTTCTGCCGGGATCGCAAAAGATTTACACCCGCTACCGAAGATGTATACTATATACTGGTTATTTTAGTAAAGCCAACGATCATATCCCGAAAATCACTGAGCAAAGAAATTGAAGAATTAAATTTTGATTACCAACGTGCCTTGAGAGAATTCAGCAAATTGTTTTCAATTTCCGCAGTTTGAAAAGTAAATATTAAAATGCCCCGAAATTAATAATCCTTAATAAGCGCGTGGGAAGCTATTGAAAGTGTAAACATTTAAATGGCTGCAACTTGTAAACGGTTTGCTCGAGATTTTGCAATCGTGGACTTGTTTGGAAAGCAAACTTTTAAATAACATTCAAAAAGAAATCCGACAGTTCTTGTTAACATTTCTGGAAGGTCCAATGAGAAACTGGCCACCATCAATGTGCAAGAATACGCTTGGGAACAGCAGTTAGACGCGTTTTCCGTTTCCGAGTTATTAAAAAAAAATGCCTACGTTTGAATGAGAAAAAATACTACGATTATGGCAAAATAAATAAACATATTAATAGATAGTCGGCAGTCTGTTTGTTTCCCTCCTATATTCTCCCTGTCACCTGAAGACCGTAAATACCCATTCAGTGCTTAGTGGATATTCTCGTTAAATATAGAGATAAAAAAGGGATTATAAGTTTAATGGCACTTAGAACTTTAGCAATTAAACTTCGAATACTTTTAATCTGTTTCTCTAGTACGGCCGTTTGCATCGACAAAAGCGGAATATTTAAATTAGATCGACGTACTCTCATATGCATGCCATTGATCTTACTTTCCGCTCGAGTGGATATCCAGATTGCCAGACACAGCTAATCCGCCGGCACTTTCGTCGATGAAAAATTTAAATGCGGATTTTATCTTCGGCAACGATCAGTGCCGGAGGCGGCGCGTCAATGAGAGTTTGACACAACTTGCTTCGAGTCTGGAATTCAGTTCCGAGCAACCCTTTAGGTGTACGTTAATTTTCTGCATGCATAGCCGTAAATTCCACCATTCGGGTCACTTTTAGCACCCAAAGCCACTATTACCGGACGTGAAAATGGGTTTTAGTGGACGTAAATGCGCTTTATGTGAAAATAAGGTGGCGGGTGATTGCAGAAGATGAGGCCATAAGCTTCTCGGGATTAATGACCAATCAATACCGTGACTTTAACTAACTGATGGTATTTCAACCGTTCTGGTTCAAATGTGTTTAAAACGAAAATTACGTTGTTTGAGTTTATTTTGAAAAATGCGAAAAAGAAAATCGAGGACTCATGGCGACATGAAACAAATAATCCTTTTGAAAGAGAGAGGAGGGATAATTATCATTAGATCTTCAAGGCTAATATTGGCACGTTTTTAATAGTCAAAATCTTCTTCAAACCGCACTCGACGAGGAATGTACTTGGAAATCACCAGCAGCTTAACAGGGAAGAAAGATTAGGAGTCAAACCGATGTTATCCTGCTTCTGCGTCTGCTAGGCCCAAACTTAGGAAATATATCAAATTTGTAAAAACCTAGCCTGGAGCATACAGAATCGAGTTGAGGATGTCGAGTAACTGAAAGAAATGTAATGTGCCATAAGATCGAATAAGGAATAGGAGCCATAGCTCAGGCTACAGAGAGAAGGCGTTGAAGAAGTGTGAAATTCTTTGAAATAGAACAAACAAAAACGAGGACATCGGATATGAAAATTTTAACAGAAAATGAATGGAGAAGAAACGCACACCAAACCAAGCCGAAGAAAATTGGATGTCTCCAACATACCATCTTTAACGTTTACAAAGAGTAAACTATGGCTGGCAGGCTTTAGAAACAGCAGAAGACATTGCTTCTTTCGCCCTTTAATTCGTCCACCCTTGGACATAGGCTCCCCTAGTTTTTTCCACTCGTTTCTATTTTGTGCTACTCGTTTCCAATGTCTTAGTTTAAGTCGTCTCCCCATCTCATCTGGGGTCGTCCTCTTGCTCTCTTTGAAGTCCTATTTTTGCAATAATGCCTTCTGCTCTCTGCTCTCTTTGCATGGACTGGAAATAATAGTCCATGGACTGGAAAGAGAGCAGAAAGCTGTTATAACTCTGGAACATTTCGAATTGAACAAAGCCATTGTAATGGTGTGATGATTTTCACTAAGGATAGCCACAAGGGATCTTTAATTCAGTGATTTCCACTTGCCTTCTGAATTCTTACGCCGTTGACCACTATCGTGGGTCTTCCCCTGTTGGGGCCTGTTGTAGACCCTGGGGCAAAAGAGTGCCCGATTTACAGGCGCCCAATTTGGGACAGTCGCTGTAAAGCTGATTTTGGTTTGCCCTGGGTATTTAATGTATCCGGTACCTTCCATATCTTGGAGGCGTCCCCCCATCCAGTATGCCCATAAAATCTTATAAAAAATTCTGAATGTTACTTCTGAAGAATATGAAACCCATCTAGGAAATGTTTTGCTCTACCCGGTTGCCACCTTTTGTAAACATCCCCAAATTTTCCAAGTTCTGACGAGTTTTTCCGTGTATTTAGTGCCCGACCAGACTGGCCCTGGAAAACACGCTTTTCAGCGTTGTTCAACATAGTTGTTCAACATAGTTCAACACGCTTTTCAGCGTTCTCTTCATCTAGAGACGTTCCAGACATCATTTTTAGGCGAGAACGGAATTATTTCTTGATGTTTTCATCATTTTTTAAAGCTATTAAATTTCAGTTGATCTTTCCTGTATAATACAGGCTTCCGACAGGCTGGCCTTTCTTCTTCCCTAGGGTGATCTTCCATTCTTGAACGTAGGCCTTTCGTATTTCTCTCCATCGCTCTCGATTGTGCGCTGTTCTCATTCATGCTGCCCCGCTGCTCGTTTTAGGTCATCATTCCATCTGTTTGGTGGCCTTCCTGTTTTTCGCTTGTACTCATACGGTCGACAATCCTACCATCGGTTTGTATCACTTCTTGCTACGTTTCCTGCATAGCTCCATTTGAGCGATGCTGCTCTTTCTGCAATATCTGTTACTTTGGTAATAGCTCTTATCCTTCCATTGCGATATCGGTCTCTCCTGCTTATACCAATCATTGCTAATTCCATATTTCTCTGAACGATATTCAGAGTCTCCGAGTTGTATTTTGTGTTCGTCCACTGGCAAAATGCACTGGTGAAATACCCGTGTTTTAGGTTTTGCGCTATGTTTTTCTGTTGATGAATGTAGGACAGTTTTCTAAAGGCTGGCCAGCCTAATCGTATTCTCCCTTTTATCTCTTCTTGAATAATATGGCTGATGTCTCATGCCCTGAAGGCTCTTCTCAGAATCACATTGGAATCTACTAGAAATTCGAATATTAGATGGAAAAGACTGAGTTCCAACTCCAAAATGGATTAGGAATCCGAAAAGCTCCATTTGCCTTGAAAATAATGACACAACGTTAAAAAATGCGGTTTGCATCAAACAAAAAGATTCTAAGTAGAATAAGCTATGTCGGAAGATATGTAGATCAAACCACGAGTTGAAGAATTGCGACTTGTCACTATTTCTTCTTAATATCGTACTCGCAATCATTTTATATCTAGAGCTGCACTAGACGAGGTTCGCAGTGGAACTGGGACTGCTCTGATTAGCATTCGATGCACTGACGACACCGCTCTAATTGCAAATGGCGCACAAGAGATGCAAAACGGAACAAATTCCGTGCTTGGACTGGATGCTGAAAATGGAGTTTCTTGGCATTTATGTGTACGGACTTATGGACGCAAAAAGTCTTCAGCAATCGAGGCTTCTCAAGGCATCAGTAAGAAGCATAGCAGTTCCACTGAGAAACGAGAGTAAGTTACTACGGAACTATGAATAGCAAAATGCGAGAAATCATCAGTGAAGAACTTGAGGAGCTGACTTGAGCGTTTCCATGTAGAAATATTTTTTGCTGCAGCTTCGAAAGCCACAATTGCCATTGAATCGGTGATTTTCGAAAAGAGTTGAAGCGATCAGAATTTGAGTCTATATTTTTCAGAACCTGATTGAAGTGTACAATTTAATAATTAGATCATTCCCGATATTCGAAAGTTATATAATGTGACGTGTAGTTTTTAGAGCACGGAAACACTATTAATGGAAAACGCAAGAGGTACAACGTGGCGGATTAAATAAATTAGCTCGGTGTTGTATGCAAAACAGCTTTGTCGGCGAAACAATGTGGAGCTTTTAAAGTGCCTTTTAAACAGCTATGAAACAGGCTGGACATTAGTTTTGACATAATGTCGGTGTTTCATAATATATTAGACTAATGGTCGCTATACGTGCAATTCGTTTACGGGAAATTTTGGCGTCAATATATGTGGGCAATGGAAGAAAGATGTCATTTGGATCGAATACATTGCGGTGTTGATAAGCTCCCAATGTTAAGCTGCGTAATTAAATAAAGGTAAACACGATATACCGAATTGATTACAAATTAGTCGAGTCTCTTGTTCACCGTGTGTGTGTGTGTGTGTGTGTGTGTGTTAAACTGGAGCTGACTAATTTACCGATTCTATTTACATTTCATTAGTGGTGGAAAGTAAGCAATGGGCAACATGAGGATAATACATTGAGCTAAACAGGCCCTGTGTATGTTGACTGCTACATTTGGCAAACTATTAGCATTTATCATATCCGAGCAGATTATGCATACAACTAATTATGTGTGTTGTGCCTACCAAAAATTAATTAAAATAGAAAACCTGTGTGTGCACTAAGCCACCCTGCCCAACTGGCCACCCTTAATTACAATTCCCCAATTTACTCGGCAAAAATATCAAATTTGTAAACTGTTTTTTCGCTTTCTAATTACGCGAACAATTTGCCTTGCAAAATAAACGGAAATGTAAATCAAACTAAACAAAAACCATATTAAAATTGCCATCGGACTTTTCAGTGCCAATTTACCCCCCATTTTTGATGCATGAACGATTCAGAAAGTACAAAGGTTGGAATGTTCTGGGCATGCAATTTATTTTTATATTCAGGTTAATTTCAACAATCCAAATGCGTATTTTGTTTAATTCAAGCAAAGATGAACAAAAATAAACATGTGTAGGGTATTTGAATGCTGTAAAAAAGTCAATAGTTCTTATATGCAAACCACAGGAAAGTGAACTAATTTTCTTAGTGATTATAAAGAATTTTCCCATGAAAACATACACATTGATGTCTTACTAATATGAAAATAAGGCTTTAGGCGTAGAAGGCAGACGAGATTGAATCCTAACGCAAACGGAAGACGCTAGTTTTAAAGCAATTTGCATATTCGAAACGTCAAAGGTTTCTGAAGCAATAACGACAAAACACTGACCTGGCATTTAGCATACATGGGCAAAGTACAAGTACAGGTTTCGGGAGTGTTATTTTCAGGCTACAGCCAGCTAATAACTCCGTCTGCTGCTGTAGCACTGCTGCCGGTCTGCCGATCCGGCTGCAACCCCGACGGGAAAGGAGGAGGCTGAGGTTAGCAAGATGTCCTTTAGGAAAACCTGCACTGCTCAAAGGACCGATTCAAAAGCCTCGGAAACTGGACGGATTTCTACGATAATCGGCACGATAAGGAAAAGGAAAGAACGAGAATGGAAACGAAGCAAACTAAGACTGGCCCACCGGAACATCACATCCTCGAACAAGAGAAACCTCTTCTAGGAACTTGGAATGGTAGTCCGAGATACGGGGATTACATTCTGTTCTACAGTAGAATGTACAAATATATGAGGGCACAAGCAGGAGTAGGAGTTGCAATCCACGAAAAACTACAACATCTGGTTGAAGACGTATAGCGCACGTCTTCAACCAAAACATAATGTTCATATCGATGAATCTCCAAAATGATAAAACACACCTCATAAGTGTTTATGCTCCAGACATAACGAAACCAAAGGAGGGAAAAGAACATTTCTTTGATGACCAACAGAGCACACTGGACCAGCTAGCAACGAACGAAAATGTTTTAATAATGAGAGACCTCAATTCACGTATAGGCAACGTTTCGATACCCGGCATCAACTATCGACTACGTAATCACGAACAGCCAAGTAGATCCTCAGCATATACTCGATATCAGAGCATTAACAGAAGAACACATGGAAACTCAACCCAACCTTAATTTATGCAAAAAGCAATCAACAAGCCTGCAAAAAATGAAAAAAGGTACCTAAGTGCATGACTAGATTTCACGTAGAGTCGCTTAAAGATGACAGAACAAGAGGATTATACGAGAGAAGACTTAACGAAAACATTAGACAAAACCATATAAGAGGACGATGCACAGCTGACATGGAAGAAATTTGAAAGCAAAAAATCACAGCGCGCAACAGGGGCCACAGGAGTAGCACTAAGAACAGTAGACGTCAATGGCAACAGAAACAGAAAACCATGGTTCACAAACGAAGTACACGAACTTGCGAAAGAAAAGAAAGAAGCTTACTTAAAACACATTAACAACAGAACACCGAACGAGTACGAGAGGTACAAAATTATTAGAAATCGAACAGACGATATAAGACAACTAAACAAAGAATACTGGGAGAGATTCTCAGCTGAAATTGAGTCATTTAGCGGTCAAAAAATCAATAGAAAAAAAAACAGATTAATGAAGAGGTGAAAGTGAATGGACGTAACGTACTAGACGTAAGAAGCTGCAGGGGGGCAGATGCCCATTCAGATCATTTTCCAATCAAAGACAAGATCAAAGTCGCAATATCTACAGCAAAGAACAAGCGAACCAATCGTGTCTCTCCTCAGTGGGACACTAGCTTCAGCAGACAGAAATAAGAGCACAGTATCAGGAAGAACTAGAGCGACTTATCAGACCACATACCATACTGATATGGATACGCATTGGAAGTTTATATCTGGAACAATTACAGAAGCAGCTAGAAAGGTGTTAGGGGAGAAACTCAGGAGACAACACAAAAACCATTGGTAGGATCACGATTGTGAAGATGCTATGGAGAAGAGAAATACTGCTAGACTCAAAATGCTAAAAAGTCCCACAGACGAGAACAGGGAAAGATACAGACGACTAAGAACCCTAGGAAAGTAACTGTTAAGAAGAAAAAAAGAGAGAATGACAAGACAGAGAATTAAATGCATTAATGAATAGAAGAAGAATGAAAAATTAACACAAGAAGATTCTACCAAAAACTACGCTCCACAAAATCAAGATTCAGACCCAAGACCGACAATATCTTAAAGAAGGAAAATGTAGATCTAATAACTGACAAAGTAGAAATATTGCAAACGTGGAAAAACTACTTCCATCATCTGCTTAATAGAGGAACTGGTGAAAAGGAAGAAGCACTGGATCTGCTGGCTGCGGAACAACCCAATGAGCTCCCTTCTAAAGAGAAAATTACAAAGGCAATAAATAAATTAAAAAAGCATAAAGCCCCTGTTGGAGACCTAATCAGCAGAACTTCTTACATACGGTGGCGATACTATCATCACACAGCTGCAAAACCTCACTAAAACCATATGGGAAAAAGAAGCTATCTCTGCTGACTGGAAGGAGAGTGATACCTATCCACAAACAAGACGATAGGACGGTCTGCAAAAGTTACAGAGGGATAGCACTAATCCATGTAGCCTATAAAGTCCTATCGAACGTAATTGTTCTAAGGCTAACCTCCTTCACAGAAAAAATATTGGGGGACTACCAGTGCGGTTTCAGAGCACATAGGTCAACAACGGACCAGCTGTTTACCATTAGGCAATTGCTAGAGAAGAGTTGGGAATTCAATGAAGACCTCCGCCAGTTGTTTATAGATTTCCAGCAGGCATACGACAGCGTAAAAAGGGTCAAAATATGGCCTGCAATGGCTGAGTTTGGCATCCCACCTAAGGTGATCAGAGTAACCAGAGCTTGTGTTGAGAGTTCTAGGTGCAGAGTGTGCAGAGTGCAGGTGGGCACAAGTCTTAAACAGGGACACGCACTATCACCCACGCTTTTTAATATCGCATTGGAGAAAGTAGTAAGAGTAGCCAAAATCGAAACCCAGCTATTCGGGGTTAGTGGATCAAACTTACTGCTAGTATATACCGACGATATAGACGCGGTGAGCATAAGCGTCATAAAAGCAAAAGAACTATTTTACAAAATCGAAGAAGAAGCGGCATGATGAGGCTTAAAGTCAACGAGGCCAAAACAAAATACATGCATGTCTCAAGACCAGGCAGAGCTAGGATAGGACAAAATGTGACCATGCACACATGCAACTTTGAAAACGTAAAACAAGTCAAATACTTAGGGTTAACAATCACATCCGACAACGACATGAGTGAAGAAGTCAGAGAACGCCTAAAGTCAGCCAACAGGTGCTTATACGCCCTAAAGGATATACTCGAGTCCAAATACGGGTTTAAGAGAACGAAAATCAAAACGTACCAGACCATGATAAGACCCGTGGCAATACACGGCTGCGAAACCTGGACTCTTACGGTGCGAAATGTGGAACTCATTCGAAGATTCGCGAGGAATCGAAGAAAATGATTAACCACATGAAGGCACAAAGGTTGAGATGGGCAGGGCACGCACGAAGACAGCCAGAGGATAGAATGGTCCGCGTCATATGGGATAGAGCATCAAAAGGAAGGCGACCACTTGGAAGACCGAAATTAAGGTGGCGTGATAATATAACATCGGACCTCCGGAAAATTGGCATCGGGAATGGTCTAGAAGTTATGGAAGACCGAGACAGATGGAGACAAATCGTTGCCTCAGCCAAGGCCCAGGCTGGGGCACCTCAGGGGCTGTAGCGCTTCGATGTAGTAGGAGAAAGTGAATGAGGTTAAATGGGAAACATGGATGAGACTTCGAAAACCTGTGTAATACTCCCTATTGCAACATATCAAGAACCGAGATCTTACCAAATGGACACTTGGTACTTAACACTGAACCTGAAATAATAATAGCGGAAGTTCAAGCGACAATAAAATACATCATATCAAATACGGGGGAATGGATCTACAGAAAGAACTCACCAAACTGTTTAAAATATAATTATATCCGGAGTTACACCAGACGAATGGTGAGAAAGTCCTGTCCTTTTCAACATTATTATGGGTCAAATCATTGAAAACATTAAGAAAGTAAACTCTGGACACAAGATGGGTGATCGCGCCATTAAAGTATTATGTTTCAGAGACTGAGGACGACCTACAACGTCTGCTCTACAAGATGAAAGTAACCGCACATAAATTTAACATGAACATTACAACAGAAATAACACAATCAGTGGTTATTTCTTAAGAACCCATAAGGTGCAAACTGGCAGTCGACTACACGATAATTCAGCAAGTGAGAAGATTCAACTACCTGGGAGTGGAAGTATCAAGGGAGAGAAACCCTAGTGAAGAAGCACAGGCCATACAACCAAGAAGAGTCAGCGGATACAGAGATATAATATGGCGAAATAAAATGATGAGTACAAAGAGCAAGCTGAGGATGTCCTATTTTAACGTACGCTACAGAAACCAGAGCTGAGACATCAAAAACGAAAAGAATAATGAAAACGACCGAAATGAAAATACAGAACCATCAAGGGTGTTACCCTCAGGGATAGAATAAAAAGCCGGTATATCAGAGAGGAACTGGAAATACAGGATGTGGTAAGGAGGTGCTGGAAAGACCATATGGAGAGAATGCCAGATGGAAAATGGGCAAAGTGGGCCAAGTAGCCAAAACCAATGTCGCAAAGACCGGTAAGAAAACCACCCAAGAGATGGTATGAAAGCTGGAGCTCAGCGTCACAGGAAGAGTACTGAAGGAGGCTAAACGCAACGGACTAAACAGGACTAGGTCCTATTATAATAAGAAGACCCAGCTGATGAGAGCCAATAGGTCCGAAACCGGTCCTAGGGGTGCCTGGGATTAGCACATTTTGAGATCTGTACCTACTTACATCACTCTGTATACTCATCCGAAATAATGTCTGATAAAATACATGCAAACTTTCCAGTTCCATAACTGCATAAAAGAGATCCATCGGATCACAAAGCGAGCCATTGGAATTCGTGATTTTATCGAACCGATGGTGATGTCCGTGCCTAAATCATCCATTGGACCGTTTGAAGTGGAGCCAATTAAACATTCTATTCCAGCCATAGTTCCATTCATTTCGAAATCAAACAGAAATTTAATTATAAATGTGTGGAAATGATATAAATTCCAAAAAGCCGGCGAATTCATATTTTCCATTTAAAATATATGTAAAAAATCCGGCACGGATTGAGCTTTAATTAAATTTTTATGTTGCTTCGACAATTCGTATTGTGCTTTTCCAGACGAAGCCATGACGTTTTTCGTGAACATTTCAGCGATTACAGCATGTAAAAGCGGTTTAAATGTTAAGTTTAATACAGCGTTTTCACTTTGTTAAGGACAAACTTTCCCGGACGTTGTTAGTGAAATAGCGCGTCTTAAGTAGATAGAAATATAGTGGAAGTAAAAAGGATTTTCTGCAGCTTCAAATGTACCGTTTATTTAATTTCGCACAATATAATGCAAAGAATTCCGAATGGACTGTAAAAAGCAATCACTCGAGTTCTACGGAATTTAATTTTTCCATTTCCACTTTTCATATTGCGCGCTTAAGAACTGTGGGAGTGATTGTTATTTAAGCGGGTTTCTCGTTGAAGTCTCCACTCTGAAGAATGTAGTTTTCAGGCATTATTTCTAAAATTTTATAAAATTCAATGCTCCACCCAGTATATGCAGGAATAATTTGGAACTTTGTTTCCAATTCGTGGCAAAATCGTCGGCACTCGTAAAAATCGGCGATATGAAATATCGGGCGTGCTATTTCACGTGTTCTGGGAAATTTATCACGTATTCGGAACGTTCCTGCAGAGACTGCATGGTCTCGGTGCCGTAAAAATGTGTTATTATGGAATGTGCATCGGATGAAACGTTGCTGGCTTTTCGACGGCACAAAAAAAATGAACGTTAACTATCCGGAGGGACTCAGCGATGTGAGTGAGATTATAAAATGTTGGAGAACACGAAACGTGACACCGTAACTGTCAATTCCACAATGAAATCGTTCGGAATAAATCAACTTTATTAGTCTTACATTTTGTTGTGTGTCTTTATGGCTTTGAAACTTCAAAGTTGCACGGAAATCAGTGGCTTGATTGGTCAGCGCTTTCTTATTTAGCAAATGGGGAAAAAAGTTTCTTTAGAATTCTTTGCCCTTTACATAATGGAATTCATATTTTGAAAGTAATGAGGACAATGCCAGAAAAAGAAATGAGGAAACGCAATACCGCAGACTTTTCAGAAAAATTTAATATTTGGATTAAAAATGTAACAATCAATATCCTGTGTGCAGAAGATGCATAACGATTCCAGACTATCAAGTTCTATCGACCAGGAGCAGCCAAAAGAACTATATCTCAGCTGGAAAAGTATGGAATGGGTATTACGGCTATCCAGGAAATCAGGTGGCCAGGTACGGGTAATATGACAATCAGTATGTCGATGGTATTTTACAGTCGCAACAGAGATGGAGCCCATCAATTCGGAACTGGCTTTGTAATACAGGAATATCTATTGGACGCAGTAATGGATTTTGTACCCATCAATGAAAGAATACGTCCCATTAGACTAAGAGGTCTATGGTACGGTAGTACACACTAATATCGGTACACGCACCAACGGAAGGGAAGGACATTATCTATGACCAACTCACCAGAATTCTCGACTCGATCCCCAAGCAGGATATGTTATTGGTACTGGGGGACTTCAACGCAAAACTGGGAGAGGAGACTGGTTAAGACCACTTGTTGGACGACATACGGCCCCGGTAGCAAATCTAGCAGGACTCAACAATCTCATGGTCAAATCTACTATATTTGAACAAGGAGATATACATAAGCAGACGTGGGTATCGAATGATGGTATCACAAGAAACCAAATAGGCAAACCAGGCACTCAAATAATCATCATAGACGTTGGAAGTAAAAGAGGAGCTGAGGCGGATTCGGACCATTTTCTGGTAGGTGCCAAAACAAGAATAAGGATCAAGAAACAGAAGACAGGTCCATAACACAGCTAAATGGGACACGGATAAACTCAAGGAAGAGGAAGCCCTCGCTAACTACAAGTCTAAAATTGCAAGTAGAATGCGGGATATAACAGAGACGTGTAAGAGTCAACACCATGTGGATATTATACAGAAGATTATTCTGCAGGTAAGGAAGACAACTATCGAAAAGCGCGAAAGAACAAAGAAAAATAACTGGTACGATACGCACTGTGAGAACGTACAGAACCAAAGACACCGCACTAGGGCTCAAATGTTACAGGACAACTTAGATAACTTTAACAATGCAGGACGTAGAGCAAGAAAACTCATTAAGGAAAAAAGCGAGAACATCAGAAGAAACAAATACAAAACATCGAAGATAGTGGAAGACATGACAACAGCAGGGCATTCTTTAAAGAAACATCTCGAATTAAAATTGGCTTTAAGCCGCAAACAAGTCATGTAATACGGAAGGATAATGATGAACTCATCACGATCATTTCAGAGGTATTAAAAACATGGAAAGAACATTTTCAGAAACTCCTCAATGTAGCAAAGGACGACACAACGAATATACCGGTGTTTTTAACCGCTGAAATAGAAACCGAGAAATCAACACTAGAAGAAGTCACGAAGGCCTATCACAGTACTCTATCAAAAGATGCATGAGTTAATCGTACTAATATGGGACAGCGAAACATTACCGGAAAGCTGGAAACAGAGTGTTATTATACCCCTACATAAAAAAGGAAGCTATCAGGTATGCACAAAGTACAGAGGGATATCTCTCATCGACACCGCATATAAAGTGCTTGCAAACGTGATTCTAATCCGCATAACACCATACTCGGAAGAATCGATAGGTGATTATCAGTGCGGCTTTAGGCCGGGCAGGTCAACGATGGATCAAATCTTCATTATTCGCCAAATCCTCGAAAAACACTGGGAATTTGATAAGGACCTCCACCAACTATTTATCGACTTCCAACAAGCCTAAGACAGCGTGTTAAGAGACCATGAACGTGTGGTAAGGTGGAACCCCAAAGAAAATAATAAATTTTGCAAAAGTGTGCATGCAGGGTAGCCGGTGCTGTGTTAAAGATGAGAACAACACGTCAGAAAACTTTGTGGTGGACAACAGCCTGAAGCAGGGTGACAGTTTGTCTCCAATACTGTTCAATATCGTTTTGGACGCAGCGATCAAACGAGCTAACATTGACGTAGAAGTGGACCAAACCTGATACAGTCATTTGCAGATGATATAGATCTTGTCAGTAAAACAACCATTGAAATCAAAGAGTTGTTTGGAAAAATAGGAAAGGAGGAAGTCACAGTAGGATTACGTATTAAGGAAGACAAAATAAAATACATGTTTAATTCCCGGAGGCAGAGAAGAGATCGACTAGGGCAAATTGTAACCATTGACACCTGAACGGGTCTCAGACTTAGTCATCACAGCAGACAACAACATGAATAAGGAAATGAAGGCCCGCATACAAAGCAGTAATAGATGCTAGTATGCACGAAGAGAACTGTTCCAATCGAGAATAATGTCCCGATCCTCAAATCTGAAATTGGACCATGCTACTATAAAACCGGTAGTCATGTATGGATGTGAAGCCTAAACAAAGCAAACGAAGACGTCCTGCGAAGATTTGACGACCAACCCTCCTGGGTCTAGGATCCTTCCTAGTTCAGGGCAATATCGAATAAGAACAAACGCGGAGTTAGAACAATTTTACCAGGGAGATATTGTGAGAGAAGCAAGAGATGGGCAGAACACATATACAGAGCACCGGATGATAGAATGTTGAAAGTAGCATGGGGTGAGGCACCGACGAACAGAAGGCCACCGGTAAGACCTAAAGTGGGGTCTATGGGCATTGGAAATGAACAGGAAACAATGGTAGATAGAAGTAGATGGAGGCAAATTGTTCTTGCAGCCAAGACCCACATAGGGTTGCAGTGCTACTTGAAGAAGAATAAGATGTTCTACTGATCTCCAATAATATTTCGATTTTCGGATAACTGTCAGACAAGCATATCAGAAAACATTCTTTGAGTTAATATCGAGGGTCATAAAAAAATTTGATTAATGAAAAATTATGATAATGTTTGAACTCTGACAGCGTTTGAAAAACTGCTGAACATAGAAATCGAAAAAATAGACTCAAAACACCACAGATTCTATTGACAAAATAGATTGTTTGTATGGGAAGCCAACAACCACTTTCAAAACGTTCACAGTGTGTAACTGATAGACAAGGCTCTAAGACTACAAAGTTTCCCTGAAGTCTAAATAGAAACCAATGACTAACACCAAACGGGTCAAAAAACCAACTTCTGCTCACAAACCACAGACTCAACGCTGACTCCCCTACAATAACTGCAGACGGCCAAACGACACAACCAAAAAACGACGAAAAATACCTTGGAATCACAATTGACCACAAACTTAGATTCACTAAACACATACGAAACATCAGGGCAGAAACAATAAAGAGAACAAAAAACTTCCGATCACTAACCTACAAAGACAGAGGAATTAGCACAAACACCGCCACCAAAATATATAAAGCTATTTGTAGACCCTTGCCAGACTATGGACATATACTCATGACCAACGGAACAGAAAACGGACAAAACGTTATATACAAACAACAGAACAAATTGCACTAAGACTAATAACACGAATAAGACACCCCCAAAACCCACTACACAACCCCCCCACCCAACTACTATACGAACGCACAAACATGACAAAGATTTCGGAAAGACTCATACATCTACAGACAAAATGGACAAACAACCCCTACAACTGGACCATACTGAATCCCCTTTGTCTTACAAAACCAACCAGACAATCCCGCTTCCGTTTCCCTACATCAACGCTACTCGAACACTTACAAACGCAACTGACTACTGGACAATAAAATAATTTTTTTTTGTCATTGGAATTTTATTTAATAATATGGTTAACCTAGAATAATAGGATTTTCATATTTGTTTTTTATTTAGACTAAGACTACATGTATTAAACAAGGGCAGAAAGACCGATAGGTCGATAGCCTTTTTTAGAAATAAAGATGTTTACTACTACTACTAGAAACCAATTTTTAAGCATTTCAAAAATGAACAGTTTGAACCGAACATGCATGAATATATTGAAATACACCTAAGCGCATGTTATACACAAGAGTTGTACCAACAACTGTCTATCACCTGGTATCCATATTCGAAAAAAAACTGGCAAAACGGCCACAGCAAGTAACTAATGGATAAAACTTTCAGACTATTAGGCTTAGCTGCACTTCGAAATGAAATCAATATTTGGGACACTCCTGAACAGTTACACATTTCCAAAAACAATGCAAAAATAACTTTCAGACTATGAGCGCGTCCAATCGATGCAGACATTTGAAGAGGGACTGAGGTGTTAAGCATGAAGACCAAAAGACATTATCTAAATACCATAACTGTTGATGAATTAATTGAATAATTCAGACCATTCTGAAAAAATTAATATGTAAAAAAACAACTCAACAATAGCTGCCAAACGTTTACAGCGAATTCATGATAAGACTTTGCGCTCATCAATTTTGAGTGAAATTAAACAGTGCCAAACATGCACATTAGACAATAGCTTTTGAGTGCTGCTCAGAGGAATCTACATATTTCAAAAATTGTCCAAAAAAAACTGTGGAATTCTTGCAGCGTGTCATTGAGGAATTACACATCTAGAACAATAAGTTTTACTGAAATCTGAATCCAGGCTGATTGCTGAAAACCTATCAAAGAGGAAAGTCAAAAATCTGATTTTGAGTGTAGCCGATTTTCCTGGGAGTTCGATTTTTACGATCACTTTCAAACTTTCGAAGAGTGTAACTAAGAAATAAAGACCGATTTCTGGAAAATTGTCTGGAAAAACTAAACCATGCAAATCCGTCCTCAAATGTTCACATTTCTCAAAGCAATCATGACTTGTAATCTACACGAATGGGCGTCACGTTTTGCAATCCTTCTTCTTCTTAGAGTGCCTATCCGTTCCGGACTAGTTGACTATCACGTTGGCAATTCGAACTTTGTTAACAGCGGCGCGGAATAGCTGAGTGGTTGATTGGTTGAACCACGTTCTTAAATTTTGCAACCACGGTATTCTCCTTCTGCCCACTCCTCTAGCTCCATATACCTTGCCTTGTAGGATCTTCTGCAAAAGGACATATCTGCTCTCATTTCGCATTATATGTCCCAGATCCCAGAACTTTCGAGTCTTAACTGTATTCAAGACTTCTGTTTCCTTTCCCATCCTTCTGAGCACCTCCGTATTGGTCATTCTCTCTGTCCAGGGTATTCGTTGAATTCTTCGGTACAGCCACATTTCAAATGCCTCGAGTTTTTGGAAGAGGCTTCCGTAAGCGTCCAAGATTCGACCCCATAAAAAGGGTCGAAAACACGTAGTTGCCAGGTGTAAGTCGTGGCTGGTAAAGACTGTTTTCATCCTGATAAATGCTGTTCTGGCTTTTTCAATACGCGTTCTGATTTCCACAGAATGGTCCCAGTTGTCATTTACGTCCGTGTCCAGGTATGTGTATTTGTTGACGTTATCTAAAGAAGCTCCGTCTACCAATAAAGTACCGCGGGTCATTTGGTTTTTACTGATTATCATGAACTTTGTTTCATTGGTGTTTATTTCCAAACCATATTGCTGACTGTATGATGTAACACTGTCCATTAGGAGTTGCAAGGAAGCTAGGTTGTCCGCAAAAATAACGGTATCGTCCGCATACATTATGTTATTCAATCGTTCTCCATTTTGCAGGATTCCGGCTTCAGTATCCTGCAGGGCTTCTCTGAAGATGCCTTCCGAGTAGAGATTTAAAATAACAGGAGACAGTATGCATGCCTGCCCCACACCACGTCATATTTGTATGTCCTCCGTTATGTCTCTGTCTACCCTGACACAAGCCCTCTGATTCCAGTAGAGATTTCTGATGATTTTGAGGTCCTTCCCATAGAGACCAGCTTTTTGCAGAACTTCCATCATTTTCGTGTGTCGCACTTGGTCAAACGCCTTCCTGTATTCCACGAAACATGCGCATACATCGCAGTTTACAGCCCTGCAGCACCGAAACAGCACCTGGATCGAAAATAGAGCCTCTCTAGTCCCTATGGCTCTTCTAAAGTCGAATTGGTTCTCAGACATCTGTTCCTCACACAGTTTAAATATTCCATTGTGAATTATCTTCAGGAATATCTTCAGTAGATGGCTCATCCAGCTTATTGTACGAAACTCGTCACATTTCCTATCATTAGGCTTTCTGGGGAGGGTAGCAAATTCCGTGGGTGTGACGCCCCGAACACTCTTGTAAGCCACCCTAGCTTCTTCCCCTCGATCAACTTTAATATCTCAGCCGGAACTCCATCGGGACCCGAAGCCTTTTGATCTTTAGCATTTTTCAGAGCTGCCTGTACTTCTTCTTCAAAGATTGGGGGCCACCTGTTTTATCAATATTGGGTGGCACTGTTCTCACGTTAACAGTAAACGTTAATTAAACAGTTGTTTAATGTATTCTTCCCAGGCTTGCTTCATTTCCGACTTCTTTACTATAACTCGGTCTTGGTTATTCTTAAGTACATTAACTGTTCTTCTTTTAACTGTTTCCGTCATTTCCCTTACCTTCTTGTGCAGATTAAAGCTATCAAGTTTGGCTTGGCACTCTTTGATTTCTACACATTTTTCCAGTTTCTCTTTTTCCTTAGCTGTTCTTATTTTCGCCCTTATTATTTTTTTTTCGATCAGTTCCAGTTCTCGTCTGTCATTCAATATTTTTTCCTCTGTTTGAGAGACTTTAAGTACTTTTCTTTGACTTTATGTATTGACTTTTGCAATCCGAATCAGGTTTTTGAGAAACCGATTATAAAACATGCAGTATAACATGTTCAGCATTTGTTGTCTCATCCACCCACTTGTTTTGAGTTAATTAATGAAATCCATTCCTATCTAAATATGCAAGCTAGATCTATCGTCAACTGAACATTCAATATTATAATATAACCATTTCATGATTATTGGACCGGCATGAAAAAATATTTTGTTGAAAGCATTGCCAATTCTGCCGTTACTAATCGGAACGATGCAGCTAACATGCATGAAATGAATTGCTTTTTAGTTTGTTATTAACTTAAAACACAAACGGATGTTTGCACATTTCGCCATCGAAATTACACTAATAATCTACCATATTGGAATCAATTACTATCGCCAGATCAGTCATATGGCTTCAAATGCACACACATTTCCCTTCAGCAACATGAAAATCTACTAAAACTCTTTCCGGAAACTACTCTTGGGTTTTATGACGCCCGTCAACTTAATACTGCATATGATAGTTGGAGACGCAAGATTTTCACGTTAGAGTCTTAACGACTGACAGTAAAATGTCTCCAGCACGCTAAACAACTTTGTTATCATACTGGTTGAGGTACCTGAATAGGGCTAACAACCCTCGTAAATTGTACACAGAATGTCGACATTAACAAACAAATTTTATTAACCCAAATTAATCACCCACGATGCAAGAAAGCCGATAGAGTGGAAACTTACCCATAGTACTTGAGTGGCTCACGCTGAGAAGTAAGTTAGGGGGGCTTACCTGAAACAAATTAATCTAATTGTAGTGCAATATTTGACCGCGTTGTTCCCAAGGAGGGAATCAAGGTGATTTTTGCATAGCTTTCGGCTTTTGTCGCTAAGAGCGTGAAACTGAGGCACATACAAGAGCTTACCAAAATGGTTTTAGAACTAAATATTCCAGCTATTGAATGAAATTAAGCAGCTTCGAAGCATCCTGAGTATGCCGGCTTGAATAGAATCTCCTCTTCCAATGCTCCGCATTCATTTAAATGAAACCCTGTCCCGTAAATATTCTCGCTAATTTTAAAATACGACGTTCGCGGCTACCTCTGCGTGGGACTTTTTAAAATTACGCCCGCCAGTTACAACAAAAAGATAGCGGAATACTTTTGTTAACTTTTAAATTAAGCGGAGATTTACTGAATAGTAAGTGGCTAATAACACTATATCATTAGAATTTTTTGCCTTTTAACGCTGCAACGCTTTTGTATTTCCGGTCCGGCGGTTTTAATTAGGCGCCAGTCGGTTTTTTTCCGTTCCAATTTTCCAGTAAAACGCGCGTGTGTCGTAGTCGGTCGGATTATGAACTCGGGGCAAAGCGTAGCGAACTGAACTCACGGTGGGCGAATGGCTGTTCAAAATGCATCGATAAGGCCGAGAAGGGCAAGGAGGAGAGAAGAGGCCGCAGGCCAAATCCTAACAAAATCGGGCACCTTATGTAAGCCCATTAAATCTCAAAGTCGTGAAAGTTTCGACCGAAAGTTAATTCGGCGCAAAGGTAATACGGTTGCGTATATAATGGAACGAGAGTTTAATTTTATGCACCCTCCGCGCGTAATACTGTGGAAGATGAAAAACGTACACCTCCAAAGCAAACGCTGTAAAAGTAAAACCATGAAAAATTCATGAGCCCGTTTTTGACAGAAATTTAATATCCACACAACCGCCCTCCAGTTGTATCTAGAGTCGAGCTGGATTCGCTTAATTTCATCGCGCCAAGCAAACCAAAACAGCAATTTATAATAAGCAGCAATAGAATAACAACAGATCGACTTTGAGGGCACCAATGTGTATTTTGAACAGCTTCTATTCTGTTTGTGTCATTAGTAAACACTCCAAATATTTTGTGAATCAAATAATGCAAATACAGCAATTACGTTTCGAAAGCAATTTTTTGTTGCTGACACGTTAACTCTGATGCCACTTTTGGTGAGTGACCACCGACGGGAATACTCGGTTCCAAAGAAAAAGATGATCCAGAAAAAATCGTTCCCCCATCACAAGAGAGAAGAACACACTCCTACATAGAACGACAACTCCGACCTGTAGAGACGCTGAAGGATCTAGACTGTAACATCCTATCCGAAAAAGTAACCAAGAGGGTCCAAACCTCAGTGAAACAAGTGCTCACTACAAAAAGGCAGGCCAGGAAAGCTTAGTGCAACCACAATAAATCTGCAAAAGATTCGAAGAGAGATGGATAGAGATTCGTCAGACTACCGACCCATTGACAAACAAGTAAAGAGAGATAAGTAGTGATCTAAGAAACTATAAAACCCATATCATACAGCCAGCAATTGAAGAGAACCTTAACACGAAGGAATTGAGATCGAGTATGACAAGAGGAAAACAGACCATACGAAAAATGAGAAATGAACAAGGAATAGTAGTGTATGAAGAGCAGGAGATCGTGACCATCATTCAAAGCTTCTACGGAAAGCTCTACAGACAGGAAATTACAGACACAGGTTACCAGAGAGATAACTGAGCCCAAGTTCTAAATGTGGGATCGGAGGAAATACAGGATATCGATACATCCGAACTAGAAGAGGCACTGAGATGTATGGAAAACCGCAAGGCTCCAGAAGAAGACCACACTACAGCAGAAATGCTGAAAGAAGAAGGAGCAACACTGAAAAAAGCAATCCTCATCCTGCTCAATAAGTGTTTGGAGGAGGGGCGCATCCCAGAAGCATGGAGAAACGCCGAGGCCAAAAACCTATTTAAGAAAGGAGACTGTAGCAACATCCAACATTACAGCCCCATCAGCCTCCTATCTGGCTTGTACAACTTACTTAGCAAGATCCTGACCAGACGCCTGAGTGAAAAAACTAGACTTCTACCAACCCATAGAATAAGGGGGATTCAGAAAAGGCTATAGCACCACCGACCATATCCAGACTGTGCGGACACTGATGGAGAAATGTAGGGAATACAATGTCTCTCTTCACCTTGGGTTCGTCGACTATCATTTGGCAGGC
Organism: Dendroctonus valens; assembly: GCA_024550625.1. Taxonomy (NCBI): domain Eukaryota; kingdom Metazoa; phylum Arthropoda; class Insecta; order Coleoptera; family Curculionidae; genus Dendroctonus; species Dendroctonus valens. The sequence goes on from JAJTJO010000118.1 coordinate 305,200, forward strand.
ATTTGACTCGGTAGAAGATTGGGCAGTACTAAAAGAATTGGATAAGGATAAGGTCGACTCGCGATACTCCACTCTGATAAAGAACTGCTACAAAAATGCCACTTTTCACGTGAACATAACAAAAGACCTCAGCACAGAAAAAAATTCCTATAAACAGAGGAGTTAGACAAGGAGACTCAATATCCCCAAAACTTTTCACCTTGGCTTTGGAAGGAGTTTTCAAGACCTTGGATTGGAACTTAAAATGCATTAACATTGACGAGAGGTACTTGAGCCATCTACGTTTTGCAGACGACATTGTCCTGTTTAGCAGTGATCATGAGGAGGTCACCAACATGTTAAAGCAGCTAAAGGAAGCATCACAAGCAGTGGGGCTTCAGATGAACTTAGGTAACACCAAGATCATGAGTCCTTATTACACCCAGGTCATCCTGGACAACATTAATATTGAAACAGTGTATGAACACGTGTACCTAGGCCATAAAGTAAAACCAAACGAGATTGCGAGGAAGGTGCGCCTGACCTGGGCAAAGTATGTTAACCTCTCTCACATCATAAAACTCCAGTTAATCTAAAGCGGAAGGTGTTCGAGAGCTGCATTCCACCGGTCATGACGTATGGCCTTAAGACTATGACCTTCACGCAAAAAAGTGCCAATCGCCTGAGAGTTCGTCAGAGAGTCATCGAACGTTTGAACGGGTATTAGCCTTAGGGACAGAATAAGGAACGATGACATTAGGAGAAGTACGGGAGTCTCAGACGACATGGAAACGGTGGCAAGGAATAAGTGGCGAGGGATGATGTCAAGTGGACTAAGGCCATCCTCCAATGGCGACCTAGGGAAACAAAAAGAAGTGTTGGGCGTCCCCAGACGAGGTGGATGGACGACATCCAGAGACACGCCGGGAAAAACTGGATCCAAACCGCCCAAATCAACTACACTAGAAACAATTGGAAGAGGCCTACGTTCAGGAGTGGACGAGGATGAGCTAATAATAAGAAGAAGAAGAATAAGAATAATGTTTTAAAAAAGCTGCATAATGTTCTTTTTGTTGATGGGTAGGAAATGGTAGATATGGCCTAGTCACGCTAGCAATGCCTAGTCAGGCTAGTTTTGGTCAGGCTAGTTTTGGTCACGCTAGAAAACGAACAAAGGCATAGTATCAAAGGTATAGAAAGGTAGACGAAGCTCGTCATTCATAAATCCCGGTTTGTTTATTTGCAGAATTGATTTCTATCGATAGGTGATTCAGGAATCCAAAATAGAGGACAGTGCTAAAGTAGCTAGAAAGTATAATATGACCACTTATGACGACTTATGACGACCACTATGTATTTTAAAGCAGAACAGTCGATGTAGCATTATATGTATTTTATAAGCAGCGCATTTGACACCAAAACTTCGGTCTTCAGCCAGTGGTAAATTCGATAACATCAAGTGTTTCTCGATATTATAAAATATTTTGGTTTATAGGACAAAGCTTTTTTAAAATCGTTTGCTTTACGACCTGAAACAAAGTTAGCGCAGTCGGCAGCACCCTGTCGAGTTTTTCAAAAAAATAATTTTAGGGGATATTACAAATCCAAAACGTAGATTATCGATCGCTAACAACGCTAGCAACGCTTCTGAAACCCAATTGTATGCAGACATTTCTGAAAGTGCATCTAGTCCATTTGAACCTATTTCAAATACAGTTAGTGTAAGCACAATAGCAGACCCTTCGAGATCCACAGTTTCACTTTTGAAAACTTTCGATGGTACTTCATCTCGCCTCGAATCGTTTCTAAACTAGATTGACACTTTTCATAACAGAAATTTCTCCAATGACCCGACCCATCAAGAGTATGTACTGCTTGCAATAAAATCAAAAATTTTAGGACAATCCGAAGTTTTTCTGGTAACCAGACCAGATCTTACAGTTCCCATCATTGATAATTGCAGCACAATGTGGAGCAAAAGTCAAAGAATTAATTTTTCAAACTCAAAATCAGATATTAGATCATTGGTGTGCATCTGACTTCTGCAGCTGACAAAGGCTAATAGGTCCGAAACAAGGTCCTGGGAGTGCTTGCTTGTGCCACAACCCAAAATATGTCCTTTTTTACGCATTTTTCATTGAACAATCAGTCACCGAAAGTTTTTCAACCACGCTAGATGCTTCCAGATTCTTGTAGATTATCTAGTATTATTATGGCAACACCGTCTCCGTAAAGACACTACAGTGTAACATAAATCTCACTTTTATATCAAAGTTTAACGTTGTCACTTTTCCTTTCTTCTTATATTAATACTACTGACACTATCTGACTATCAGTTATTTCATCATAAATATTATACTTCGAAGCAGCTATAAATGTTTGTTTTGAATGGGATATTCAACTGATATTTTCATGCGAGTTAATCGAGGTTTTAATTAGTGGATATAAAGGCATTATGACTTTTATAGAACTTGACTATGGCTTTTATATAGCGGTTTTACTGACCATATCTTTCGAAAAGCCTTTACGTTTGGTTATATTGCTCGTAAAATAGCCCTCAGAGTTTCCGCTAAGATGCTTAATGTGATAAGGACACTTTTATACAATTGTATGTTTACATAATAATATTCGTAAGAAGAACGAGTGCACCATTTGCCGTTGTTCATAAAAAAAAACAAGCTAATCATATTTCTCCAACATATAAGTTACGTTATCTACAACTGTTATATAATGACTATGATTTGGCATTCTTTCAAATGTGATAATGATCTTCATTACCGCACTAGTGCTTTTTTAAATTTATTACCGCACTAGTGTTGTATTAATATGGTATTAATACCTGGTACCGATGAAAAGCTTCTTGGTATTTCTTCCGTGATTTTTCTGGCACAAGATCCGAAACAACAATAAAAGCTTCGTTCTCAATATCAGGTGGCAAATCATCGCTTGAACTCATTTTAAAATGTCCAATTTTTAAGACACAAGTTTGATAATCATCGACAGAAGCCATTATGTGCCAATGGTACCTATGTCTGTTGCTAAATTAATACAAATTCCCATTACCTGTGTTCTGTATTCAATTTTATAACTAATTATTTTTAATCAAATAATCATTAAAATATTAATCGTTATACTTGCAGATAAAATATTGTATGTAACGCGTAGGATATTATATTTTTAACGCACGCATGTGAAGATGCGTGAATCACATAAGTTTATATCCTACTGGTTACGTAAATAACTATTACATTACAGCTTTTAGCACTAAGAGCATGACTTTGATCGATTACTCTCATAAGAAACCATTTGTCCAATAACAGGTTTTTATATTAATTATAAATACGTTTTAACCATTATATTGACTTTACAGTGCGTGTACAATAAAAGGAACAAATTGGATTAAAATGTTTGTTGAATATATTTCGCTCAAAATGCCAATGAAAGAAACTTTCATTGGTTTTTGTACATACGCGTATTTCGCAAATTCATTTTATATGCAGGATTCCCGAAAGCGACACAGCACAGTGTAATCATTAATATTTGATACCCTTTATCTTATGCCACGTTTGGAGTTCAAAATACAATCTGAATAGTTTTGATATTAACAAACATCTTCTTCTTCCTCATATTGTAGGCCTTAGGCCTGTATTTTCCAACTTAATTCTCTTGAGATGTTCATGACTCCACCCATCTCTTTGGAGGTCTTCCAGGGGGCCTCTTGGCCATTGTCCTCCAGCTCTAGCGATTCTTGCCAGTCTTCCCTCTGTCACCCTGTTCACGTGGCTCTTCCAGTCCCTTCTAGGTTTGCGTCCCCATCTGATGATTTCTACCACTTCACATTCGTGTCTTATGTCTGTGTTTCTTTTTCTGTCTCTTAGTGTGTCGCCTGAGATGTTCCTGAGTATTTTCATTTCTGTTGTTCGTAGGATGTTTGTTGGGTCTAACACAGGTTTTGTATATTTTAATCTTTGACTTTTTGCTCATATTGGTGTTATTGCAGATAATGTCCCGAAGTGCCCCTGAGATTCGGCTGGCGTTGTTGGCTTGTTCTCTTAATTCATTTGCTCTATTTTGGCTTGAGGTAATTTGTATGCCTAGGTATTCGAACGACATGACTTGTTCTATTGTTTTATTTTCCAAGGCAAGTTTACATCTCATTGGTTCTTTGGAAATGACAAGGGCTTTGGTTTTTCTGGTCGATACCTGCATGTTGAAGGTTTTTGCTTTTAGATAGAATGAGTATAGAAGCCGTTCTAAGTCGCCCTCATTATCCGCGATAATTAGGGCGTCGTCGGCATAACAGACCATTTTGATTTCACCTGTTGTAAGTGTATATCCCCCCTCTGTGATTTTAACCTGGTTCATTATTTCATCCATCATTAAACTGAAAAGTTGTGGGCTTTTCAAGGGAAAAGTCTCCTTGTCGGATTCCAGTTGGTGTTTTCATTTCCTGTCATCACTGGGTTAACCAATATGTGGGTAGATGTGTTGTCTCGGTGTCCCCAGTCCGAGTGCTTTTCTGTCTTTAGGGGAGCACGGAAGGAGCCTCCACGCAAGCGATGTACTAAAGATTAATCTCTCCAAGCAAGAAATATATCGCTGGCGCTCCCTGGAAACGTCGTTTGGACGGCTAATCCTTGCACCACCAGATCCAAAAAAAATATGAACGATGACAAATCAAGTGAGAAGCTGTTTTCAGAGCCAACACTGACAATGGTGACCATAAACATCGAGGGCATAGCATGCAACAAACGGGAAATTCTGTCTGATCTCTGCAAAACACATAAACTCGACATAATGTGCATCCAAGAGACCCACCGAGATAAACAAGCTCATAGACCAAAAGTAGAGGGAATGAAACTCATAATAGAACAACCTAACGCTAAACATGGCAGTGCTATATTAGTTAGAAGCGATATTGCTGTATAATATTTCTGGTTAATGTATATTGTAAATTTCTTCCATTATATCTGCTCACTCAAATTGGATATTTCACTCAAACTCGTTTTTCGATTATTCATGTACCAGCTGAACTTTCTAAGAATGGTATATAGATTCGTATTCCTGGCAAATTCCGCCGAGGATTACAATAAAGGTATTGTTAGTTTCGGGCCAAAATGCATTTCGATTCTTCAGATAATTGTGTTCAGCCAACAACATGCGCTAGAAAGTGTTGAATAACAAAAATATTCATTTGTTCAATTATTTTACAGTTTCTGCTTAGATTGACCCAACTACCCACTCTTTGATTAAAGCAGTTTAATCGAAATATGCCAAACCAAATTAAGTAAAAGCAATCAAACGCATCACAGTCAACTGGCTCGAATTCGAATCCTTCAGATTGTCGATCGGGTTCAATTCCAATCTGGATATCTATTTGACAGTATGGCGTAGCTGAGGTCGCATATAAATATGGTAGTGAGAATGAAAAATTGATTGCCTGTGTTGCGATGCATTCATTTCTCCGGATCCCCGGCATATTTACTTTGTCGATAAAACGACGTTGATTTTTGAAAGCATACGTTATAATGTTGATGCTATTAGCTGGTTCCATCAGTTTGTTGTTCGACATTCTCATCGGCAGCTCGTTGAATTATTTCCTCATTGTTTAGTTTCGGTTTTCCACTATCTGCATGTTGTTTACATTGCATTTTCCAATGCTAGTTCAAAATAAAGTAGCCACAAAAACAAAATCGAGCATGGAAAGCTCGAGCTAGTACGTACATGGAATACGCTATAAATTATACTAGTCGTCAAAGTAATTCATTTGTTAACGTTTGTTTGTCTTGAACGTAATTACAAAAAGGAGAATTTTCGGATCTTTTAGCTTGCTTTTGTTCACTTCTTCGTCCCACTTGCTGCAACAGAAAGAAGCAGTGAAGAAGTTGGACATTTTTAGAGGATGGCCGCAGGTTAGAGAATGGATATTGTTAATACAACGGTTAGGAAAGCAGCTGTAAGTGATTTTATTGATCAAACGATGATCAAAATCTGTGCCCAAGAACACGTAGTCTATGCCATGTTTGCAAAAAACAGGCAGGTGGCCACCAAGGAGGTGAAAAAGCCTGGAAAAGCAGATTAAGTCACTTAATTAAACTGTTGCACTTCAATAAAGCCCTACCCAGAGGCAGATATCTAAAAATCATTTCCACTAGTATATCGAATAAGGATCCATCGAAAAGGTCAGAAAACACAAAAATAAAACCAAAGAAGAAAGATGAAGAATGAAGAAATCAATGATAAACACACACAGTAATGGACGACATCGAAATCCAGGAAGGAAGAAAGAGGAAAGCCAGATGCTGCTAAGAAGTACTATTGGAAAAATTAGCAACAACATCGGAGAAAACTATTGCCTGAAGCCAAGCCTGAAGTGGAATTTTGCAGGACCTCTAGCCCACCTTACAGACGACAGATGGAATAGCCGAATAATACGCTGGAGACCATGGGAAGAAAAGAGAGGAAGAGAAAGAAGAAAAGAGAGGAAGACCAATTATGCGATGGTATGACGACATAAAACGAATGGCAAGATTTGGATGGCCGAGAACAGCACAAAACAGAGAGAACTGGAGGAGAGGAAGGAAGGCCTATCCTCAATACTGGGCGCAATAAAAGGCTTGATGATGATGATGATGTTGATGAACAACAGGAGAAACAAAATGAAAACAACTCAAAGGAAAGAGCACTGACATTGACCGGAAACACAAGGCAAATATGAAAAATTCAAAGCAAATTCAAAGATAGAAAAATGACAAGCAAAATTAATCAGTGATATTGAACAAACTGACTGAAGACAATGGAAAATTAATTATCATTAAAGGATGCATAAAGGAAATGTGCTAAACAGTTGTTCTGTGATAACGGGCCAGACCCTCCTCAAATAACTCAAATTAAATCCAATCAAAGTATGGTTTATTGCCACAGAAAAGTTGCAATACTTTTTATGGGCGAAGCAAATGGCACATAAAAAAACAACAAAACCAGACATAACACCAACAATATAAGTGAACAATGGACAAAAAACTGTTAGTGTACGCAGAATGTGATGGTAATCAACTGCGGAAATTGATCCAATAATGATGGAAGAAGTGGATGCTGCAATCCCGGTAATGGAAGGAGGTCAAATATGAGAATCGGATGATATAGAAGGTGTCTGAAACTTCTGGACAACGACGGAGTAAAATGACTAGCATTTAACCAATTATACAACTCGATGATGTTGTTCAAGAGATGGCTAAGAGTCTGAATTGATGCCCTGTCGAAAAAACAAATAGGGAAGAAATGTGAGGATGAGGACCCATAAGCCTCATAAGTCAAATATGTAAGCCATTCCTAAAGATAATCCATAGAAGGCTAAAAAATATGCGAAGAACGGTTTTGGCCTGCTTCGTCGACTATAGAAAGGGATTTGATAGAGTGCAATATAATAAATTGGTAGAAAACTTGACAAATACCATAATGGATGATAAAAACTTAAGGATAACGGATATTACACTGGATTCAAAGACAGCCGAGCATATAAAAATCCGAATCTAAGTAAGACAAGAATGTATAATATTGACTCAGATACTCTCTGGAGGATCTAGAAAGTGGCGTGCGTTAAGTTAAACCGATAAAGGATTTTCAACATGCGATATGAAGATGACACCGTTCTATTCACCAAAAGCAGCTTATGAGCCAAATAAGGGAAAGCAGCTACAAAGATGGTCTATATCTTCCTCTCCTTCCTTATAGCTATCTACATTTAATTTAAAGTCACTCCAAAACTGGAACTGAACTGAAGAACAGCAGATTCAAGAGGACCCAGAATATTGTGTGTGGATCTTCAGGGATCGAGAGTTTCTTCAAAATAAGCACACTATTTCTACAAAAGCATTTTTGTATTTAAACCCGGTTTAGAGCTATTCGCTTTAAAAAAATCCTAAAAACCAGCAGCAATACAGGAAACTTATCGAGTTTAAAAATGGGTCGAAATTTCCAATAGTAGAATTTGTGCGACCTCTGGAAAAATGGGGCAGGGATACACGAAAAAATGAAAACATAATGGAATGAAAAAGAAACATAAATGAATGAATCCGAACGGTGTGAATCTGCTCTCTCAATTCAATTTCGAAACAAACGGTTGATCTGAAGGTCCGTGCCGTTATTGCGCCGAGTAACTTTCGCCGAACAATAGGGCGAAGCGAAATAAAAGAGAACAAATTTGATTTAATATAAAGGAAATTCTGCAGAAAGGTCCCGTCGGTAAATACGAACACATTTATCTCTGTAAGATATTCCAATTGTTCTCATATACACACATAAAGCGGAAAATAAATTGGCAAATAAATTGTTTACTGCAATGTGGACGATGAGCGACCCACATAATAGCATTTTCCAGCTCATAATTGAGTGACTATTAGTTTCGCTGGTTCAATAAAGGAATTTTCCACGTGGGCAATTTTTTTCAAAACTTAAGCACGGAGAAAAGCGGCTCGCAAGTACAAGTGCACCTTTATCTCATGTGAGCCATTCAATTTATTCATGTACACTTTGAATAAATCTGCGCATAAATTCGGCTTTGTGTCGCCGGAGGAGGAATAATTTTCATTCCGTGAGCTTTGACGTTGAAATGTGCGATTCAAGATGGAAAATTCATTATTTAAATGCGCGAAATCGCCCTAATTGCAACTGCATACGCTCTTAAAACCTTCAGTCAACTGGTGGATTTGTTTCGGGATTGTGGCCCGCGTTATTTTCTGTTTTCCAGCTTCATTAGTAATGGCAAAATGCGACTTAGTGGCTTTTCATCAGCCAGACATTGAAGGTGCTTAGAATTCTTAAGAAGCAATTAGAAAAAAACTCAGGCTTTTGCTTGTGCTTCGACAGGATGAATCAGAATTTGTCTGCTTTTTTCGATGGCAGGTAAAGGGTTCTGTACGCAATAGAAGCAACCTAATCCAAAAAAAATTCCTGGGTTTCAGTCAATTTTATTGTTTATTATTTAAAATGTCACAAATACGTTTCGGTGTCTTTCTCCACCATCATCAGTTCGTGTGTATAGTTGTTTCTACCTTCACATTTGACTGGCTATTTTTCCTGCTTTTGTTCCCAAGCATCTCAATTATTGTTGTGTATATTTTCCTGACTGTATTTCTGGTAATGTGAAGGTAGAAACAACTATACACACAAACTGATGATGGTGGAGAAAGACACCGAAACGTATTTGTGGCATTTTAAATAATAAACAATAAAATTGACTGAAACCCAGGAATTTTTTTTGGATTAAATTGAAATACAGTCAGGAAAATATACACAACAATAATAGAAGCAACGTTTTCTAAAATGTTCAAAATTGGATTATCACACATTGACCAATTACTACTCAAATGAGCTCAAATGATCCCTCAAAGAACACCTCCCAACTCCAATCACCACCTGGGCATTGCCCAAATTAATATAATTTAACAGGAGATTTTTGCAGTTAAAAAAACTACTAGAACTGCAGAGGTCAGAATTCAATAATCTATTATCTAGAAACGAACATAAACATCCATGTAACTTGCCTTTTAAAATGCCGAAAAATAACACGAAATGAATGGAAAAGAGTGATCGAAATAGCTGCATTAAGCGGAAAACTTAGAGCAGCATTTTTAAAAAAAGCAAATTAAAAAAAAAATGTAGAAAGCAGTTGATATAATTAAAAATACGCTTTTATAAGGTGGCCAATAATTCAATAGGAAGAAATGAATTAAGCACGCAAAACAAAAGCAAACCCTGCATGGATGAGAAAGTGCATCTTATACATAGAGTTAGGCTTTCGAGGCCATTCTTTGAAACTGGTGAGTTTTTCGGGTTTTTAGGCCGTCGTAAAATAGAATTTCTTTCTGACGTTTCGCAAGCACGAGTGGCTTGCATCTTCAGAGGTGGTTTGCTTGAGAGCTTACACTGTATGCACCGGGTGTGATAATGTGGCCTACGTGACCGACGTAGACGCATTCTGTTGTTTGTTTTTATGCTCCGGTGTAGTAAAGTCTTCTTCTTGTCCTGTGCCGTTACCATCCGGTTTAGCGCCATGCACCATTACACCGGAGCATAAAAACGACCAACAGAATGCGTCGACGCCGATCACACATGCCACGTCATCACAAAGCACTTCATCACAACCGGTGAATAAATACGGACTGCACCCGAGAAAACGCATCAGTACAGTGTAAACTGTCAAGCAAACGACCTCTGAAGATGCAAGATACTCGTGCTTGCGAAACGTCAGGAAGAAATTCTATTTTACGACGGCCTAAAAACCCGAAAAACTCATCAGTTTCAAAGTGAATGTTGTTCGAATCAAAAAGAAAACCTGCAATAACTGCGGAAAAATAAGAAATACAGTTAATTTGGCAATCAAGCTAATCGAAAGGGAGTACTGAGAGATACGCGTGGGTAACACACTGGATTTTTAGGTGTTTTTGGTGTGAATACAACGCATTTTATGATGCAGTAAACTCATATTACGATCAATGTGTTGGTAAATAACAGAGGACCTTGTGTTACGTGATGTGTAGTGGATCGTAAGCCCATGCGTCATGGGCTTTTAAGCGGCGCAGCGCGTTCAATCTATTTTTCTTTGGTTTTACTGAAAATAGACTATGACGCACGCCGGTTGCGTTGTTTTAATGAATGGAATAAAAGACGTGGCAACATAGTAAAGCCTAGTTATCTCATAAGCGAAATTTCGAAGAAAAGATCCGAATATTTGGATGATTTAACATAGTTTCCAGTTGCGATTATTTCGGGCTGAAAACAAAATTGTAACTTGTGTAGGCAACATTGTCAGTGCTTGAATTTGTGCCAGCACTGCATTCTTTTTAGGATTCGCGATTCGAAATTCGAGTCTTAACAGAACGGATACCGAACCGAGATAAATACGAATTCACCAGTAGATAAGTATTTTGAGCACGAACTAGTTTTGCTTATCGGCTGTGCGCAGCTTTCACGAACGTGCAATCAGATGTATGCCCTCTTGAATGCGGTTAAATTTAACTGTTATTCAAGGTGTTGGTGCGTAGGACGCAAGGTGTGGCATCAACACAAAAGCTCCTCACAACACAGTGTTACTCAGATCTACGGAGAACTAGTTTCCGACCAAAAAGGTATCAGTAAAAGAATGGGAAAGATACTTTGCAAACTTATATGTAAGCACTGACAACCAAGAAGTCCAATCAAGAAAAGTTGAGGAAGAAATGACAAATACGACAATCCTTATGTGAAACTAGGAATGGATGAATGAATGATCATGAATGGTCACATACCAACAACTTTCGCCTCAGAAAAGACCACTGGGTTATTCTGAGGCAACTTTCGAAAATAACAGACCTCTAGGTCTCCTAGGGCACTAGAGGTGTGGATTGCCATCAACTATTACTTGATACGGAGTTTATCCAAAAGCTCAGGATCCCAAAAATCTGCATGAAAGCTTTAAACGGTTTTTCATGGGACGTTAGTGCGTGATATCATCAAACTCGAAATGGACTTAATCAAAACAATAAATTTACTTATAGTCAGTCACATAATGGTTGCGCGCGTTTATTATATCGCATATTCCACCGATTTACCATACACTTTGAGAAAGGTAAACTTGGTGCTCATTGGAGCTTGCTGTGCAACTAAAAGTTTTGAAGAGTACAATTGAAAAACTAACCACAAATTCGCCTTAGCGCTGACAAGTTTGTCAACAAATGCCTGACTGCACGCATGGTTGCCGAGCCTCTCAGATAAGTAAACTAAACATTCTGATACTGTCCAGGAAATCTCCAATAGACTCTTAAAAATCGAAAATCCATGGACTTTTACTTCAATTACACCGAGTGATATTAATAGACAATCTTCGAGCTATCTGATCGACTTTTTGCATGAATTCCATTCCAGAAACTTCTCAGTCCACAGTCCACGTACCGATTTACATGCGACTCTGCAGGAATTTGGTTGATATATGGCCCCAAGGCGGGCTCGTCGCAATTTTAAGTAGAAGAGAATTAGGCCATCACGGCGTTGCAGCATCCTATTTTCTGGAAAGCATTTCGAGGTTGAAAAATCACTCAATTAAGTGGCGTGTTCGCTATGAAACTGCAAAATATTAAGCACATCCAGTCCTAGACACTTTCGCATTATATTGCACAGCAGCGCCGTGTGAATATAATGATCTGCTTAGGATTCTTCCAGAGGCGAAACTTGGCTCCACGAAATTCTTTTATTTGTTGGCTGAGGTTGTGCGTGCTTGACCCAAGGGACAGTTTCGCTCCGAGCTCCACATTGTCCTTTAAGGAAAGTTTGCTTAATGAATAGTTAAGTAGTCGGGCCCGAAGAACCCAAATTAATTATTGGCAGGCCACTTGGAGATAAAGATTGAGGGCACTCAATTAATCTGCAGAGAAACTTGCGCGTTTTTTTTTTCTGTATTTCACCAATTAAAGCCGGGCTTGTATTGTGTGTAGCTGAAAATGTTTTCCACCTCTATATGCCGGGAGTGTAACACTTGCAGCTTTTATCTGTGCAAAAGTTCGGCGAATCTAACGCGGCTCACCAAACTAGCATGCAAACCAACCAGAAAATCATTAAAACTTTGCCAGTAGCAGGCATTAATCAGCTCCAACAATAAGTTCAACATCAACGATACAAACTGTTTTATGTTTGCTTGTGGGAGCGGCGACGGATTTGTTTGCTGGCTCCCATTTATGCACACATACATGAGTTCAGGCTGACAGAGTTTGCTGTTTTACATTGCGTTAGACATGGCAACTCGAGCTTTAACACCGATAACCATTAATTCATATTGTTCAAGCGCATATTTCCAATGAAAAGTGCCAATAAAAATATTTACTCCAATAGCACTTTGCTGGCTTGATTAAAGACAAGGTGCCTGCCTCATAATCCACCAGCGTGTGACATCCATCGACCAAATAAAAGCGATTGGTGATAAGTTGCCATTAGCCGGTTTCGTGTCCGAAAACAAATCAAAAGAAGGGCGATTTCGGCTCAACGCCTCAAATAAAAACGCTCTAGTCGTCGATAATTGCTCTGTGCTCTGAATCGATATACACCCCGCCTAACACCGTCCCATTTGCATAGCCGACGCTAAAACGCCGAAAGAAAAAGTTTATTGGCTTTACGCCGTGCTCGAGAGTGTACCATTTGAATAAATAATGAGACAAATCATTCCCGTGTATACTCAGTTATTTAAAACTGGCTTAAATTATAGAGGCGCTTAGGGGGGGTCCGAAAGAATACCAGTCTTTCGTCCATCAATTGGACAGTTGAATGGACGTTGTAACAGTGTGTAACATGAACAGTTTTTACCCTCACATTTTTGCAAAACTGCCAGAAGTGGACAGAGAGATGGGAGGCCCATGTCCAGCAGTGGAAGCAAAGAGGCAAAATTATCATGATGATTACGATAATGATGATGATGATGATGAACAGGATAATGATAGGCAAAGACCAAGTGATTTTTGTATATACTATCGACATTTGGAGGAACTTAAATTTGATCTTGGTTTTGCTCTTATCTGTGGAGGGCGCTTCCAGTAGTCTGTGTGTAGTATAGTGTAATGTGTAACAGTGTGTAGTTTGAGGGCGCCTCCAACATGTCTTTCTCTCTTTTGAATGCTCATAACCTTTTGTCATGCTGGTCTCACATTTCCTAGCAAGCAGATCAATTTGCCTACAATTTTTACGTAAAAAAAGTATTCTGATGAAAAATCGCCACGAACAACCGTTTTCGAGACATGTTGATTTAAAGTAATCGACGCATGTGCTTTTCAAAAGGTGATTTTAAACAAGAAGAGGCGCCAAAATACTATCTGCGCGCACAGTTAAGTAGCAATCATTATTATTGTAAGTAGTTGAAAAAAAAGATAAGTTTTACTTACAGTGTAAAAAGTAGTACTAAAAAGTAGTAGTAGTAGTCAGGGAGTACCTAAAAGATAACTTTGAGGCACCCCCTGACTGATAGGGAACGTTCCATAATTGAACCAGAATATTCGAGTGTTGCCAAACGGCTAAAAAAGTAAGAGCGACGCTCCCTAGTTAGTTTACCCCGGAGAAAACGCAAGCCATTTTCTTCACCAGGTGCTCCAAGACGCAGCCAGCCATACTAGAGCTTGCAGGACAGCGGCTGACCTGGAGGTCCAAGGTAACCTATCTTGGACTTATCTACGACAAGCGACTGGTATGGCACGACCAGATGACAGCCACAGCAGCGAAGGCAAGATACCTGCTCCAGGCCTACTATCCTCTGCTGACAGGTAAGCTCTACCTGAGAAGAAAGGTTAGAGCTTACAAACAGCTAATCCGTCCGGTGCTGACCTATGGATCAAATGCATGGTCCACGGCCTGCATCACGCAAAAGAATAAGACGGCGAATCCAAAACAAGATATTGAGGATAGCAGCCAAGACGCCTTACTTTGTCAGAAATACCACCCTGCAAAGAGCATATCCGGAACTTAACAACAAAGTTCCTGGATAATGCCCGGCAAAGCAAGAATCCCACAGTACGGGTTTATTGCACCAAAAAATTTCACAGTGACCGCAGACCTCTCTCTGCGGACACTGTCTAAGAAGAAGACGTGGACCACATGCGATGACCAGTTCCAGCACCACATCGAGGACCATGGGCTAGCTTTATGTTAGATTTAGGAAGCAAGAGAGGATGTAGTAGGCTTAGGTTAGGCATGTGCCTATGCTAAGTTTAAGTAGAATAAGGTAGAGGGCAAACTATACATTTACTATGTTATTCTATTATTATTGTTAGTTCTTAAGTATCCGTCATGGAGTATCTAGAGGACCAGGATTAGGTTTAAGTTATCCGCCATGGAGTCCGTAGAGGACCAGGACTGTAGAATAAGGTAGAGGGCAAACTGTACATTTATTATGTTAGTTAATTATTATTGTTAGTTCTTCAGTTATCAGTCATGGAGACCCTAGAGGACCAGGACTAGGTTTAAGTTAAAATAAGTTTAACTATCCGCCATGGAGTCCGTAGGGGACCAAGACTAGCTGTAAGTTAGTTTAGGTAGTAAGAGAGGCTGTATTAGATTTAGGTCTAGACTTAGGGGTAATGTGCCCATGTTAGGTTAAGGTAGATTAAGGTAGGTTAAGTCAGTGATGTCAGCATACATAAAGTGTAAAACACTCTAAAGATGTTAGATTTAAGTACCCGTAGATAAGTTAGCAGTAAGAAATTTTATAAAATTTGCCTGAAGTGAATTATGTTCAAAGAGTTTCCTAGTTAGTTAGCTGTGAATGAGCTATGAATCAAGGTTAGATAGTAGTGCGATATTGTGGGTTATAATTCGGGTTGTGTTTATTAAATTGTGTTTACCAGCAGATCGAGTTTCTGGAATATTTCGCACCCCAAAACGCAACAATACGGAGTTGCTAATGGAAACTCATATGAAGTTAGACGCTTGTTTCAGGAGAGTTATTCTACTCCTACTCAAAAATATTTTCAAGAATTCACGTTCCGTTAAGGGAAACTCTCGGGTGCACATCGGACAGTAAGAACTCCAGAAACCGAGGAAGCAGTTTTTAATTTGTTAGGAGAACACACGGAAACTAGCAACAGAAAAATAGCAATAACGTTAAACCTTTCTGATGTTCTAGTGTGGAAAATGTTAATAAATAATTTATTATATCCCTACCACATTCAAGTAGTTCAGGCACTCCTGTTTCGGGACTTTCCATTACGTTTAAACTGCTGTTGTTCAAAATCAAATCCTGTTACCCACGAAGCTAAATTTTCACGCATCGCTTTACGCAATTTTTCCAACAATCAGTTGTGATCAGAAGAAAACCCACATGCAATACACGAATTACATTTCTTCGAATGTGTGGGCAGGATTATTCCTCTTTTATATATAAAGAGGAGGAAGTGCATTATGCACACCAAGGTAGTGTCGGACCCGCCCCGACTAAAACCTCCTCTCGTGACTTCTCATCTCCTGGAACCGCGCATGCATTACTTCGGGAAAAGAGAACTGGTATTCCATTCAACCCATATTGGTTTCTTCATTTTTCCGTTCTTGTACGATATTCCGCACAAGGGTATCCCCAATATACCAAGTACCCTGGCTAATAAGCATGAACTCCACACAAATATGGTTAGTAAATGTGACGCCCGCTGCCTTGTGTGCTACGTCTATTAGCAGTCTCCACTTTTCGCCGTGAAAGAACACGTGGTTTGCATCTTCAACCACCTGGCCTTTTCTGCATAAGTCGCTTTTAGTTGAGGTGGAAGCGATTCCGATAGCTCTTGAACCACCCATGTCCACTCGGCAATTGGCAGATTAAAAATTTATCTCCGTGCTTTCGTCCTACTCACTTGGTGAGGTCTGGTATCAATAGCCATGTCCATGCTCCTTTTTCAGTTTCCGTTGCCCATTTTCGCTGCCATTCGGTAAGTATCTCCCAGTCGGTGCTACTGGATTCTATTCCTTTGGCAATTTGGTACTGAAGGCATCTCTTTTTGATTTGGAGGTCTATGGGTGGAATCCCGGCCAGTACCAATGCAGCTTCTGTAGATACAGTTCGAAAAATGCAGCATATCCTAAGCGCTACCCTACGTTGTACCTCTGCAACGAGTCTTCTGTATTTCTCCCACTTGATGGCTTGGCTCCATATGGGCGCTGCATGCTGGAGAATCGAATGTGCCACGTTTGCTAAAGTCTTCCTGTTGGATGATTTTGGCCCGGTATAATTCTCCTTAGCGCCATTACAGACTTTTCAGCTTTGATGCTACATGCCACCACATGTTCCTTCATTTCACAGTTGTGATCGAATTTTGTTTCTATCGCTTCATTTTCCAGCTGCAAGGTGGCTCTTTTAAATTTCCTGCCATAGAGTATTAGGGCTTCTGTCTTCTATGCTGCCAGTTTCAAGCCCTTCTTGCGGGTCTCCGCAGACAATTTAGCCAAAACCCAGTTAGTGTTAATGACTAGCTCCAGCTGTGTTTTTGCTTTGCAGATAACGGTTGTGTCATCAACGAATCCAATGATGGTTGTCCCAGTAGGTACTTCTATTGTAAGAATTATAAAATATATGCCACAGGATAGGTCCCAAACTGGCGCCCTGTGACACTCCACATTCCATTTGCATTCTCATGCCCCGTCCAACAAGTTACATATCTTTCCGAGAGATAGTCCGATATTGGTCGGCGGAGACAAATTATACTCCCATATCTTTGAGCGCTAGCATGATTCCTTCCCATGGTGCTGAGTTGAAAGCATTGCGGTTATCTATCGTGACCATTCCGCATAGCTCTCGGTTATTTGGAGCCTTTGATCTTCAGCACCTCTTGCATTGCATCAGTGGTGCACCGGCTTTTCCTGAATCCGTATTGGTGAGTATATAGTTTCCCATCAATTTCGCAATAGAGCCTGCTTGCAATGACTCTTTCAAAAAGTTTCCCAGATTGGCTTCAATTTAGTGGAGTCATGTTTCTGAATAAGAACCAATTGCGCTGCCTTCCATTGAGGTGGAAAAGTCCCCTTTTGTAGCAGTGTGTTATAAACTTGCAGAAGGGTGCAAGTTCCGATGGAGCTGCAGCCTTTACCATCTCTGGCGGTATTTTATCTAGACCAGCAGCCTTTTTGTGCTTTATTTCATATTTTGCTGTTGTGAGTTCTTCAGCTTCAATTGGAGGCAGTAAGCAATCTGGTGGTGTGGCTTCCCTTATTGGTGTCTTTTCGGTGGGCGGGAAAAGTTCCTTCGCGATTTCCAATTGTCTTACATCATCTAGCTTAACTCTAGAGTTCAAACCGGCTTTCTTCATTACAATCTTATAGCCACTTCCCCATATATCTTCGCCTATTTCGTAGCAGATTTTGGTCCATGCAAGCTGTTTTGACTACAAGTCAAAATCGCGATCTTTAGTGCTTTTTTGTGCCATTTATATTCAACTTTGAGGCTCTCCTTTATTTGTGATAATGGAAGGTTTTGGTTACGATTATCTCTTACAAGTTTTGCGTAGATTTGCTATTTCCTCATTCCAACAGTATGCTGGTTGTCTTCTATAGGTCCCTTTTTTTGCTAGAAACGAGTTGTTACTTACAGGCTATTGTACATTCTTTGGCTAGATTTTCTGCCGATTTCATAATTAAAAAAAGTTAGTTTACAAAATAGTTTCACTTTTTGTTCCGATGTTCCACAAATCGTTGTTCGTAGCGACTTTTGACAAGAATACTTTCTTTACGTACAAATGATATTGAAATTTCTTGCTTAAAATGTAATACAAACACACAGGAAACGTTGATGACTCTTTAAAAGGTAAAATGACATGTGGGAAGCGCTCTTCATGTCTACTTCAAAGCAAAATGAAAAATGCAGTTGCGACAACCGATTATCAATCAGTTTCGAATCTTGTTTGTTCAACTTCTATTGCTGCCTACATTTAGTTTGAAGCCACCCCAGAACTAGAGCTGAATTTTAAAACAAAAATTTCAAGAAGACACAGATGATTGTGTGTGGATTTCCAGGAGGAATCGAGTAACTTAATTCGTTTTTACAGATGTGTACGCTTTAGCGACTGTTGTCGGTTTCATTGCACTTAAATAATGGTTGTAAGTTGCTAGAAACTTGCCCGCAATTGAACATAAACAGGTTAACAGAACACCTAATAAATACGAAACAGCTTGCAGTCCCAAACCAAGCTGAACAGTTACCACGTGAACTACCCAAGTTGACTATTGTTTAATAACCAAAGGTACAAATAATTAAAGTGTTAAAGTCCTACGAAATTTAAGCAATTCCGTTACTATTAATTTTTTTTGTTTCAGTGGAAAGGAGTATACCTACATCCTCTGGTAAGTGTCCAAACATTTTTTTGCATTCTCTCGCCCGTTTAACTATCGGAAAATCGGTATGCAATTTAAAAGTATGTTGCCCGCAGGCAAACAGCAAAACACATGGACCAGTTGCACGAATTAAAACTTCGAACCAGATGATAGCCGTTTTCGACAAATAAGCCGTAGTAATATGGCGCAAATGATTTTATTCGTTAGCAGCAGTTGCAGCATTTGTCGGCCCATTCATGAGGAAATTCCGTGTTCCACTGCTTGATGCCACTCGTACCAAATGCGTTATTAGTTATAAATCACATGTTGTCTGATGCGTAGCCGAAAAAAAAATGTGTTTCAGTTCCTTCATTTCTGAGTATCGTGATCATTAACAACTTGTGCTGTTACTGCTCTCCACTGGTTTCAATTTTGAGCGCCCTGTGGGGTATGGTTCCTCTATGTGTCCCCAAACTTTCAACCTCTTCAAATTATCGTCGTCTCTTCGTGAAATGTGTGCAAAAGGCTCAACAACGAAGAATGAAAGAGATTCGATTCTGGATGTTCAATTGTTGCTCGCGCTTCGGGATGCCGGAACGTTGTTACATCGAAGGACAAACAACACGCATTCACTCAAAAAAATTTAACTGGGAAACTTTGGAAAATCTTCCTTCCAGTCCAGACTTGTCACCTAGTGCCTTTCTACTCATGAAAGAAGCACTTGGAAGCCAGTGTTTTCGCATCAGTGACTGTGTGAAAGTCCGAGGAGTTTCTACAATGGCGGTATTAAAAAGCTCCCAATTTACTGGAGGAAATAGATTTGTAGGGCGGGCGATTATGTAGAAAATAGTATGTTTTTAGTGCATACCAGAAACAGCCGCCCATTGGAATATTGAATAGTTTTTTCAAGCACGCTTTTCCTTCAAGTTGCCTAGTTGCCTTTGTCTTTACAAATCCAGCCCGATCGTCTGGAACTTACCGATCCAGATGAGCTCCTTAATGATATCAATGCAATGGTACGCCAGTTGGTGCATTTCTTAGTTGGGCTCTTCTTACTTATCGGAATGAATACAGAAATAAACCTATTTTTGGGCCATTGACCTCATAATCTTACGAAGTTTTATATATATATATATATATATATATATATATATATATATATATATATATATATATATATATATATATATATATATATATATATACTCAAACTCCACCCAATAGGAGGGTGGAAATAGTTGAATAAATAAGGGAAACCACCCACCTGAACTATCAGTGCTTGTTTAGTTTCAGTGTCATATTTATCAGTTGGTGCCACTTCGTGCTAGTGTGAAAATTATTCAATAGGTGAGTGTTCTCACAGAGTAGCCTATTCAGCATATTTCTATTTGGTGAAACATTAACGATAATGTTAATTAGTGAGTGTTCTCACAGAGTAGCCTATTCAGCATACTTCTATTTGGTGAACCATTAAAGATTACGTTAATTAGGGAGTGTTCTCCCAGAATAGCCTCTTCAGCATATTTCTATTTGGTGAAACATTAAATATAATGTTAAGTAGTGAGTGTTCTCACAGAGTAGCCTATTCAGCATATTTCAATTTGGTGAACCATTAACGATAATGTTAAGTAGTGAGTGTTCTCACAGAGTAGCCTATTCAGTATATTTCTATTTGGTAAAACATTAACGATAATCTTAAGTACTGAGTGTTTCTCACAGAGTAGCCTCTTCAGCATATTTCTATTTGGTGAACCATTAAAGATAACGTTAAGTAGTGAGTGTTTCTCACAGAGTAGCCTCTTCAGCATATTTCTATTTGGTGAACCATTAAAGATAACGTTGAGTAGAGAGTGTTTCTCACAGAGTAGCCTCTTCAGCATATTTCTATTTAGTGAACCATTAACGATAATGTTAAGTAGTGAGTGTTTCTCACAGAGTAGCCTCTTCAGCATATTTACTATTGGTTAAACATTAAAGATAGTAACCTCTTCAACTATAGTTCAATATTCATTTTGTCTTTCTTTTATATTTATTTACCTTTCTTAATATTTAACTGTTTCTCTTCAATATCCATTTAAAGTTAAATACTGTTAACGCTTCGTATAAAACCATAAAAAGGAAACGAGTGCAGCTCGTTAAGTTGTAATCTATATAGTCAATTTGAGTAATATTGTTAGGGACGGGTACTGTTTGCGCGTTGTTCCCGCAGTACCTGGGCTCTGAACCCGTTGAGAGAGAGAACGCTAGAGGCGGGTGATGGCTGTTTGCTGATTCCAGCAGTACTTAGTATGGCCAATGTTGAGACTATTTATCATGATAAATGCTGATGACTAGGAAGGCTCTCCTGAGGAGGTATACCGTGCGGTTTCCCGTTTATACCTCTTAACAACTCAGGAGTAGCGGTGGTTAGAGGCTTTTCCTGGGAGGTATTTCGCGCGGTTTCCCCTTAATACCTGTTAACAACTGAGGATTAGCGGTGGCAGATGCAGCTTTGGTTGTAGTCTTGCGGGGTTCAGAGATAGTGAAAGTGATAGTGAAAGAGATAATCAATTAAAGTTTCCATAAGAATTATGGGTTGATAACTGTTGGCTCCAAGTGGGGACTCTGGATTGAGTCATATCTTGTTGAGGCACGTTTGATGCTTGTAGCTGAACAGGATATATTTACAAGTTTCTATAATTTTCAGTAATATCCCTTTTCTTGTTGAACTGGTTACTCAATTACTTTTTCAAAGTTGTTTCAGATGTATTATCTCGATCGACCACCTGACGAATTGCCATTAGAAAAGTATTGGTTTACGTAATATAAGTGTGTTGTAAGTGTAATTATCTGATTATCAAAGTAGTTGATGTTTATTTATAACAATTATAAACTAACGCCCTATATGTAGTAGTATACTATTGTCTCCTCTACCTCTGCTTGTATGAGGTGCGGTTAAGAACTGTCCACTCTTCCTCATAGTCCTGCGCAAAATTTTTGTCAAGATTGACTTTGGGCAACAAGTCTTTAGTGTAGGCATCTTTTCTGAATATTTGTAGGTACAAATCGATGTACAACTTGATCACGGGTACCTAACTCTCGTCACTCATTGATTCAGAACGTGCGACTCTCTACAATTTCAGCTCTTCTCACTCTGACACTGACACTTCTCACTCTGAGTAATTAACAATTTTCTTTGACAAATTGCGGATATTTAATATACTTTTTACATTTATATATCATATGAATTGGAAGCTGTCCGGTTTAATTGCCATATAGTATTGAATAAACGCGGTAAAACCCCGCCGAAAAACGAAAACAACACAATTTTATGTGAATTTATCAGCGATATCAAATGACCATAATGCATAATAACCGAGGCAATAACCGAACCCGAACTACGAAATTCGATCGCGCATAAAACCAGAGGCAAAATTATTGCCACTAAAAGTGTAATATAAAAACCACTAATCACCGAATATCACGTTGTATTACATTCCATATTATATGATAAATTCCATGTCCAGTTCGACCAGTTAATAATCACCATTTTCGATGGGTTCACTCCAGCTTTCATTAGTTGTTCGCACGAGTTTGCCTAGTTGCGTTTTAGTGCAGAGAATGCCCACAGAGTGATCGATTAAACAGGATTGAGATTAAGAACATGCAATTTTAGAGCCCCCGATAGGCATTCTGGGGAAAACGCGGCCAAAATATGAAGCAAAAATGTTTTTGCTGTGAAAATAAGCGAACAGAGAGTCCATTTGGCTTCGGCTATGTAAATGGCTTCAATTGCTCTATCTTCATTCTAGCTATAGCATCTTTGCCACCAATGTTTTCCGTAGATTTATCACAAACCAGTTAACGTTTTAGTTCCATTCGACTTCTTTATTTTGTTTTCAGTTATTGCAGTCTTCTGTCTTATAAGTTCTTCAAAAAATCTCGTATTGCCATCTAACAATGCTTTTCTAGCGATCTAGTAATCGTCCTTTCTTGTTGCTTTGTCGGCTATAAACTTTGTCTCTGTGCGAATAATGTAGTGTTTCAGATTGAGCTACTGGGAACTTCAACTTCACCCTTCTCATGCTCTCACGTTTCTGCACAACAATATTCCAAGTTGATCTTTTCTTGGACAATTCTATTCCACGCTAACGCTCAATTACATTGAAAATTGAAACTAATCACATTTTACTTCTTATTATGGCATTTTTCTATGCTTCCCTCAGTCACGTATAAAACTTCGCCTTAGATTTTGATCGTAACCAACGTGCTTCCAATAATTTACCATGCGACGTACAGATCAAACTGAAAATCGCACATCCATCACCACCTACAAAACAACCACTTAAACGAAAATGTGTCCTCCCAAATGGTTTTTATTTGTATGCACGTTTCAAATTTTTTTATTGTTTCAATATACCGTATAAAAAGGCACACATAAATTACTTAGCAAAATTTCAATTGTATAACAATGTCGAACAAGTATAAAGTTTACCTTTGCTGTGTATAATAATAATCGAAATATGTCCAATATGAGAAATGCTCGGAATCCACGTTATGGTATCTTGGTCAGTTTATTACAAGAAAGAAGTGGTCGCATCTGTGCAGCTAATTGCTGGTCACACAAAGGACAGTAGTGAAGAGTAACAATTCAAATCTGGTTGAGTTTGAGCCAATGAACACCAGAACCAAGCATGGAATAACATTCTAAGCAGCAGATTGTTTAAGGAGCTTCGTGTCAAGAAATAGTTTGACGAAAGGCTACTTCTGAATCGCTTTATCAACTTTTCAGCTGAAAGGTTTCCTTTAACATCAAGCCGGGATTTATGCTCCAAACATACTTATAAAAAATGATGAGCAAACAATTTATCAGATGCAGCAACAATAATGTTCTTAAAAGTGTTAGAGTAACGTATATATGTCCGTTCGATGGTTATTTGCTGTTTGACAAGTTCAATTAAAAACGAAACGTTAGGAAGAAATTCCCATGAACCACGGCTTCAAAGCCCGAAAAACATTTCTATATGTGATTTGACCGGCCGTGAAAGCCTTCATAGTCTGATAAAACGCCTCTACGTGGAGGATACATCGAGACTGATTCGACAATCAATTGGAAAACCTTCGTACGAAGAAAGCGCATCTCCTGAGTTCACTGGCTTTTTTGCTGCGATGCCGTGAAACGAAGATCACTCCGACCTTCTTGAAGATGAAAAGATATTTCACAACCAACCAGGCCAAGAGAATCTACGACCGGACTGAACGGGCTCTTTTACGCGAACGGATACATGAGACCCGCCGAGATCTTGAACGTATTGACAGTAGACTTTAACCTGTCAACATAGAACTAGCCTACAAATTGCACTGTATCTACTGGCAAAAGGTGGATCGATTAGCAACCGAACGGATGATGGTTGATGAAGAAGCAGCAACCAATCGCCAAAAGAAAAAATTTGATGCACTTACGGAAAGGTTCCACCAATTCAGCCATCACCCGCGGAGAACCACCGGAAGATTGTAGTCAACTTGACCAGCAAAGAACTTACTGCCGACGAACAAAGCGTGCTGACCAAGGGAGGAAACTTTGCCATAGTACCGTCCAGGCTACCTGTGGAAGACATCATAGCAAATGTCGAGATAGGAATACGTTCGCTACCTATTCAACCCGCGGATCAGATAAGGGCTGAGACATCACGAATTTTACAACGCTCAAAGCCTCCGAAAAGCAACCTCACCTTCAGAGAAAGAAATGCCTTGAAAACGCTCAACGAGGATAAGGAGATTCTCGTTTTACTAGCTGATAAGGGAAATGCAACTGTGGTCATGTCATCATTGAACTACGAGGACAAAATTAAAAAGCTTTTGACCCCGTCAACGTACAAGAAGTTGGCGTCGGATCCCGGACGGCACGGATACTAAGGACAACAAACAAATTAATTAAGGACATGACATTTCCGTCCGAGGAGTTGACCAAACTCAGAAAATCAGAAGCACTCCCACCAAGGCTCTACGGACTGCCCAAGATTCATAAATCAGATGTACCACTGAGACCCATTGTGAGCGCTATTGGAAGTCCGACCTATGATATTGCAAAATATCTAACAAGAATTTTACAGCCCAAAATAGGAAAAACCGACAGTTTTATAAAGGACTCATCCCATTTTGTTCAGAGGCTGCACTCGTTGTCATTAGCTCCCGGAGAAATCCTTGTGAGTTTTGATGTTGTTTCGTTGTTCACAATGCTACCAATCAAAGAGGCAATGGAACTTATTGAGAGAGAATTTCCACCAGGCATCGCCAAACTGTTCGAACACCGCTTAACCACAACCTACTTTCAGTGGAAAAACGAATTCTATGAACAGACGGATGGAGTAGCAATGGGCAGCCCCCTTAGTCCGGTGATAGCCAACTACTTTATGGAGAAATTTGAGATGGACGCTCTGGACACAGCCGCGAGGAGGACTAAGTGTTGGTTTCGATATGTTGATGACACTTTCGTTGTTTGGGGCCATGGTTTAGTTGAACTTAAAGACTTCCTGAGGCACCTCAACTCAATCAAATCAAAAATACAGGTCACTATGGAAGTGGAGACGGAGGGGCGACTGCCATTTTTAGATGTCTTGGTAACCAGAAAAACCAACGGAAAGCTGGCCCACACGGTGTACAGAAAACCGACACATACCGACCGGTACCTGCACGGTGGATCAAACCATCATCCCAGTCAAAAGAGAGGAGTCATTAAAACCCTCACCGAAAGAGCCAGAAGAATTTGCGAACCATATGAGTTAGAAAGAGAATTGAAACACCTAGAAAGAGCCTTTGGTTGGAATGGATACAGCAAGAACGAGTTTAATAGAGCAATTCGACCAAGAAACAGTGGAGGTCGTCCTGAGGAAACAGATACGCATGATGAGCGTAAGGGTTGGGCTTGCCTCCCATACATAGATGGAGTCACGGACAGGATCGGCAGGATACTGGAGAAACACAGAGTGAAAACAGTCTTTAAACCAACTCAAACAATCCAACAGACTTTGAGATCGGCCAAGGACAAACGGGATCCTTTATCGGCACCAGGAGTCTACAGGGTTCCATGCAGTTGTGGCAGAGCATATATCGGCACCACAAAACGTAGTGTAAACACGAGTATCACTGAGCATAAAAGAAGTTGCACATTACGACAAACAGAAAAATCAGCAGTAGCGGAACACGCACTTCTAGACGGCCACCAAATACGTTTCGATGAAGTGGACATTTTGCAACAATCTCAACGGTATTATCCGAGACTAACCAGAAAGGCCATTGAGATCTTCAAACATGACAACAATTTTAACAGGAAAGAAGAAGTCACGGTCCTTAATCCAGATTGGAAACGCGTTTTGAAAGCCATTGAAGCGCCTCCTACTCCTCACGTATGAGCTCACACGGCCGGACCGCATAAATACGACAAAGATCCAGTAGTTGATCCAGTCTTAGTCGGAAAGCACGGGAGATCACTTCGCCCACTGCCTCATCGCCTTTGATAATGTCCACCGCAGTTGTGGACGAAACGTCAGGAAGAAATTCCCATGGACCACGGCTTCAAAGCCCGAAAAACATTTCTATATTCGATTAAGTAAATGAATGAGGAAAGACGATGAACGGCATGGTTCTGGTCACGTCTGGTTCCGATCAAATGCAATAGACGCCTAATGATCATAATTTTCCAGGGTTTAATCAACTTTAGCCAGAGCAGACATTCAAATTTGTCGCGGTTGGTTTTTGCATTCGGGATTGCGAGCGAATCTCGATAAGAATCCGTGCAAGAACTGGCGCAATTTGAACGAAAAAGCACTAATCAGGATAAGCAAATCCAAGCGCTAGTATAAAATGTTGCTCGATGCCATAAAGATAGTTGATTGCCGTTGGGCTGCGATCGTTTGTCCCATTTCAGAGCGATGACAATTCGCATTTTAAATACGTTTTATTTTTATGGGTTCCATGAGCGAGACTTTATTTGCCTACTTGAAAATGAACTTTGTCGGATTGCACCGGATTGCAAGGAAGTAAATGCCCTTAAAAGACATTGAAATCTTTTCTGTTTGTTCGTTTGTGTCGCCAAACTACAATTGTACGTGAGCAATTAAGATTCATTTGTAGTCGTGATTTCGCCGAAGTTATTAACCGTTGCAGGTCCAATTTCAAGTTTACTTTTGCAGCCAGGTTAAATTGTGTGTTAAATAACGTCGAAATACACATTAGTAATCGGAAGGAAAATTCGTCTTTAAAATCTGGAGCTCATCCAGGTCAGAATCGATTTAATCGACTGTTTTAGTATTGGGCCTCTGGACTTTTCTGGATCCTTCCTTAATGAGCAGGTTCAAAAAATAAACAACCAGGAAAGAATCACGAAATCTACTAAACTAAGTGATTTCTGGTTGAATTTTTCAACTAGCCCTAACAGATTCTCAGTTATTAAATGGACGACAATAGAAGAGGAATAAGAATAACAATAACACGCCACCATTGCAGGTCCATGTGGATTATTTTGATCAGTAGTTTTCATAGAGATAACAGAAACGTTTGACAAAGTTGCTCCACAAGTTGAAAGCATGCAAATTTTTAAAATCCATGATACAGCCGTCTTAATATCAGAAGAGGATTCAAGCAATGATGATCTTATCCATAGAAGAACATAAGCTGAAAAAATGGCTCCCTACATGGCGCATTAAAGTTATGAAAGCAAATCTACTGTCTTCTGTATCTTCAGAAGACTAAGTTAACTTTCTGGGACTTAATTTAGGATTTCTGAACAAAAGAGACTGGACCAGTGAATACAGCACTTACCATCTCGGGGAACACACCATCAAATGGTATGCCGATGGGTTAAAAACGCTCGAGGGGACAGGAGCAGGCGTTTTTGGGCCAAGAACCAAATACAGTAAGGTGCACTCAGTTCAGTCAAACAGCCATAACTGCGCTGAGCTCAAGCATCGTCAGCTCTAAAATGGTATGGAAATGCCTAGGCAAACTCAATGAACTAGACAGGAAATATAAGGGCCCCTTTGCTAAAAAGGGTACCGAAACTCCCCTTACAGGACCAGAACCCTTCTGTGGCTTGGGGTATCGCACCTACAAGGACGAGATCAAACTGAAGGAAGAGAACGAAAGAGGCAAGCTTTGGGAGCAACTCACCGGTTTGGCGCACTCCACGAAATTTGAAGCATTGAGCAAAGAAACCTACATGCGCCCACATGTTGCCTCTCAAGCGAGAAGACCTAGAAAGTCATGGAGACTGCAGATTCTTTGGGGATAAGGAGGAAACTCCAGAGCACCTGCCTTGTGAATGCGACGAAGCCTCAAAGATAAGAGACAACCTGTTTGGTAGTTGCATCATCAATGATAGGGAGATGCCTTCCTTAAAACCGGCCTTGAAGCTGGAGGTGGGGCTGCAATTAGATGAGCCTCCTAGAGAAAGGGGGCACAATATGCCTCAAGACCGCATTGTATTGTCACCCCTATATATAACAATCTGCAACTACAATCTAGTCGTTCTGACAGGGCTTTTGGAAGGTCAGAAGGTAAACATTTTATATCCAAAAGAAGCTCAACGGAATGTGCTGGCTAATGGGACATCGTCCATTGTTATCGCTCGAAAATAAAACAATAATAAACAAAGGCATAATAAAACATTCAAATATCGTTTATAACTTTGGGACCCTGGCCGTGGAAAATTAGTCCGTGGTTAGTTAGTTTATCAGACTGGTATTTAAAATAGCATTAACTCACTTCCGAATATCTATCTCAGTTTTGCGCTAGTGAAAATTGATGCTTGTGAGAGCTTCAGCCGAATTCGTACCTTCCAGCGATCGCTAAATCCGTTTCTGAGTAGACCAAAGTGCGCAATAATCCCCAAACATTGGATAATAGTTTAAAGGCAGTTTGCTAAACGAAAAGGGCTGGTTCACTAACCAATTTAACCCAGTTCTGACATAATTATATCGGAGCATAAAGTTAGCCGGATCTAATAAATAATGCATGTCCAAAACCGCCAACTGATTAGGGATGGGGTGCTGTAACGGTGAGAGGCCAGGATATAACCAAGTTTCGTTTCAATATTTAAGCAATTTAATCAATATCAGCCGATGGCAAATTGCTGAACTCTTTCCTAGGGCATCTGCCCCATCCAACAATGTCGCCCCCAATGGAATATTGCGGTCTTGACTGAGCGGCGTGGAACAAGCCAAACTAAAGACTATGTTCTTGTTAAGCGAAACAAGACGTTCATTATTCGTAAGGAGCCGAGTCCCGTCATGTAATTATAAAACTTCAGAACTTTAGACAACACGATAATTACGCTTAACGACAAAGACGAAATGTGAAACATAAATTAGCAGGGACCAGGTGGTTTGTTGAAACCCTTCCTCTAGCAGGACAAGGAATTGCCTTAAATGGAAATGGGTGGGGGCATGATATTGACTCCGCTATTAATCTAATTGTTCATCCAGTCACCAAACTTTGCACGAAAGTTGCAAAAATGGATCACAAAAACGAAAAATTGGAATGTTCTAAACCACCAGACCTGGTTCTTTTCCTTTTGATATTCAATTGAAGTAATTAATGAATGTTGTGAAAAGACTGGAATGAATGATTACGTAGTCGCACTTCAATTAGGCCTCGTTTGTCTCGATTTGTTATTTAATTGTCATCTCGTCGCTATTTGCCGAGCTTTTAGTTTCGATATTGACATCATCAAGTTAAACAAATACAAGACCATTTATCATTGAGTGTGGGTTTTGCCAGGGGCGCTACAAAGTTGTTAGAGCGCTTATTGCTCCGTATTTTTCTTAAACCGTTTCCGATAAATCATCGGTCCCGAGACCTCCTTTTCCATTTTTCGACCCATTTCCATCTGGCATTCCAATTTATGGAAACACATTACCAATTAATTCAATTTCCGCACTTCAACCTGGCCTGGTTCGGGACTGCGCTCGATATCCGGCAGACATTTACATTTATACATTTTTCGCCCTCAAAATGCCGAAAAAAAAACGAACGTGGAAGCGAACACCTGATTTATTTGCCTTTTGGAATATTTCAAACGACACCAAGTGGCCCAATAAAACTGTTTTTGATAAATATGGGATTGGTCGACGCAAAGCGGCCTTTCGGAACGAATTTGCCTTTTTCGGATCTTTTTTGCCTCGATGAACATCGAATATGTTTCGAACTGCTCCCAATAGTCTAAACAGAGGCATTAACGTAAAATTATTTACTTTAACTCGATGTATTAACAAAACAAAAACACTTCAAGAAGATATTGCAAAGTCCCACAAATGGGCAGGGCATAGACAGCAACCTTTCATTTACCGGATTTTCTATAAAAGCAGAAAAGAAGACACACGGCATGAGAGGAACTATCATTAATCATAAAAGATTTGCAGACGATACAAAAATAATGGCAGATACTACAGAAGATCGACGAAAACATTTAGAAATTATCAACAAATGAAGGAAATAATAGGCCAACAATCAACATGGACAAGACCAAATACGTGGTCACCTCACAAACTTCTGTCGACAACATACAACTTACACTAGGAAGTCAAGAGCTAGCCAGGGATGACAAATATACCTACCTGACGCAACCTTCAACTCGCCCTAAAGTTAGGAGCGAAATATCCCGAAATTATTTGTAAATTTCACTTCAAAGTTCAGACATAATCAACTGAGGGAGTAAATAGTAGGTGAGATGAGGAAATCCAATGTTACTCAGGAAATAGAGGAGGAGTTAGAATTGTTTTGAGATAATATCGACGAGTTACTCAAAAAGTTACTCCTCTACTCAGATGGAGACCTAATGGTTCAACTGCAATCGAACAGCGAACAAGTGTTGGCTCCAACGGCATACAAAGATACAGATGAAAAAAGGAAAACTCACTGTATAACGATAGTAATGGGCGAATTTTGTGGCTGTTTGGACTAGGAGAAAGAAACAAACGCGGAGAGGAGCGATTGCTGCAGTTCTACATAGAGGAACTTGTGGTAATTCACTCTTCTAAACTACCAAAAGAAGATTGTTTACATGAAAGGCGCCTGCTGATAATATAGATCATGTGATTCGAAGCCACATAGACTATATTTGGAGTAAAAAACAGAAACAGCATTAAACGGAGTCGTTCTATATTTGGGACTCAGATTAAAGAAAAAACAACTACACAAACGTATGAAACTTGCATCTACCAGATGTCTGAGATACCGCGACTACAGTTATAAACCAGATATTTCATAACTGACAAAAAGAAGTAGTAGTAACAACGCAAGCAGAAGAAATTGGAACAAACAAAAGGCCACTGAGAAGAAACTGG
The DNA here is from genome assembly GCA_024550625.1 of Dendroctonus valens. NCBI lineage: Eukaryota > Metazoa > Arthropoda > Insecta > Coleoptera > Curculionidae > Dendroctonus > Dendroctonus valens. Next base: position 336,303 of record JAJTJO010000118.1, read on the forward strand.
AGGTCGAAGAAGAACTTGGCAGTCATAGACACAAGAAGAAAATACCAAACTAAAGGTACCACTAAATAAAAACATACACAAAGCACAATTTGAATGAAAATACGAATAAAAATATCACGAGAGATGAACAGGGCGCAATAATCACTGAGACGGAAGAAAGTTAGAATTATCACAACCATACATATCACAACTTTTCAGAGATGAACGAGAGGACTAGCCCAATATAACTGTCTTAAGTGCCTAAAGTCTGTGTGAAGATGTCATCAAAGGTAACTTCAAAAGAGGTCCAAAATGCTATAAAGAAGGTAGAATCTGGACGGGCGGTGGGACGGAGTGTATGGTGAGGCATTCTAGTCATTTAAGGCTTATTTAACCGAGAACTAGAAATGTTCCGCAAGAGCTTCTCCTATCCACTCCTGTTCCGGTTCCGAAGAAGCCACGAGCCTCCAAGTGGACAATCATTGGCTCAACTTATAAGGCTTATAGCCTTATGAGTAATGCAATAAAAATATTGTCATTACCAACGCCATTGAAGGTTGGGAAGTGCCATATTACCTACCTCTACTTCCCGCCTTCATTTTCCGCACTTATTTCCCACCATCCCATGTTTCAAAATGCCATTTTTTTTTCAATTTGTAGCAACTGGGGACAACTGATAAGAATGAAAACCGACAGCTTCCTCTCAATGGAGGCGCTTGCCTCAGAGGGATGTCAGACAAGGATGTATTCTGTTCCTCTTCAACATTTACTCGGACTATAAATTTTGGTAATGGTTAGAGGACGAGTCGGCTGGAATATCAATCAACGGCACAGCTGTCAGCAATATCAGGCATGCCGATGACACCGTGCTCATTGCAAGTACCTGAAAGCAGCCCTTTGAAGAACGAGATATTAGCAAGAATCGAGCAACCTGGAGCAATCTTCACTAAACTGAAGAAACTGCTAACGGCCAGGAATTTGTCTATGGGTCTCAGACGCAGAGTGGTTCGCTGCTATGTGTTCCCGCCTGGACTATAAACCAGAAAATTTGAAGGAAATAGGAGACATTTGAGGTGTGAGCATTAGGCGTCTACTGAGGACCATGGAGAGAAAAAATCATAGGCCGAAGAAGTGTCCGATGTAGGATCTCCTTGGTGGTTTGGTCAGTCATCCGGTGAACAGTTTCACACAGCCGTATTAAAGATTATAAAAGCTATTTTGATCAGAATCATTCGAGAGGGGCGCTAAGGCGGGCAGAGGAATTAATTGAGTTTTGCCATCATATTAAGGCTCTTAAACTGTTCTAAAATGCTCTCAGATGGTATATGGGAAAACATTGCGTGCTTTGTAGACACGGTAGAAAATTGATAGGGATTGATAAAATAATAAAAACTACCTATATTACGGAACAAGAGGCGAAAGTCGAAGTTCCGCCACTGCTTGAAGTTGACGCCCGAAGCGAAAATTCGCCGTTGCTAGTTACCGAGTCAGAAAGGTGCGTGGCGAAAGCTATTGTAATGGGTTAAAGTGATGCTTTCGCCCTCGAAAACAGTGGGGAAAGTACCTACTTTCCACCAAGGGATCAAGAAAAACAGTATATCTGATCCATAGACTTTATAATGATGTAATCATGTGTAGGAAAAGCATCAGGAAGTAAGACAAAATCTTGGTTGAGAAATATCAGAAATTGAACTAACCACAGTATGGAGCAAATAGGTAATATTTCAAAGGATAAAAAGAATTTAAAAAAGTGATTGTCATGAAAAAAGTTCTTAGTAAATTTGCTACAGTACATATTCTAAATGTGTCAATTCTAATGCTCCAACGTGGATTCAAGCCTAAATTAATGAGCAAAAAGCGATGCAAAAAACCGACATGGAAACCCGAAGGAAACGGTCGCAATTAAACAACGAAGCCCATACGCTGTTCTTGTTCAATTTGGATGTTGTTTCAGTGATACAGACGAGCGAAAGACACAAAACAAGACACCCAAGATATTTTATTACAACGGGGAGCCCGATGTGGGGGTATGTGAAAAGAAAAACCGTCACTTAGATTTCGTTTGCGCGAAACGTCTCCGTATATAAAAAGGATCTTTTACATTTCTGGTAATTTCCCTGCTTTATAAAACAACACGTTAGGCATCATCATGGGAACGGCTCCTGCTACGAAATCCACTTGAGGAATTGCCAGCCTTCATATTGCCAGCTTAGTTGTTATGACGGCGTCGGGTGGCCAAAGTAATTCCAAAGTGCTTTTGGATTGATTATTTTTCGGGACATGGAACAACATTAGATGGTCGTGTTTGTGAGTACGACGTGACGGCATTCATTAATCTTTCTTGTCTAACGTACATTGTCAATAGTTCACATTATCAGATTGAATCTTCGACGCTATTCGATTGGAAACGGTAGCGGTGAACAAAAATAGTTAACAAACAGGGCGTGAAATACAGGTTCCAATGTCAGGCCCCGCCCACTGATAAATCATCACAATCCACGCCAAAAGCCACCGGCCGTTGCGATTCTTTTCGTAGAGAAAACAGCGTGATGGCATCATCAACGATATACGTTTTCCTGCAAAAACTCTTGACCCCGCTTTCATGCGCTTTTATTTCTTAGAGCGGGAAAAAGCGAGCGACAATAAAAGGTAATTCGGCCTTTTCAGAGTGATATTAACTGCAAAGGGCGTTTAATTATATTCTCTAAAGTGCCCATATGGCTTGAGTGTGCGGTGCGATTATTATGTATACGTTTCTCGATTAAAGCGCGGTTGGAAAACTGTAATATTTCTTCCAGAAAACCACTCATTTTAATTTGGGGATAATTCGGCTCGACTGTAAGGCCGGTTGGTAATAGCACTTTACCTAAAATATTAATATCAATAGTATCGTTCACTAGAACTGAACCTGCAAAATAATGTCTGGTATTTTGCTTAAAGCAGGGCAAAAGACCACGCCCCAGTAGTTTGCTGTTAAATAGAGCGGGACGATGGGTTTATGGGCATGACGAAAATTATTTGATGATAAAACAAACTAAAAATAAAAAGAGTTAGGTTGTCGAGGCCATTCCTTGAAACTGGTAAGGTTTTCGGGTTTTTACGCCGTCGTTAAATATAATTTCTTCATGACGTTTCGCAAGCACGAGTGGCTTGCATCTTCAGAGGTGGTTCGCTGGAGATCAATGTACTGATGCGATTCCTCAGGCGCAGTCCCTATTTATGCACCGGTTGTGATGACGTGGCCTGTGTCATCGGCGTCGACGCATTCTGTTGTTTGTTGTTATGCTCCGGTATAGTAGATTCTTCTTGTTGTCCTCTGCCGTTTTGGCGTTGGTGAGTGTCGTTAACCATATCCGATTTAGCGCCATTGTCTCTTATTTTCTGTTAAAATTGTCGCTGTGTTTGTGCATTTCTATGGCTTCTCGTATTAGTCGGGGGCAAAAGCCTGTTGTTGTAGCTAGGACTTCAGTTTCTGCAAGTTTGATGCTGTGCACTCCCTCGTTGAGGACATGTTCCGCCACTGCCGACTTTTCCACATGTCCCAATCTGCAATTTCGTCGATGTTCTTCGATCCTCGTCTTAACCGATCTCTGGTGGATCTTCGTGGTTCCTATGTAGAAGCTTCCACAGGAGCATGGGATTCGGTAGATACCTGCAGTGGCGAGGGAAGGTCTTATGTCCTTAACCGACCTTAGACATTTCTGGATCTTTGTAGATTGTTTTTATGTTCTGTTTCCCTAGGATCTTCCCAAGTCTGTCCGAAACTCTGGGAATGAAAGGCAGAAAGGTCCTTTGAGTGGTTTCACTCTTTCCGGCACGGTCTCTCCATCAAAAGAGCTTTTGATGTCAATATGAGAGTATCCGTTTTGAAGGAAAACCCTTTCTAAATGTTGTAGTTCCGCTGATAGGTGCTGTGGTCCACATATTTTCCTGGCTCTATCCGTGAGAATCTTGATGATTCCTCGGGTTTTGACTCGGGTGATGGTTGGATAGCTTGTGGAGGTATCTGTCCGTGTGGGTGGCTTTTCGATATACCCGATGGTCCAATTGGTTCCCTTTCCTAGATACCAAGACATCCAGGAAGGCCAACTATTGGTTTTGTTCAACTTTCATGGTAAATTGTGTCTCTGGATGTTGTTTGTTCAGGTGGTCGAGGTCCAGGTTATCGCGCCCATGCCTCCATATCACGAACGTGTCATCGACATATCGATACCAGATAGTCGGTTTAAAGGGTCGGTTCTCAAAGCTGTTTCCTCGAATTTCTCCATGAAGACATTTGCTACAACCGGGCTGAGTGGGCTGTCCATGGCTACTCCTCGCTTTTGTTCGTGGATGTCTCCATTCCACAGGAAGTGGGTGCCTTTCAGACAAGCTTTGAAAGATTTGCGGTACTCTCCTCCAATCGCTCCGACACTAGTTCTATGGATTCGTCCACGGGTACTTTTGTGAACAGTGACGAATGATGACACAGGTCACGTCATCACAACCGGTGCATAAATACGGACTGCGCCCGAGGAACTCAGCCAATTTCAAACTAAAAATAGTTAGGAAACTTTAAAAATGTATCACAAACTCTGCCTGATAGTGAAAAGCGATTCCCATATAGGCATATCGATAGAGTTTTCAGATTTTATGACCGCCATATATCAGTTGCGTTAAACTCTCTAATACTGTGCGCTGTCAAAGCTGGGACAATTTACCGTACTTCAGGCCATAAACTATAACCTGCTTGGCTTAATTATAAATATATCTATAAAGTACAGTTGTGTGGCGATCTTCGTTTGCACTGTCTGCGTCGTTCTCATGCTACATAATTTATGTTTTGAAAGTGCAACTCTGGAAAAATATCCATTGCGACTGTTAATAGATCGATGCAAATGCATGTTTCCATGACTTATTTAATGAACCTCCATTAGCAAATCCATCCACAACAACAACGAGTTCCGACCAGGTCCAAACCTGAGCAAATAGCTGCATAACATCCAGACAAATCACACGCCCGCACCGGGTAATTTGGCGTAATAAATAATATTTACTCGTGCATGCCTGAAATAACACCGCCAGCATGAAATTACAGGTTCTCAAAACCGAATTCGGTTTCAGGAAAGACGGCGTTCCGTGGTTTTTCGCCACTGGTTACAGTTCGATGCGGCCTCTGACCCGCTGACCCACTCGGCGTTCTGCCATAAAAATGCCCCAAAGAGGTGAAATATGACAAAGCAACCGCGAATTTCAGTTTATTACCTGATAAGAATAATAAAGATTGCCCTGCTGGTCTTTAAAAGACAACAGCTGGCGCGTATCGCGTATCCAAGCGTTACCGTAAGTGAAAGGGAAGTTTACGAGCTGCAAGACGGGAGTGAAGAACCAAGAGGAACAAGAGTGGAAGCTAATGAAAAAAATTGTATCCAAGCGAAAAGAACAGTGGAGAACAATTAATGGTTCTCCGTTTCTAAACCAATAGCATCGAAACGATCTTCTCTGAAAACGCAATGAAACTCTGAAAGCAAAAGGACGGAACATTTGAGTAGGAAAATTCCGTTTATTATTAAAAGATAGGACAGAAGGAACAGAACAGAAAGGAAGAAGAAATCAAAGTAACAGCAAAGTGAAACGAAGATGTGCAGACGTAAAAGCAGGAGATACTGGGCACAAAATAAAATATTGAAAATCTTGCAAACATAATCCGAAAGGAACTAAGTAAAAAAAGTCCGTAAGGAAGAAATAGAGAAAATAAAATTAGGAACAGAAAATAAAATTCGGAAAGAATAGACAAAACTCAGAAAGCAGAAAGTTTCGTTATTAAACTATGGAAAGCAGCAGTTTTGAAAGCCAATCTTAAGCGAATCCAAAAGTAATTTGATACCAAAACATAAGCGAGTTTCTATTTTTTGGGAAAAAATGCGGCGAGCAATAAGGCGAAAGGGATAATAGCGATCAAGTGCATAAAATATGAAAAAAAATCGAAATATTGAAATTATTGAAGGAGCAGACAAGTGTTCAATACGTTGAGGGTGTTAAGAGGCCATTGAAAAATGGGAACCAAAAAACCCAGTAAAAGGAATAAGCATGCAAACGCAAAAAAATCCAAACTAATTTACAGTTACAGACAAAACTGATGGAGAAATGATGTGACTCCAAATTATACAAGAAAATAAATTATCTAAAAAAATGGAAACAAAAATTGGGACATAGTTGGAAAGTTCGCACACAATTAATCAGAAGAATCTACCCATACGGTAAGCCCTAAGAAGCGCTTACCGTATGGGTGACGGTGACCTCAGCAAAGCGACGGGACTAGGACACAGCGCGATCTTCAGAAAGCTGAAGACAGTCGAACCAATGGTATTGAAAGCTGATCGAATTAAAACTGTAAGAATTTCGGGACCATTCAGAACTTATGTTCTGGATGAGTATGGTACGGAAGGCACAAAAACAGCACCGGGCACACGCGCTGGTATAGTCGAAAGAGGAAGAACTGGGGAAAGGATTACCTTAAACCTGGGTAGAATCACGACCGCTTTTCAAGGAAGTATACTAGCGATAAGAAATTTCGCCCGGAAAATGAGGGAAAGAGCCTACACACGTAAGCATATTACCGTCGTAACCGGATATGAAGCCACAATAAAGGCACTTGAATCGTACACAATCAGGTCACAATGTGTACTAGATTGTGTAAAAGAACTTACGACCCTGGCTGGGAACTCAAACAGAGTAAAACTCATTTGGGCAACTGGGACAAACAGGAGCAAAGGAAACGAGATTGCTGCGGAACTTGCTAAGGCAGGAGCCGAGCAACCACTGACCAACCAAGAGCCTGCTTGTGGTATATCTCGTTTCCAAGTTAGGGCGGAAGTCGGGCAATCTTGGGATCTTAGAAGAACATAGAAAGTACTGGGAGGAGACACAGCGACTCCTTACCGCAAGGCAGTTGGTGGGACCTCCACAACTAGTGCGTAAAAACGAACTGCTAGATCTCAGCAGGCAAAAAATAAAGCAGATAGTGGCCTTTTTAACAGGACACGCCCCCTGCAAAAACACCTCTTCAGGATGGGACTGAGTCATCAACCGACCTGCAGGGGGTGCTAATTAGAGGAAGACACTACTCTACATATGATGTGTCACTGCACATCATATGCAACAGGCAGCCGAAGAGTCCTGGGAGGGGATGAGTTTCTATCAGACCAGGTCATGCGTACCCCCTCAAGATTCTTCTGGAATTAATTGAATACACAGTGATAATGAGGGAGTAAAATGCGAAGGCATAATAGGACAGAAATGACCGCGGTGCTAGGCCAAATACCACTTCGGAGGTCAAGAAGGGTTTTTGTGGGTAAACAGCTAAGCTGGAGTCCCACACAGCCCAGAGCTCCAGAATATCAGCTCTGCATGTGCGTCAGAGAGCATTTCCCAAACCTCACCGGAAAAAGGAAGAAAAAATATCATTACCAGAATTCTAAGGCAATTGAAAAAAAAACGGAACATAACACATTTGTGTTTTTGCAAAATAAAATTGAGGAGGAAAGATGAAGAGAATTGCGAAAAAAATAAGAGAGGTGACGATTCCACAGACTATTGAAGATTCAAGCGACTCGATTAGTAGATATTGAAAAAAAGAGAATAGTAGTGTCGAATAACTGAGGTAAAGAAATTAAAAAGTTGAAATAAAAAAGCAAAAAGAAGTTAACGTCAAAATAAATATGGAAAATGTGAAGAAAAGATTACAATGCATTTGGAATCAAGCTATATATTATTAATATTACAACGCGAAAGGGATTTGTCAGCGGACAAAGGCGCCATCAACTAATAATAAAAATATCAGCTAAAAATAAGTAAAAAATTCGAAAAGCACATTTACAGGCACGACTACGGAAGACTTAATGAAGCAACAATAATGAAATCATCAGTTAAAGAAACGATCTAAAAAGTGGAAATAAAAGATGAAACAGAAATGAAGTAGGAAAGCAAAACGCAACCATGGAAAATGTTACACATCGAGTTGATACTTAAAATGTGCAAAGATAATGTAAAGAAAAAGCAATTATTGGAGCAACTGAGAATCTAAAGATCTTTGAAAACTTAAGACTAACAAAAACCAGCAAACAATTACAAGAAACAATTTCCAACTACAAATGTATATTAGAGCCATACATTTGAATTGAAACTAAATTGTGAAAATCGAGGTGGAAATAGAGGAAAAAAAAGAGTATTTGAAATTGAAAATATATTTGAAAAGTCAAGCAGTAAATGCGTTTTGAAAAAAGTTTGCATTGAAATAGCGATCCAAGTCTAAGGCAGAAGCCAGTAAAAGAAGCAGAAAACGCTGTATACTACAATCTCTCAGACAGATAACCTTGAATACCTTGAAACATTACAAATTAATTAACAAAACGCCACGACATCAAGCATTGAAGTGAAGAAACAACAGCAAAAGAAACTGAGCGTAATGAAACGCTGAAGAAGAACGTGACAATGACAAAACACCAAAAGAAAAAAATCGAAAAATATTTTCTAAAGGAAAATCGAAACAAAATAAATACACATTCAACAGGCACAAAACTGCTGATGCGGAATCGAGAGCATAGAGATATATGAACTAATTTATAAGATAATAATAATAAGAATAAAGTATTTAAGTACATTACAGAAGAGAACACTGAGTGCCGAAATGAAATAGAAATCAATGAGGCACATTTTGGGAAAGGGAAAGAAGGAGTAATAATAAATGAACAAAATTCTTTAAAAAGTCAAGTAGTAAGAAGTCTAACAAGTAAACATTAAAGAGTTAGTAAAATGAACACAACCGCAAAATAATCGCCAAAACAAGCTGAATATTGTTGTAAACACAGGATAATGTGGTTGTTTAAGGATTAAGGCAATAAAAGAGGTAAGTGATAACAATAATAAACTGGCACAGTTGCCGTACTTTTACCACATTTTTTCAAGTATTTGAGCTTTTGGCAAATACTAATTATTCAGTCCCTTAGACGCATTTTGCGTCAATAAACTAAACAAAAATGCACTATTCAATACATTTCTCTTAATTTAAACGCTTCTTTTCGTTCTGGTGTAGAACTGAAAGTGGAATTTCTATCGTACTGGTACATTCAAAGGCAACACCTCCCTAATGACCTACACAGGTCGATGCACCTTTTCCATGTGAAATTTCCACATTTTCCCAGTTTGCTTAGTCACCGCAACCTCATTATATCGCGTGGTTTTTCTTTGACTGTTTTCTGGATGGGTAAAATGAAATGAAGTTCAATGTTTTGCGCCACACAGAAAAAGGGTGAGAGAGAAGTGCGCATTATGTATGCATCGAGCTAACAGCTATTGTATATGACACGTCAATTAGATCGTATATAAACAGCGCACCTAAACGGCTTTCTATTTACGTGCAAGGTAAGGCCATTTTCCCATTAGGAACATAAGCGGAGGCACTACTTAGCCTATTATCTTGTCAGGCAAGTAGGAAGGTAAAAGTAGAGATCCATTAATGCGCCGGAAATCTAATTTCTTCTTAATTACGTTGTCAGGCCTCCTGTGCCCTAATGAGACCTTTCGCGCGTAATTAAAGACCATCATTATCCATCTAATTAGTTATCTAGTCCCATATTTGTCCAGGAGCTGGTTTAATGCGTAACCCTAAGCCCCTGACGGACCGAATGGATGTAAGGTGTTACCTTCCTAAGATGGACAACGATGAATTATTAAGGGCCGTTTGGTACATTAGGCCGCTTAATAACAAAATCAATTTTTTCCTGATACTGATCAAACATGTAATCGGAACGTTTCATTAAGCGATTGCCCACATTGAACCATTAGGTTGCCACTGACAAATTTGTTCAGGAAGTCAAATAAAACCGATCCAATTGCAGCTTAATTACGACTTTTCTTGTTGTTGCCAGTCGCTTTCAATTAATCACATTCTTTATCCCTTTTAATAATTTACTTGTAAAAATTCAGATTTAAGAATCATACTATTATCTTTTTTTCCCATCGAGTAGTAGTAGTAGTAAACATCTTTATTTCTAAAAAAGGCTATCGACCTATCGGTATTTCTGCCCTTGTTTAATACATGCAGTCTTAATCTAAATAAAAAACAAATATGAAAATTCTCCCATTCTAGGTTAACAATACTATTAAATAAATAAGATTTCAGTGGCAAGAAGAAATTATTTTATTGTCCACTAGTCCGTTGCGTTTGTAAGTGTTCGAGTAGCGTTAATGTAGGGAAACGGAAGTGGGATTGTCTGGTTGGCCTTGTAAGACAAAGGGGATTCAGTATGGTCCAGTTGTAGGGGTTGTTTGTCCATTTTGTCTGTAGCTGTATGAGTCTTTCCGAGATCTTTGTCATGTTTGTGCGTTCGTATAGTAGTTGGGTGGGGGGTTTTCCCATCGATTTTCAGAGGAAATTGCTTCTGATTGAAGCTTGTGCCATGTACCAGCGCCATGTAAGGTCCTTCATAAAGATCCTACAGTGACCAGATATGAGTTCTTTCAAGTCCCAAATTTGAAAGCTTTTAGAATCTTTTAGGGGGTTTGCCATTTAAAAAAAGTTATTTTTTTGAGCTTGAAAATACGTTAACTTGGACATTTATTATAGCCGCCCTGCAGTTTCAAAAACAAATATTTTTCAAACCGAACATGAATATAGTATTAGTCCTTTCGCCTGCCAAATTTCAAACTTTGCATATAAAGACGACAGAGAAATTTTCGATTTATCAACACCATAAAAATGGGAAGTTTCCTCGTTGAAACCGAATAACTAAAAAACGATCCAGTTTTCGTTCAAATTTTATATCACAAAAATTTATTGAAATTTACATAGGAATTCAAAAATAAGATAAAATATACGGTGTTTCTTTAGAAAATAATTGTTTTCTGCGCTGGGATTTTTCTTAGGCACTCTACAGGGTGTCCGAATAAGGATGCATTGCATGTAAATCTCCGAAACCATAACAGACACGAAGTCGATAAAATTAAGAAAAAGTTGCGCAATCAGGGGGCCATAGCGTTTTCAAAAAACCACGTATTTCTTTTAAGTTCTGAGATATGCATTTAAAAAAAGTGACCTTTCGGATTTACGTTTTTATTCATTTTTGATATTATTTCAAATCATCAAAAAACAACAAATCCTTTCGCAACAATTCCAACGTTTCGTTTGTTAGAAACCATCATCAACTTTTGTTTGTCATATGGACCGAAAAACACAGTATGATTTCTTCCGGTTCGTGCGTAAAAAAACATTTTTTTTAAATAAATTATGCCTGATTTTAATTCATACGTGTCATTTACAAAACTTACTAAAACAAAAAAAAAACCTTTCAATGAAGAAAAAGTTATACAAAAATAGTAATTTACATAAAATGAACCTACTAAAACCACAAGAAAAAAGCAAAAAGTTGATAATAAATGTTCAAAACGGTGACCATTATTTTCTAAACACAAATACGTTCTTCTAACCGTTGAATCTCTAAGCCTGGATTCTAGATCTGGAGTTATGGAATTAAATGCTTTGCTAAAAAATTGGTCTTCAGTGTCAAAATGGTAAACGTAAACTTGGTGTTTAATGCAACCCCAAAGGAAGTCGAGTGGGGCCAAGTCTGGCGCTGGTGCTGGCCAGGAAACGTCGCCATAAGTTCCGATCGATCTTTCTGGAAACTGTTGAGACAGGTACTCTCAAACTTGCCTGGCATTGTCCGCAGGAGCTCTGTCCAGTTGCTACCATCAATTTTGTACTTTTCTAGTGGCAGAATTATTAGCAAAATGAGATGGCCGGGTACAGGTGATAGTAACAACCAGGAGGACTATTCTGAATATTATTCTGGGACATTAAAGAACACTTTCCCGCATGGTGTTGGCTTTATAGTGCACTAACAAATTGTAACGTGTGTTACCAACTTTGTACCAATATCGAAAAGGATAGCTCTTCTTCAAATCAATGCAAGGCCCGTAAATCTCAATCTCATCTAAATTTATTTATGCCCCTACTACAAACTACAGCAACGAGGACGTAGACCAGTTCTGTAAGCAAATATCATATAGCATCAAAGCCTTGTCACAGCATGATATAAATATTATTATGGGTGATTTCAATGCCAAGCTTGGAAAAGGAAGAACTGGAGAACACATTGGAGACTTTAGACTGGGCGACAGAAATGAGCGTGGCGATCCTCTGAGTACATTCGCAGCGGGACATGATCTGATTGTAACCAATACATTCTTTTAACACCATCCTAGAAGATTGTACACGTGGAAATCGAATGATGGAAAAACTAGGAATCAAATAGACTTCGTACTCATTAATAAGAGATTTAGAAACAGTATCAGAAACATACAAACTTATCCAGGAGCAGATGTTAAATCGGATCCAAACCCGTTTATAGGAAGAATGGGAACCAGGCTGAAGAGAATAGAGGAAAGACACATAGGGCGATATGATTTCAGAAGATTAAAAGACACAGCCACAAACAAGTTGGTAAGGAATGAACTTTTGACAGAGACTGAAGAACAGGAAAACCATGGAGATGTAGAAAAATACCTTTAAATGCTTCAGGGAAGTATACATAAAGTCAAAGGAAAGTACTTAAAGTCTCTCAAACAGAGGAAAAAATCTTGGACGTCAGACGAGATCCTTGAACTGATGGGAAAAAGGAGATTGTTTAAAAATAGAATATATGAACATACAGAGAGAAATAAGGGCGAAAATAAAAACAGCTAAGGAAAAAGAGAAACTGGAAAAATGTGTAGAAATCGAAGAATACCAAGCCAAATTTGATAGCTTTAATCTCCACAAGAAGGTAAGGGAAATGACGGGAACAGCTAAAAGAAGAACAGTTAATGTACTTAAGGATGACCAAGGCCGAGGGCATCATACCCACAGAATGGCTGAAATCTGAACTTGTTACCCTTCCCAAAAAGCCTAATGCTAGGAAATGTAGAGAGTTTAGTACAATAAGCTTGATGAGCCATCTACTGAAGATATTCCTGAAGATAATTCACAGTAGAATATTTAAACTGTGTGAGGAACAGATGTATGAGAACCAATTCGCCTTTAGAAGGGCGGTAGGGTCTAGAGAGGCTCTATTTTTAATCCAGGTGCTGTTTCAGCGCTGCAAGGATGTAAAGTGCGATGTATATGCAAGTTTCGTGGATTGCAGGAAGGCGTTTGACCAAGTGCGACACACGAAAATGATGGAAGTTCTGCAAAAGGCTGGCCTGGATAGGAAGGACCTCAAAATCATAAGAAATCTCTACTGAAATCAGAGGGCTTGTGTCAGCGTAGACAGAGACACAACGGAGGACATACAAATATTGCGTGGTGTGAGACAGGGATGCATACTGTCTCCTGAAATTTTCAATCTGTACTCGGAAGGCATCTTCAGCGAAGCCCTTCAGGATACTGAAGCCGGAATCCTGCTAAATGGAGAACGATTGAATAACATAAGGTATGCGGACGATACCGCTATTTTTGCGGACAACCTAGCTTCCTTGGAACTCCTAATGGACAGTGTTACATCATACAGTCGACAATATGGTTTGGAAATAAACACCAACAAAACAAAGTTCATGATAATCAGTAAAAACCAAAACACCCGCGGTACTTTATTGGCAGACGGAGCCCCTTTAGAGAAAGTTATCAAATACACATACTTGGGTACAAACGTAAATGATACCTGGGATCATTCTGTGGTAATCAGAAGGCGTATTGAAAAAGCCAAAACAGCATTTATCAGGATGAAAAAGTCTTTACCAGCCACGACTTACAGCTGGCAACGAAAATTCGCTTATTGCGATGCTGCGTGTTTTCGACCCTTTCTTATGGGGTCGAATCGTGGACGCCTACGGAGGCCTCCTCCAAAAAACTCGAGGCATTGAATCCAACGAATACCTTGGACAGAGAGAATGGCCAATACGGAGGTGCTGAGAAGGATGGGCAAGGAAAAAGAAGTCCTGAATACAGTTAAGACTCGAAAGTTACAATAGCTGGGACATTTAATGCGCAATGAGAGCAGATATGTGCTTTTGCAGAGATCCTACAAGGCAAGGTATATGGAGTTAGAGGAGTGGGCAGAAGAAGAATATCGTGGTTGAAAAATTTAAGAACGTGGTTCAACCAATCAACCTCTCAGATGTTCTGCGCCGCTGTTAACAAGGTTCGAATTGCCAACATGATAGCCAACATCCGGAGCGGATAGGCACTCTAAGAAGAAGAAGAAGGGTTGTAAAACGTGATGCCCATTCGTGTAGATTACAAGTCATGATTGCTTTGAGAAATGTCTGTTTTGAACAAGAAGAATCTGTTTTTTGACGAAAGAACCGGAACAAATCATACTTTGTTTGTATCGTAAGAAAGCTACCTAAAACATTATGAACTTTTTTTCGGTCCATATAAAAAACAAAAGTTGATGATGGCTTCAAAAAAACGAAACGTTGCAATAATTTTCATAAACACCTTCTTCTAGAACTACAAAAGGTGTCGTGCGAAAGTATATTTTGTTTTACGATATGACTTGAAATAACTTCAAAAATAAAAAAAAGAAAATCCGAAAAATCAATTTTTCCTAAATATCTCAAAAATTAAAAGTACTTGATTTTCGAGAATTCCGACTACATGGCTCACTATTGCGCAACTTTTTCCTAATTTATCCGACTTCGTATCTCTTACGGTTTCGGAGATTCCAATGCATCCTTATCTTGGACGCCCTGTATATAACTGTCAATATTTTGAAAATATGTGCGTTTAGTACCTCTAAAACAGTGAGAATTTTGAAAAAAATTATACCGTTTGAACTTAAACTTACTTCTTTCTATGTTCGGAAAATCGGTTTCAAACGACATTTCCGGCTTGTGCAATAAATATTTTTTATAAAATCCCGCAGTGTCCAAAAATTAGGATTTTTACCACTCAAATTTGAAAATTTCGGTCAATTTAGTGCAAACCTTGGTAGAACTCACATAGAGAGAGCGTGGTAGAGGCCACAGTAGACTTAGGAATATTGGTAACACCCTGTAGAAGTTTGACTGTTATCTAAATTTATTCAGCACTCAGAAAGGAGCTGTTTCAAGTTGATGGGGCTTGGAAAATTCAGTCCAGGGTTTAATCAAGGTGAAAACTGATGTAGTTATACAGAGTGTCCGGTAACTCGATGCCCATTCTTGAGGCATACTTTTTTCCATCCTAGCATTAGACTTCTACTGATGTCTTGTCCATGAGTAACACTTTGAAAAACGCTATTTAAAGCTCATGTGAATCTGTGAAAATATGCAGAAAGTTGGGATTGCGCATAATTCTGCTATTTTCGAAAACAAGCAGCAAGCTTCCCAAAATGGTTCAAAAAAACTGAATGTCTGAGGAAACAACGCGCTTAGGTGTGTCTGAACGTTTCGACTAGAACTGGTATACCTATTTCCTTGCGAGCTTTGAGCATTCGTAACTTTAATACTTAAATTAGAACATTAAATAAACGTACCTACGTTTTACGATTAAAGCAATAAACTTACTCCAAAGTCCAAAAGATACATTTTATTATTATCTGCAATCTCGTTATTGCGAATTTAGGTTTCAACGCATTATTTCATTCCCCGGATCCGTTTGCGAAAGTTGAAAGCTAATAAAGGATTTTTTTCAAAGTAAATAACGAATTTCGCGAAGGAAAACGAAGAAGTTTATCCGGCCTTTCGCCTGTTATTAACTTTATATTTCAGTAATTCTAAGAGGATTTTGAACTTTCGAATATAAATCGGCTTGAAACTTTGCAATTAGCGGTAGTAAAACGATAAAAACATGAATAATTACATAATATTAGCCGTGAAATTCAACTGGAATATATTTGGGCGGCTTTAAGGGTGATAAATAGGAACAAAGCCTAAAAGGAAATGTAGAGATAAATGGCTGCCAAATTAGCAATCAATTTGGGTCTATTCAGGACTTGTGTACTCGCTAACTAAATTTGTCTTCTCCATGACAAGATGTCAAGATAATTAACATCACCTTTAGGTCTAACTGATTGGCTTAATTTCTGGATGAAGCTTGTTAAAGGATTTCCACCCCCGACTGTCCTAAATAAATATCAATCATCTCCGAGTCATATTTATTAATATTCCATTGCGGAATATCAAAAAAGTCCCTGTTGAACTTCCAACTTTTGATAAAGGCAATATTTAATGTCGCGCTTATTCTCCCTAACGATCCCCCGGGACTGTTTTATATTTATTTTCATCTGCTGCGAAGTTTATGGAACCAATAAAAGTTTCACAAACATCGAGCTCAGGAAGCAACATTCGGCCAGGACGATCCATTTGTACAAACATGGCTGGTTTGTTCGCCAATCTCTTGCGGGACTTGTGCTTCGAAACTATATTTATAAAATCTGCAAAACCAAACATTGAACCGGCCCCCATGCGATTGTTATTTGTGTCCCTAGAACAACAGCGAATTTTTAAAATCAACCTACAATCCTCATTAGCCTTGACATTTAACTAAACGCTAATTACATTTTAATCCGTTTTAATAATAAAATAGTTTGCAGGCAAAAAGCTGCAATTCCAAACCAGCAACAATGCATCAAACCGTTTTTGCTAATATGCCGTAAAGCACGTTATGAAGTTTTTGTTAGTTATTTATTAATAAATATTGTTTAAATAGAATGGCAATAATTATAATTATGAAATATTGCCCTTTCGACTGTATTTCAACGAATGCGTTACGGTTTTTAATGGGTATGCGTTATTGCCAAAATTGATTGTGTTTAATTAAATAAAACTGGGTGTTTGGAACTGTGTGCACATGGGCCCAACGGGCTCTTTATTAAGATATAATTGTATTATTTACAATTACAAATGCACGAGAGGATCGTACTTTAGATCATCATATAACATCTGATTTTTCTGGCTTTGCCAATTAAAAACTGGCTTCTATAAAACTCTTCTCCCTTATCTGTCTAATCGAGAAACGAAGACTGTGCTAGAAACTCTATATTTTCAACAGTTTAACTTACATATAAAGTTGCAGGAGACGCGGAGGAACGACATTTAAAAAATATTTTGGAAAGCACAGAATGTCCCAAGTGCGCGATTTAAACGAAAGCTTAATCTGCTTATGATTATTTCGTTTTATTTACAGACCTGCCGACTGCGCCATATATAGAATTTTAATAATAGCGCTTCTAGGAAAAGAGTAGATCAAATAAATTGAACCACCGTTAAGTTTAGATTGCCACGTGCTAAAAAATCTTTTACAAAAATTAATTTGTGATTGATATTTAGACACTGCTTCAACCTACTTAAGAAACGTGTCAAGTTGCGTCCTGTTTAAGTGTAGAAGTTAAGATTTTTTGAAGCGACAAGCTGCAGTTTGGGCGGATAATGAGGCAGTTCTAAAATAATCAAGAAGAGAAGTTTAAACAGTCGTCAGAGAAATCTCAATCTGCAGAACATTAATATGCCATACCGGCCATAATTAATATTCAAGCCATATTAACCTTGATTAATACACTCTTTTACAAAGCAAAATCTCGTTTGATTGGAGTTTCTTCGGTGTGTACACACCCGCGTCTTCCCTCTCCCAATCCTCCCTTCCCTTCTCCATTACTATCTCAGTAAAACAGTTTGAAGTAACCTACATTAGTTACTTCTCATATTTTATACTGCCTCGTAGATTTATAGACCATTTTTGGTACAGGTCTTCTTTAGTTACTTTCTAACCAACTATCACCCAACACTGTTAGGATTTATTGATATAAGATTGTTCGACTCTTGGCTTTCGGCCTTTGAAAGGTCACTAAGCCGCTAGATGTAACTAAAAAATCCAAATTAAAGCATGCGCCTTTAAAACTCTTCGCCCTGATCTGTCTGGTAGGAAAATATTTCAGTTTCCAATAAAATAAAGTGGGGGTTGCCATCCCCGCATGGGGTTGCTAGTTCTCCATCGGGCGCCTCCCCAAGTGGCGGATAGGGGAATGCCTCCTAGATATAGGTGGTACCGAGGAAATCAATTACTCGGGGCGGACCAAAACTAGCACCGAACGAACAGTTACCGGTATAAGTAACCCCCTCCTGCCAGTGAATAGCCACGGGTGGAAGAACTGGCAAGTAGTAGGGCAACTCATTGTCCTTGGAAGCGAAAAAAAATTGATTCCGAAGGCGGATGAACTAAGATAATTAGTCAACGGCAGTGGGATGTGGAAAGCCACGAGATGACTACCACATTAAAGAGCTATAATGCTATCCCTATAAAGTCAAAATGGCAAAAACCTACCGCTCATGGAAACCGGAACCCAAGAGCCGGCAGGGAAGGACAACCGCAAAGACAAGACAATCGGGCTTTCCAGGTCGACAGCACGCGATAACCCCACTCTCCGCATGTAAAAACTGCTGGAAAATGTCACCAAAAGAACAAGGTGAAACTTACACTATACGATGAAATTGTGCGCTTCGCCACATGGAATGTTCGTAGTTTATTTATGCCCGGAAAACTATCGAACGTGGAATTGAAAATGCGCAAGATGAATATCAGTATCCTAGGACTTAGCGAGGTGCGATGGCCGGGATCCGGTACCCAAAAAACAGACCATGGAGGCCTTTATTATTGTAGAGGAACAGACGGTGAGCATAGACAGGGAGTCGCAATTCTGGTGACAGTCAGAAGTGGCTGGATCGGTCTTAGATTTTGTCACCTTCAACGACCGAGCCATGCTTATAAAAAAATACAAACCTCGCATATGCCCCTACGGGGGACAAACCTGATGATGACGTTGAATTATTTTTAACAATATGGAAAAACTGATACGGACAACAAAGAAAGGTGAAATAACGATGGTCATGGGAGATCTGAACGCAAAGATCGGAGCTGGCCAGAAAGCTGATATAGTCGGTAAATTCGGACTGGGGAATAGAAACATAAGAGGCGACAGACTTGTCCAATTCTGCTTAGAGCAAGACTTAATAATTACCAACACATTTTTCAAACTCCATCCACGACGACTATATACATGGACCTCTCCTGCAAACACCACGAAAAATATAGTGAGAAATCAAATTTATTGCATACTACTGAATAAACAATTCCAAAGGTATGTGAAGGCAGTTAAGACGTATCCAGGAGCGGACGTGGGAATCCGATCATAATCCAGTTGTTATGGAATTTGAACTACGCCGCTTTAAAAAAAGCAAGAAGACAAAATCCGAAGACTGGGAGATCCTAATATCAAAGACCAAGTAAGAAGTTCACTATAAAGAGAGATGAAACACATCAAGATAGAAGGGACGAAGGCAAGCTGGAGCGTAATAGAGAGAACCATTAACAATATCCAAGAGCAACAGATAGGGTTCATAGAAAGCAATAACAAACAACTGTCCTTGATGGATGAAAGAAGGAAGCACAAGGAGCTAAACCGAGACAAACACAGAGAACTCAACAAAGCAATTAGAAAAAAGTGCAGAGAAGCCAAAGATCGATGGTTGTCAGCAAAGTGTCAGGAGATAGAATCACTACAAGCAAAGTACGATACATTAAACGTGGACAAGAAAGATAAAGAACTCGTGGGAAGAGGTCGAAAGCAACCCGCAGCAGTTTTGACAGATGCAAGGGGAGAAATCGTAGCTGAAATAGAAGAAAAACTTAAAAGATGAAAAGGGTATGTCGAAACGCCATTCAAAGACAATAGATCTAACCTTCCACCAAAAAACGACGATGCTGAAGAAATCGGACCTGAAATTCCAAAAAATGAAGTTATATCAAACTACAAAAAAACGGAAAAGCAACTGGTTCAGATGACATAAAGACGAA
The DNA here is from genome assembly GCA_024550625.1 of Dendroctonus valens. Classification (NCBI taxonomy): domain Eukaryota; kingdom Metazoa; phylum Arthropoda; class Insecta; order Coleoptera; family Curculionidae; genus Dendroctonus; species Dendroctonus valens. The sequence goes on from JAJTJO010000118.1 coordinate 356,074, forward strand.
ACTCTGAAGATTATGGTAGAAAACTACGAATCAGGTCTTGATCTTCTAACACCACTGTTCAACAGCATATATACCAGCGGCAGGATGCATACCACTTAGCTGGCTGAGATCTACGTTCATCACCCTGCCCAAAAGGGCTGGCTCCTCGAACTGTGACGACTACCGCCTGATAAGTCTGATGTTTCATGTCACATGTTCTAAAGGCCTTCTTAAGAGTAATCCACACAAGAATTCACCGGATATCCGAGACCCAAGTTAACGAAACCCAGTTTGGATTCCGCAATGGGGTTCCCACACGGAAAGCCCTCTTCTTTTTTTGCAGATTTTGACATCTACAGGTATAGATAATAGGGAAATTCGTGTGATTGGTGATCTATATTGGAGGCAATCGGACACAATCTGAATAAATGGCAAAACGTCTCGATCATGATCACCACTTCTTTTTAACATATACTCAGAAGCAATATTCAGAGAAGCACTTGACGAAACAACAGGAGGAATAGTAGTGAATGGGAAGGTAATAAATAACTTAAGATACGCGGATGACACCGTCATTATAGCCAGCAGTCCAAGTGAATTACAGGGAATGATCCATAACATAGTCAAACAAAGCGAATGATATGATTTTTTTATGACCAAGACCACCAAGACCATAGTCTTCTTCAAAACACATAAAAATACAACCTTGACCATAAAAGGCAAAGATCAGGAGCAAAGGTAGAGCAGGTCTATTCGTTTAAATACCTGGGCACCTCGATTGATCAGGACTGTGACCCTAAAAGGGAAATCAGATCCAAAATAGAACAGGCGAGGAAGGTATTTTGCGCTTGGAGCTTAGGACACGCTTGCTCTGTTGCCATTTATTCTTTGTCCTTCTATACGGCAGTGAGAGCTGGACCCTTGATCCCATAACGCAGAAGAAAATCGACGCATTTGAGATGTATATCCATCGACGGATGCTCAGAATTTCTTGGACACAGAAGATAACCAATATAGAAGTTCTAAGACATATGAACAAAGGAGAGGAACTGCTACAGACGATAAAAGAAAGGAAAACACAGTACGAAATCCTGAAGCTCATCATAGAAGAGAAGGTTCAGGGAAAAAGATCCATTGGAAGACGCCAGAACTCATGGCTAAAGGACATCCGCAGGTAGTTTGGGCGGACATCCATAGAGATCTTTTGAGCAGCTTTTTCCAAAACCACACTGGCCATTTGGATCGCCAACCTTCATAAGGAGACGGCGAGATAAGAAGAATAAAATCAAACAGACCAGTCCAATTTTGAAGAAATCCGATTACGAATGTCAAATGTCTATGAATACTGCTAAATGCTGCAATATATTTAATTTAACTTAATGACTTATAAAGGAAGAATGCTCTAACAAACATCACATTTAGCAAAATAAAACAATAAATAATAAAATACAATAAATAAATTCAGAAACTAGCAATCAGCAAACCTAAATTAAAACCAAAACTCTGTAACCCCAGGCTAAAACAATGGACAATTCAATAGCTTTTCAAAGCTAGTCATGCCTGGACTCTATTTAGAGAAAAAAATCGCAGCGCTGCTGATTAAACTGTGCTACAATTTCCGCAAATTAGCAATTTATTTTTATTATCCCGAAAGCGTCACCGCCGAAGAAAATTAAGAAATAACCCCAGGCAAGACAATGCGATCCACTAGAATGGCCCTAATTTATATTTCTATGGCAGAGCAGTCGCCCTACAAGGGAAAGCTTTCTCGCCGAATACAAAGACATAAAACCATATAAAACCGGCTTAGGATGATAAGTCACCAAGAAGTCCCAACAAAAACCGGCAATAAGAGCGGTGGTGTGTTAAAGTGTAGAGAGGACGAAAACAATAACTGGAAGAAGAGTGAAGGAAGCCCGGCCTGGATAATGCAGAGCCGGGGATTAAAAAATGTCCCCCTTGAGGCAAATAATAGCCCTTAAGTACGCTCAGCTACAAAAACTAGTTAAGATGTTAAGCCCGACTAACGGACCTTGGCTGAGGATCCAATTTCTTCGATGTCCCACTGCGACGGGCTACGGATAATTAAAATGACCGTCATTATCGACTTAATTAGTTATCTGTTCGGATATTTGCACCTAATGAGAATCAGGACTGATCTGCGTAGAAATGGACCCCGAAGCTGCGAAAATTGAAATTTCCCGGCTCATGTACGTTCCAAGTGTTAACTGGGTTGATCGTGCAGATTGATCCGAACGAAATGCTAATAGCATACGCCCATCTGCTGTGTAATAAGGTTGATAAACCCGAACAAGCAAGTCGATTAAAATGGAGTTTTTTAATTAAACCTTCAATGCCAGCCGGTATTCTGGAAAGATTAACCGCCAAAACTGCGGCGCTTTATTGCAATCCAACGACGGAATGGGATTTATGCCCGCCTAATATAATAACGTTTAATAGCTCGGCAATTAAGCCCAAACGCCGTACACATATCATCGTTTATTAAGCGACAAAAAAATATTACGCAAGCAGATTTAGCCCGAGCTCGGGGCTGTTTTTAATATTAGCCCTAGGGGTTAATCAAATGATTGCGCCGCAGCCGAAAGGGCCAGATTTATGCGGCGACAAGCAAATTAACGCCATCCGCTTTTTGCGGAATTGATCACGAGATTACGAGTATGGATAATTATTTGCCAGATGTCGTAGTTGGACGGCACGAGCGAAAAACACGCCGACGAAGCGAAACTTTTATACTTTCAGCGAATTAAATCCCCCTTAATGCATTAGCAAATCCGCTGAACTCGTTTGCCTTCCATGTTAAGCAAGATGAAAGCAAAACTGGCTAAGCTGCAATAACGAGTCCATGTGAATGTGTGTGGAAAGCCGGAACAAAGGCGAATTCAGGATCGCGAAGCGTTTCTGCTTTGTTGCCTATGAAACCTGTCAAAAACTAGAAACTTTGCCCTAAGCCAACTCTAACCGGTCAATTCACTTTATGTGCTACTTAATATGAGGATCAGCGTTTGAAACATGCATATCTACAAGTGCCCAGCGTGAAAATGCGCGAAAAGAACTAAACAGAAAATCAGGTGCGTGGCCAAGCAGGCCACGCCCAGTAGGTAACGCAGTTAATGCTCCTAACATTAAAACATTTTGCTTGATTTCTGCTAAAATGGCATGAAATCACCCCACCAACTTTTCTGATGCCCGCAAACCCAGACTCACCACCAGACGTTCTACTGCACACAAGAAACTTGACAAACACCATCAACAACATAAACTTAACCAACGAACTTGGATCCGACCACCTGGCTATTACGTTTAACATAGACTTACAACATACGCAACCTACCTCCAATACACCTCCTATAGAGAAAAACTTAAACCTAACAAAGACTGACATAGACAAAGTGAAACAACATATACATGACTACATTCAATCACAAGCACAGCACATTTCAATAGAAACCATACAACAACAACTTTCACTAGCCATAGGAAAATTTAGCCCGGAAATAAAAAATGCTTTCTACCGACATACACTACCCAAATACATACTGAGACTAATAAAACATAAGAGAGAACTGTACAGACTATATACAAACACTCAAAATAACGACCTAAAAAAGACACTGAACCAACTTAACAGAAACATTAAAACTCTGATTGGACAATACCGACAAGACAAATGGCTAGAAACATGTAAAGAAATACAGAAGGACAAAGGCAAAACATACTGGCGAAAAATTAAGAAACTGGCGCAATACAGGAAGACTGGCACTACTGACACAATTGACGAAAACGGAATAGAACGCTACACAGACAAAGAGAAAGCGAACGCATTCGCCAGACACTATCAAAGGGCCTTCAGCATATCGACAAACCTTAACTTCGTCAATGACAACTGGAACTTGATCAACGACTGGTACTTGAACTATTTTAACAGCTCACCAAACTACACCTACAAACTGATCACAGACACAGAGTACGATGAAGCCCTAGAAATAAAGGCAAAATTCTTGAAAAGCCTAACTCAAGAAACACACAAACTGATCCTAACTGAATTGAACAACTGCATCACAAATGGCAGAATCCCAGAAACATGGAAAAACGGCTTAATAATCCCTATACCCAAAAATGGACTGGACAATACACAACCGAGCAACTACAGACCAATTACACTACTTCCAGTAGTAAGCAAAATTTTTGAATACATAATGAAGCAGCGGCTTGAAAAAGTGATTGGAAAATATATACCTACCTACCAATTTGGTTTCAAACAGCATCACTCGACTGTTCATCCGCTCTTTATTTTGGCCAACAATATACAAACCCACCTAACTGACAGAAAGACAGCTTGCCTGTTTATGGACATTAACAAGGCTTTTGATAGTGTCTGGCATAGAGGCTTACTATACAAACTATACAAACTACACACACCAACATATCTACTACACACCATAAAGAACTTACTAGAAAACAGACAACTACAAGTACGAATTGACAAAACACTGTCATTTTCTTTTTCCCCTGAACAAGGGCTCCCTCAAGGATCCCCGCTCTCACCGTTTCTCTACAATATATACTGCCATGACATATACAATTGCAACTTACCAGACAAAAATCAAATCGACAGATCGGCATACATATTACAATACGCAGACGACACGGCACTTATTGTACATGACAAAACTACTGAGAGAGCAGCTCAAAGACTCCAAACACTAACAAACAACACAATGACATGGTTTTATAAATGGAGACTAACACCAAACGCGTCAAAAAACCAACTTCTGCTCACAAACCACAGACTCAACGCTGACTTCGCTACAATAACTGCAGACGGCCAAATGACACAACCAAAAAACGACGTAAAATACCTTGGAATCACAATTTACCACAAACTTAAATTCACTAAACACATACGAAACATCAGGGCAGAAACAATAAAGAGAACAAAACACTTCCGATCACTAACCTACAAAGACAGAGGAATTAGCACAAACACCGCCACCAAAATATATAAAGCTATTTGTAGACCCTTGCTAGACTTTGGACATATACTCATGACCAACGGAACAGAAAGGACAAAGCGTTATACACAAACAACAGAACAAATTGCACTAAGACTAATAACACGAATAAGACACCCCGAAAACCCACTACACAACCCCCCCACCCAACTACTATACGAACGCACAAAGATGACAAAGATCTCGGAAAGACTCATACAGCTACAGACAAAATGAACAAACAACCCCTACAACTGGACCATACTGAATCCCCTTTGTCTTACAAGACCAACCAGACAATCCCGCTTCCGTTTCCCTACATTAACGCTACTCGAACACTTACAAACGCAACTGACTAGTGGACAATAAAATAATTTCTTCTTGCCACTGAAATTTTATTTAATAATATTGTTAACCTAGAATAAGAGAATTTTCATATTTGTTTTCTATTTAGATTAAGACTATATGTATTAAACAAGGGCAGAAAGACCGATAGGTCGATAGCCTTTTTTAGAAATAAAGATGTTTACTACTACTACTACTGGCATGAAATGTATTTGACATTGTTTTCTGCTGAAGCTCCTGGATCCTATTCGGCAGACAAACACAGAAATAATTAAGGAAACTTACAACAAACAACATTAAAAACGACAAATAGCAAAGCATACTGCTTAATACGCATGGCAGAAGCAGGTAACAAATAAGAGGCGTGTCTAAGAAGGCCACTCCCTTAATATATTTATTATGGGAGTGGCCTTCTTAAACACACCCCTTATGAGGAATCTGCTCTTTATAATAAACGAACATTCAGCTCAATAAATTCTATTTAAAATCCTTTAAGTTACTGAACGTCCTTTTGGTTAAAATGCAATTTTATTTTATACCTCTACTTCAGTTCAGATACTGCAGCTAAAAAAAATACTCTAGATCACTGATCATCGTTCATGCAGGCGACACACTTAATCCAAAGTAGCCCGGCCTCTTTCCACACCCTTAAAAGGCAAACTTTCACTAAAGTATTTTATAAAATGGGTTTGCAGTTCAAAAGAGTTGAACTTGCAAAGTCTTCCGAACTTCTCACACCAAAATCAATCAATATTTCGAATAATTGGGGAAGAAAGGCAGGACGGAAGAAAGAAAGAAAGCAGGTCTTCCTTAAGGTCATATATTCGAAATTGAAAATAACAGATCGTCTAAGCCTCCGGTCATCAATTGCTCTACCTCCTAATTGCCCTAAGATAAAGGGAGTACAAAATCTGAAGAAGAACACTTAGGGCAATTGTAAATTAAGTTATGTTTAAGCTAAGACAGTTTTTTCCCAGTTTTCCACTAGTTTACTTTCCAAGGTTCCCTTTGGTGCTCTTCACCTTTACAAGCTCAACATGTCTCAGATATTATGAGTTGGGGTTTATAAATGTTATTATCTGCTGACTTCTTATTGCCACCCTCATTAAGACAAATTGTCGGGTTTTTTAATTTTCCAGGAGTGTTTAATACGGAATTCTTCTCGCAGTTGCCTCGCATAACTGATGACTCTGGAGACTCGCAAGCTGTTAAAAGACTTTTGAGCATTATTAGTTGGTACGTTGCTCAATTTTAATGTTGTGCCATTAGAACAAATTTTGAAAGTCGAGTACTGAATTAACAGCAGAGTTGAAGACTACATTCACTATTGTTTGCCAACGTGGATCTTGCAAGATTTTCTCCAAGAAATAAATATCTATTCAAGCTTTCATTGGCTAATTCGTGCCCTTTCACTATCGCTCTTAAGTCGTCCACTCCAGCGAAGGAGTTTGCTTCAGCCAACAATAAAGTAAAACGGCCATTGAAAGACGCTTTTCCAGTTCGGATTCTTTGCACCATTATCCGTATTCAGGTCCTAATTGTTGTGTTTATCCGGGGATTAGGAAAATTGCCATTTAATTACGAAATATAAAGGGCCAGTAAACGGTTATGTCGCTTTGTTATTTTGCTTGATATTGCCCTTTAAGCGACTCTGCAGATTGGAGATTAGGCCGGATTGTTTTCCATTCCATTCTACTGCTCCCCGTTCCACACACAGTCCAAATCTCTGTTTTCCTTGGCGAATGTCGCATTTTTATTGCAGTAAGGGTAATTTATCAAGAAACCGGCAATTATCCGCGGTAGCCAAGAGATCGATTAGGCCGAAGCACATCGATCAGTCCGTGATTAGACAAAGTCAGGAAGGGGCTTTAGCAGCTGCCAAATTGTTAATCACTGGCTAAATAGCCGAATGATCATTTATATTATTCACGTCAACGGTGAGCGCCGAACTTTCTTCGGGAAGCACGACCGGCAACTTAAAAAGTTTCGTATCGGTTGCACGCTACTGGATTTCCAAGTTTTTTACTTGACCCCCCTTTAACACGCTACAATATTTGCAGCGGATGGAAAGTTCGATTTAAAATTAGTCAAGGCACGTGTGGTTATTTGCAGGCAACCCTACTAAAAATACCTGGCTTTTCAAGGAATTGATTCGTTCAAAGCGACGAAGGGGGCGAATTTTATAGCTGCGCGTTGTTGGAGGCGAATGTTATAATTAGCTGGTTATAAACCAGGTTTTGTAAGAAACGTAATTAAATGTAAGAAAAGTCCATATGGGTAGCGGGTGGATACTCATCTATAAACCCAACAGATGACAGATCTGCCTCACGTGAGCCTTGGTTTAGCCTCCAAGTCCAGACAGGAGGAACAATTGTCCCTGCTTTTTTACTCCCGTCAAAAGCTATATATTTCCTTATTCCACCTCCTGAGCTTCGCAAGACGCATTGTCAGCGCTGACCCCAGCGCTCCTGGAAGCATCGATTACGGTAGCGATCGAAAAGCCAAAGGGAAAGAGGGTGCGAAGAATCACTGCGTAGGACCAGGCTACCATAAAATCACAAGATTGATGGCATTAGGCCTGGGTAACTCAGTGGATTTTCAGGTGTTGACGCACTAATTCCAATACAGCTTGTCGCGTCAATACAATGCGTCAACGATTTTTTATGATGCAGTAAACTCATAATACGATAGAATATGTAGAACAAAAGAAGAAGTTGAAAGGCCTGCTAGAATAACTAAACAATGAGTCAAATAAGGCCGGTCTGGAAATGAACTTTAATAGAACTAAAACACAGTGGTGAGATAGGCGACATAAGAATAAACAATTTAGAAATAGAAAATGTGAAAGAATACCTATCCTTGGGACAAAAGATCATTTTAGGGCAAGGAAAGTCAAACAGAAGAAGTTGAAAGCAGAGCAAAATTAGGATCGGCCTCTTTTGGTAAATTGGGTTATGTTTTAAAGAACAAAACGAATCCTTACTTACCTGAAGACTAAAGTTTCCATCTCCTGTGTATTACCGGTGATTACATATGGCACACAGGCTTGGGTAATGCCCAAGGAAAATATGAACATTTTAAAAATGCCTCAAAGGGCCATGGAGATTTCAATCTCCCTAAAAGACCGAAATGGAAATGAGAATGGGTCATTTACCACGATCAGGTCCTCCATCGTACAGGCCTCTCCCATATTGGGACATTTGAGAAGGCTCTGAATCTCCCCGCAGTCGCACAGCTCGTCGTCCACAGGCATTCCCCATCTTATCCTATTTGATCAGCAGCGCCTCACTCCTGTCCTTAGTCTGTTCAGTGTTTTCCATATGGCGTATGGTAGGAGTTTTCTCGGTGGCAGCTCTTCCCTGGGTTCGGTCCACAGATTTGGGTGCTGTTCTTTCCACAGTTCTATGCGGCGTTGTTCTATGCATCTCTGAAGTTGTTGTGTGTTGTAGAAAGCTTTTCCTTGATTTGTGTTTCGCCTTTCCTGGAGGATGGCGCCTATCTCCGACCCGCTATTGCCGCTCTGTTTCAGATGCAACTTTGCATCTGACACGTGCTGGGGCAATTCAAGCTAGAAGGTACAGTTTCTCGACAGGTGTCGGTCTCAGGCAGCCAGTTATAATCCTGCACACTGGTACCGCGTACTCGGCACCGGAGAAACAGAGAACAAGCGCTGACGTTCGTGGTACATCAGGCTATGCTCCCCATGCTGTGCCAGTGAGCTTCCGGATGATATTGTTCCTAGCACAGACCTTGGCCTTTGTATTTTGGCAGTGCTTTTGGAAAGATAGTGTACAGTCCAGTGTCACGTCTAGATACTTTGGAGTGTCGCATGCTTCAAGTTCTTGTTCCCTCCTGCGAGCATCTTTATTTCTCAGGTGAAATGCACATATCTGGGTTTTGCTGAGGTTTGGCTTCAGCTGATTTATGTCGTAATACGGTGTCATGCTTTCCAAGGCTGTAGTTAGCTTGCTCTCGACCTCCTCGAAACTTTTTCCTGTGTGGCGATAGCTGTGTCATCTGCATAGATGAAGTGACGTGTCTGTTGATCGGTTGGTTGGTCATTCGTGTATACGTTGAAGAGCATATGAGCCAGTACACTCCCCTGTGGTAGGCCGTTCTTCTGGTCTCTCCATCGACTCTTCCTTCCCTGCAGCGTAACATAGAGACGCCTGCTCTGCTACAGAGTTTTCACCAGACTAGCCAAGTCTAGAGGCGAAAGTCTTTTCTGTTTTCTGGTGGTTTACGGTGTCATATGCCGCTGTCAGGTCTATAAAGCCTACACCGGTGATTTGCTTGCCCTCGAAGCCATCCTCTATATATTGTGTATTGGGCGCAGCAAGACCTTCCCGGTCTAAACCCTGCTTGTTCTGGTATTATGCTTTCGTCTACCTTACTTGATATGCGATTCAATATCAATCTTTCGAAAACCTTGAAGAGATGACACAGAAGTGATACAGGTCGAAAGCTTTTCGGTTCTGCAGGGTCCTTTCCCGGTTTCAATAGCGCGACTACTCGAGCTTTCCTCCAAATTTTTGGGATTTGCAACTTCCTCACGCACTAGTTCATTAAGTTGGTGATCCATGCAATGGTTGTAGTTCCAAAATGTTTTATTTGTTCTGTTCTCAGACCATCTAGTCCTCCAGCCAGTTAATTGAGTTTTTTAATTCACTGTTTGTGAATGACTGAGCTAGACAGTTGTTTTCGTCGTCTGGATCCCTTGGTATTTGAGTTTTGGAGGCCCTTCTTTGGGTCTTTCCGTTCAGTAGTAGTCGGTGTGCGACTTGGTCTGTGGTGACTAATGTCAGGTTTGGGTTAGCGCTTGTGGGGTCGTTGATTTTTTATAAGTTTCCAGGCACGTCGGCTGGTCTGCTTCATATCCAGGTCTTCCATTAGCGTTCGCCATTTATCGGGGTTTGCTCTAGAGCCGTTTGCCTGCATCAGCTCTACGCCCGTATTTATGGTATCCTCAGAGAAGGGGTCGTCCTCGTATAGAGTTCGTCCTCAGGTCTACGGACTCTGGAGTAAGACCTGGTATGTATTCGGTTCTACACCCCCTTCGGATGTATTTTCTTGATAATATCTTGACAATGTCAATGAAAGCATCATCGTTTTCGGGTCTGAAACACCCTGCTGACACCCTGCTGCTCCACATTGTTGTAGTTAACACTCTGTCTTCGCAATCGACGTGGAGGGTCCTTCCGGAGACCATATGACCACCATTAAACACCGTACATGAGATGAGTAGACGACCTTACAACAGCAGGTCTGAACTGGATGCAAAATGCGACCAACAAGAAGGAGCGGAGATACGAGTTAGAAGAGGCGTATGTTCAAAAATGCATGTCAAACGCTAAAGACGAAGAATGTAAGAAATTATTAAAACTTTCCAGTAATGACAACTTCGTTTTGTATATTCTTTTTCCTGACTGTACTTTAATTCATTCCAATGTATTCCTGGGTTTTCAGTCAATTTTGTTGTCACTAATTATGGTGTTATGTGATGAGCCCTGCGTTTCGTCCCGGGTCTACCTATTGGACTCGTCAGTAAGGCTTAGGTAGACCCTGCCTTATACGCCGGACATCGGTTATACGCGTTCGGACGTAAATGAACCGAGCCGGTGTAGATCTTGTGCGGTGAGATGTTGGCAACCCGTGTTGCCGATGCTGCCACTCGTTCCATTCTGCTTTTTTTCCCAAGCATCTATCTTCGTTTTGTATATTCTTTTTCCTGACTGTACTTTAATTCATTCCAATGTATTCCTGGGTTTTCAGTCAATTTTATTGTCACTAATTATGGTGTTATGTGATGAGCCCTGCGTTTCGTCCCGGGTCTACCTATTGGACTCGTCAGTAAGGCTTAGTATAAGGCAGGGTCTACCTAAGCCTTACTGACGAGTCCAATAGGTAGACCCGGGACGAAACGCAGGGCTCATCACATAACACCATAATTAGTGACAATAAAATTGACTGAAAACCCAGGAATACATTGGAAAGTAATGACAACTCCAAAGGTTTTTCCTTTCGTTAAGAAATTATTGTTTTCGAGTCAACTTACTGTTGGGATTATTAACCAAGATCTCTATCAGCTCAAGCTGTCAACTTGCAAAACTTCATAAACTCTCCGACTTTAAATCGGTTCTAATTTTAGCCAACCTGAACCCTTTTAGCGTTTCTTGGTAATGGCGTCGACTTCCCTTAAATATAATTTACGTTGGCGAAAAATGAAAACTGTTTCAGAATTTTTAACGAGCCTTATCATGGCAACAACAAGGCAAATTGTTGGAGTTGTTGACTTTTAAATGATACTTAATTAGCCACCATTGCCATGGATAGCAATTAGCCTTGTACACAGAACATTTACTAAGTCGGTTCGTTGCCAACATGCGAACTTTGAATTGTGCAATCCGTTTAAGCAAATCGGCCGACTTTGCGGAGTGGATTCGACGACATTCACTATTCAAATAAACGGGTGATTATTTCGATTCGACAGTGCAATCCAGAGCGAGACTCCACCATAACTAATACTTAAGGCCCGACGTTTCAGATATCTAATATTGTAATAGAATCCAGCATGCAACGACCAAACGACAAAATTAATGGCGTGTTACTGGAAAGTACCCGGATTTTCTTCGTGGTTTGCATTAAGTCGACATTATGCTAATTTATTTCGCTAGAACGATGCAGCAGAATTGCAGTGGCCCACTTTAACAAAATTTACTTTTAATTTCACTTTTTTTCCTTGTAATCAAGGCGCGCTTGTTCTAGCTGATTTTACCGAAAAAAAATCTTCATTTGCCTCCTTTATACTCCCTTAAAGTTAACGCGGCAGTAAATTACTTAACTGGCCATAACTGGGTTATGGCGCTTGAGAAAATATATTAATCCTCACATTCTTCGCGACAATATATTTTATTTGCCGAACATAACTGAAATTTCAAATTAAATTTCACACTCGCCGTGCCAATAAAAGTTTAACTGGGAACAGGATGGAGGCGAACATGGATGTTTTCAAACACTCCTCAAGTTTAGACGATGGATTCAATAAATGTAAGCTGTGTTTAATTGCAGTGGAATTAAGGCGAATTAGGTTTAATTTGAAGCGCCACGTAATCGCTCTAAACTGGAATGTTTCACAAGGAAAGCACGATTCAATATTGCCAAGCGAACGAAATCCCAATACTTGTATTTGATAAATTTCAATAACTTTGTCATGCTCTTAGCGTGGGTGCTAAACTAGAAATAACTAATATCGCAGGTACCGTTTAAACGGGGTCCAGGCACAGTTAAAACTATCCTTGGACAGAGTTTCGCTCATATCAGAGATTTTTAATTTGGTTTGAATTCTCAATGTATTTTTAAAGAAACATGTTCATTTTGCGAGTACCACGCACAAAAGCTGTCCTCCATCATTCTGCGTTCTTCGACTTTAACTAGTAAGTCATGCTCTTAGCGTAGAAAAGGAATTATCGAAACCAAGGTTTCAGTCAAAAGGTAATAATGGGCAATTGGCTTCAAGACATATTTGAGTCAATTCTGTCGCTCTAAAGTCGAAGGATTTTCTGACTAAGTCGTGCTCTTAGCACAGGATTATAATTTCCCCTAATTAATGCCGCGAGTAGCACCGTAAGGTCGAAACCAGAGGATAATAATCTTAGGATAAAGTATAATTTTCGGTTGAAATTTAAGTGGAGATGCTGCTCCGATGGAATGTTTCCAGAAATAGTCCTTCCTTAATATGATTTGATTAGAAAGTACTACCCATTTATGGTAATTTGATGTAATTTTGATTGAGGAGGGTTGTCAAGCTTCCAAACTGTTTGCCTTTCCGATACTGAACCTGAGGTTATTAATTTTTTGACTTAATGGTTAATTTATCACGTTTTGAAAATTCTTCTGCCTTTATTTAAGATAGCAAATTTCACGGGAATATTGTTTGAATATTATCAAGGTAAAATCAAAGTGTAATTGTCTGTTGAACTATGTCATCCTCTTCAGCCAACACTCTGAACAAGGCTTAGAAATAGAAACTATCTGGACGGTGTACCAGAAGAGAGTCTCATCCATAAGGAAAAAAGCCATACTGCTGGCATACCTAACTTAAAATTAGCGTCAAAAATCCCCAAAGACCGACAAAATATTGCAAAAATTCTCACTTATATACCAGAATCTCGTCCATCCAGTACGGTAACAGAAATATTTCGATTTTAGTAAGTTGTTTTTTTATGCACCTTATTTTGATTAACAAGCATCCTAAATATAAACTAAATTACTACAGTTAGTTAACTGTGATATTCCCAGCGGTCCATCACAGGTTTTCGCATGTTTTCCCGCACTAAACTGTTGTGGCTAACCCGCACTGTACTCTTTTCACGATTCCTTGCACTGTGTTCTGGCTGTCCAGCGGTTGAAGCACTTCAACATTCGGATGGTAGTGGAGTCTCCCTTCATGTCTCCTGGCTACTATCGCTATTTCTTCTTTGACTGTCCGCACCTGTAGCTCACGATGCAGATCCTCATTCCGAACATACCAGGGTGCATTAACAATGTTCCTTAGTACCCGGTATCTGGACCACTTGTAGGCAATTGTAATTGCTTTGCTTGGTACAACCCCACAACGGAAGTCCATATGTCCACAATGGTTTAAGGACTTGTCGAAAGCTGCGAACCTCTTCTTAGCAGCCAATACATGCTTTTATATTTCAGTTTTAATTGCTCAGTTTTCATTTTAACGTGAAATTTCCATCTAAGCTTGGCATCAAGTTTAAGTCCTAAATATTTAGTAGTTTCTTTGCGACGAATTATATTGTTGTTTAATTCCACCGCAAGATGATTTCTATTTCTATTAATCCGCTATTTCTATTTCTATTAATCTTATTTCTATTAATCCGCCACTGTGCGGTCCAAGCGCCTATGGCGTTTATTGCATATTGAAGATTGGCAGTTGTCTCTTCTATGGAGCTTCCTACTGCTAGAACTGCAGTATCATCAGCAAATGTTGCTCCTTTTATGTTATCTGGTCCAAGCACACTGTCCTGGGGGAGTCAAACTCTATCGAACGCCTGGGCGACGTCTAGAAAAACTGCGGAGCAAATCTTCTTTTCTAGGCACACTTCTATTATTTCTGTTATTCTGTGTACTTGATCGACTGTAGAGTGTTTATTGCGAAAGCCAAACTGGTGGTCAGAAACCGTCTGTTCCTCATCAATTATCTTCTTCAGCCTTCTTTGAAAAAGCTTCTCAAATAATTTTAATAACACCGGCAGAAGAGAAATGGGCCTGTAAGATTTAGCTTCGTTTACAGCCGGGTTTTGGTATCATAATCACATCTTTTTTTGAGAGTTGTTTGAGTATGTCTCCCGTAACTAAGTCATAGCCTGGAGCTTTTCTCGAATTTATGTTTTCTTTTATTTCTCTAATTACCTCCTTTATTGTAACTAAGTTTATTTCTGATTTTTTGTGATATTTTCATTTGAGGACATTCCGCCTGTTTCTCACTTGGCTCGACAATGCTTTCTAGGTGTGTGGCAAATAGAGCAGCCTTTGGTTTGTTGCCTCTAGACCAGATGTCACTTTCTTCTCGGTTTTGTTGTTCAGTTTAATTACTGTGTATATTTTCCTGACTGTATTTCCATTTAATCCAAAAAAAAATTCCTGGGTTCCAGTCAATCCTACCGTTTACCATTTAAAATGTCACAAATACGTTTCGGTGTCTTTCTCCACCGTCATCAGTTTGTGACATTTTAAATGGTAAACGGTAGGATTGACTGGAACCCAGGAATTCTTTTTGGTTCGGTTTAATCTCCTGGTGCTTTTCCAGAGTGAATAATCTGAGCTGTGATCAGCAGTTAGTTCCCTCAGGTACTTGTTTATTGACTCATTTTTAATTTCTTGAATTTCCCGTTTTAGTTGTTGGGTCAGGTTGTTTAGTACGGTTTTGCTTACTCTCGTTCTGGACTTTTGCCACTCTTTTCGAGGTCTTCTCTTCTGTTTTATAAATTCTCGTATTTCCTTGGGATAATTTATTCCAGCGGTTCTTCTCCTTATTTCTCCGCTATTGTTCCATGCTGCTTGCTGAACATCATTAATGAATTTTCTTTCAAAATTCCAAATTCTAATTAAAATTCTTTCGTTAATTTCCAGTTTAAAACTTTCCCAGTCAGTTTTTTTATTTGTTAGGGTCGGATTTCATTGTTTAGTTAAGACATTTTCACTGAGCGTTAGTAGAATCGGTGAATGATCCGACGATGGTCCCTGTTCTTCTTCAATGTGTACATGACTTACCCCTAGTTTTCTAGGGACGAAAAAATCCAGGAGATCTGGAACCTTATTAATATCGGTTGGCCAATAGGTAGGTTTTCTAGTTGAGTGCCATTTGGTGTTTGCATTTGGTATCTTTACAGTTGGTACCATTTGCATTTGGTATCTAATTTGGTGATGGCTTGGTACAGTTCCTTTCCCTTTTTTCGTCGTCAAGCGCGAACCCCAATGAGTCTCCGCCGACAATGAATTTTTCTCCTAACACATTGAAAAAGAAGGAATACTCATTTTTGTCAATATTATGCCGTGGAGGTGAATGCATTGCTGCTACCGTAATTTCATATTTTCTTGTTTTGATGCTCACACTCGCAGCCTGTATTTCCTCCGGTTCATGCCTCTGTCTTTCATAGTGAATTATAGTTTGCCATATTATTACGGCTGCTCCGCCTCTTGCAGTGTTTTGCGGGTGCAGTGCATGATAGATTTGATATCCGTTTAATGTGTTTCCAAAACCAAACTTTATTAAGTAACTGAGTAATTTAATTAATTATTGACCTTGGCTCGACAGACCTGGACCCTTTTCGTTGCAACTCAACTTAAAATTACCGTAAAAAATCCCCAAAGACGTCGAAAATATTGTTCAAAATTCGGATTTATAGACCAAAGCCTCCTCCATCGAGTAGTTTTGGGGAAATATTAAGTTTCTGCGTAATTAATTGTCAAAGTTTGTTCAATTCTTCGAGAACCTTTTCGCTGTTAACCCAACTTAAAATTAGCGTATAAATTCTCCAAACACCGGGAAAATATTGCCAAAATCTTATAGGCCAAAATCGCCTCTATGTAGAGGCTTGACAGAAACATTTCCACTTTATTAAGTTTCTGAGTAATTAGTTTTCAAACTTTGTTCACACTCATCTGGACAATTTGTACTGCCAAGTCAACTTAAAATTTATGTAAAAAATACCCAAAGACCACGAAAATATTGCAAAAATTCCCACTTGTAGACCAAAACCCCTCCGGCCTAGTGATGTGAGCGAAACGTTTCCGCTTAATTAATTTTCTGAGTAAGTAATTGATAAATTTTGCTCAAGTCACCTTGACCCTTCCGGTTGGCATTCCCTATTAAAATTAGCATCAAAAATCTCCAACAACCGCTAAAATATTGCAAAAATTTTCAGTGATAAACCGAAACCTCCTCCAGGCAGTGGCGCGATAGAAAAGGTTCTATTTTATTAAGTTTCTGAGTAATTAATTGTCTTTGCTTTGCTCAACTCACCCGGTCCCTTTTTGCTGCCAACTCAACTTAAAGTTACTGTTAAAAATCCCCAAAGACCGCGAAAATAATGCAAAAATTCCCACTTATAGACCAATACCTGCCCTGTCGACTGATGTGAGACTAACATGCCCTCTTAATCAAATTTCTGAGTAATTAATTGCCAAACTTTGCTCATCTCATCTTGACCATTCTGGTTGACATGCCAAATTAAAATTAGCTTAAAAAATCTGCAAAGGCCCCAAAGATATTTCAGAAATTCCCACATATAGACCACGACCTCCTCTATTTAAAAAGGTGTAAAAAACCGTTTCTCAGTTCCCTGCGAAATGAAGGAAGCAAACTTGCTAGTAGCAATAATAGGAGAGCGCCAAGATGAACTTCAAAGTATTTTTGGTTTTGCGATGTTGTAAATTTCTCAAATAAAGTGGATGTAACTGATTACGTTATCAGCTCTTATAAGCTTCTGAGAAATGTTTAAAACAGCATTTGGCAAAGTACATAGCCCGATAAATCTGGCATTGACGCTAACATGATTTAATAACCAAATTGTGCTCTCAACACGTGGCCAAAAACGTCCATCGCGCCAGGTTTCCAATATCTAAATAAGGCGTTTTTTCAATAAAATGGCTAATTGCACAACGTGTACCCTTTGGCAGTCTCACTAACTGAAACTCCGAACGGCGAAATAATCGAATTAGGGTGACGATGCACAATTGTCGGCTATAATTTGTGTATATCGATTTGCGAAATACATATTTCCGATACGAGCGAGGCAGGCAGCAGCACTCAAAAACGAAATGCGACCCAATAAAAAAAAGGGGCGAAGAGTGGAAAATGGATGACTTTGGTATTTTTTCCGCAGCACGTGTGGCAGCAGCCAATCATTCGTGAAAAAGCGAACAAGAATGATCGAAGGGAATAAAGAAAAAAGACGGCTTAACCCGATAAGTCTACTTGAACAAAAAGGGAATAAAAGTGGGTCAATAGTGAAGTGGTTACTTGGCAATGGTGAAAACTCTTATTGTTTTTCGATGCCTGAGCGGCTTTCTAATAGGATTTCCAATAATTAATTCCATTTGCTGCAGATCAAATCGACGTTTAAACTGGTTAAATGGAAACTCTGTTGCCATTTCCAATTAACCAGTTTCAAGTCGTCGCATATCGAATTGCAATATAACATGAACACCATCAGTTTGCGCCTGCGAAAATTACCACCATTCCATCCCAATAAAGCTATTTGAACGCCTTTGATGTTGCCTTCTCTAGTAGCTGCTCAGTTCGCATTAATAAATCACATTTCACTTTATATTGATTAGTTGCTCTTTTTGGAAATCCATTGATTAGACGGGACGTGATCGATACTGAATACACAATGCCCGACATTTGGAAGCGTCATCATGCATTGTCTTCAATTGTGGTGGAAAAATAATCAGCATTACCTATTGTGGAGCGACAGATAAAAAGTAAATTAGGCAGGGAAATAAAAAAAAATCGTTGTCAATACGGACCCTTAAGCACTTTTTGTTATCCGATAATTGTTTTCTTTACAATTCAGCGCACGACGGTATCTCCGACGCTGAGCGAAATCTTTTAAAAAGCTTGCGATTTATAGGGCTCGATAAGGAAATTTAAACTCGCTCTAACAAAATTTAGATGCAGAATGCAAAATAAGGTTGAAAGCTTATTTAACGGCTTCAGTTCACAAGCCTGGACGCCGAGCGTCCCTACTTAGTCAAGCAAGTGTACGACACCCAGTTTCATTAAACTCATCCGAAAGAAATCTCCCAGATGAATAAATAACATAAAATCCATCTCGCCGAGTTTTAATTTACTTACGTAAATTGCCTGAAGCAATTTCAATATCCGAAAATACATAATTCAGGCACTAAGCAACAGCCGGCAGCGCTGCGAGCAACAAGATGCATTCAAATAAGCTTCGGTCTTATTTCCGACTGATTTTTTGCCGCTTATTTTTCGTCCAATTGAACGGGAAATTGCGTTTGGAATTTGTCTCATGGGAGTTTAAGAAGCAGCTTACATGAGAATATTTACTAAACCGACCCTGCATAGAGACATTTTAAAGCAATCTCTAAAATTTACACATTTATTGATAGCCACTAGTTTACATAACAGCATGAGCATGTTTTTCTATTGAAATTCTTTCTATAACTCACTGTTTCAATCAGTTAGATGGGGGCGTGGCTAATTTAGTTTGACACTCAACTGGGCACGCCCTCAACCATCAAACTTGCAAAACACAGCCTGACACGCCCTTACAAAAGAACGCGATCCTCCTTTCAGTAACATAAAAGAGCAAATAAAATTAACAAAACAATGTTTCAAGCAATTGGTTAAGAGCGTGACAAACGGCTCAACTGACCACGCCCTCATTTTCAGAATGCTTTAAATAAATCTGGATAATTGTTGAATGTGACTATCTACTAAAACAACTAACTGAATTGGAAGTTGTACAAATGCCCTCTTTACTTTCAAATTCTTGCCACGAACCGTTATTGGATAGGCTCGGGTGTGGGCGTGGTAAATTCTCAACAAGACACAGCCTGGCTACAACGGAGCACTACTTTCACTAACATAAAAAGGAAAATTAAATTAAAAACCGATGTTTCACGCAGTTAGTTAAGGGCGTGACTTAGCAGACAAATGGATCAACTAGCCACGCCCCCTTTTATCAGTTCAATAATGGTTACTCCTATTGTCAGATAAATAATGGTTTCAAAGGAAAATGATTCTTTACATTACACAGTCTGCTCGCGTCCACGGTCAGATACACATCAAAGCAACATCAGCAAACAACCAATCAGCTATTTTGAGCCTAGTGTATTTGTCCTGCGTCGTCCGGACACCAAAGTGCGTGCCAGTGAGCTCCTGCTTAAAACACGTGTTTTCGAAAAATTGAAATTCTCTGCCGAGACACAGTCCCCACGTTAGTGCCCAGCAACAGTGAAAGTGAACATGAAGAAAGCCAAAACAAACCGTAAACGCTCAGCCAACTCCGAAGAGCAGATTAAGTGAAAGCCCCAAGGCCCTCAACCTCCACAAAACCCTCTCCAAACGCGCCAGAACTTCTCGACAATTCTTTCTCCTCCTTTACCTCCATCAACAGCGCCTATATAGACTTAGACGGGGACACCCTAGTCCATATAGTCGAGGCCCAAGACAAAGACATCGTTCTCCTCAAAGAGGAAAATACCTCTCATTTAACTCAAACAAAGCACTCACCAGACAAGTGGAAAATCTCACCAAACTTCGCAGGTTGAATCCAAGGGAACAACCCCAAATGCTCCCCATCCACGGGAAGTCCCCGAAAACTCCAACTTTCCCCCACTAAAATCCCCAAAAGCGCCCGCCAAACCCGAATCTCAAAAACCCAAACCAGAAAAAATCCCCAACACTATCATTAACCCGGATGACTAGCGTAAAACCCAGGAAGTTTTGACCCAAAACAGTATTCCAATTTCCGACACCAAAAAATCCGCCGCAGGAATCTCCATCTTTCCCTGCCAGCCAGAACACCACAAACCAACCCTCCACCTTCTCAAAACAAATAAAATCCAAAACTTCACACATACTACCCAGGAAGACAGGAAACTTTCATCATTAAAGGCCTCGATGCCAGCATGGACATTGAGGAAATAAACAATGAAATCACCGCTCTGGGCTTTGCCCCTTTTTCCGTCTTGGGCACTCCAAAAAGTGTCCAAAATGGTTAAGGTACTCCTCCCCAAGTCCCAAGCAAACTTTGTCCAAGTGACTCACCTCCAAAATCTCTCGGTGCTCATCGAGCCCCAACGTACCTCTAACCACTTAAACCTAAAACATATTCCACAGTGAAAAAACTGCCAAAAATTCGGACATACCCTTTCAAATTGCTGCGCAAATCCCTATTGTCATAGATGTGGCGAACAACACTTCTATAAATCCAGCAAAAAACCAACAAATATTTCAGCAAAGTGCTGTAACTGTGGAGGGCCCTTAAAGGGGAGGGAAAAACTCTAAGGCAAAATTGGAAAATGCATTTAACAATAAAGTAAACGCAGATATATCCTACGCCCAAAAAACTGAAAACTCCCCAACGCCAGAAAAAATCCAAACAACCCTGAAAGATCCAACCCAAAACCCAACCCAAACAGCCAATCAAATTAACCCGCAGCTCCTTCAATTACTGCTGCTCCCAGTATCGGAAATTGAAGCCAAAATCAACTCCATCCAACTTTAATTTTTTAAAATCCAATCCTGAAAGCTTTACTTCAAATCTACCACTTCCTACCGCCCAGGGCTAGAGGACTTGCCACTGCAGAATGCAGAAACAGAATGCTCAAACCTGGATAATGCTTACTAATTTTTGAATGTGAATTGGCAAATCCGCTAAATCTATAGAGAATTTTAATAATAATCTATTTAATTCCAAATTCTTCTCACACATCGCTCGTTGTCTCGAGCATTTAGTTGGGGGGCGTGGCCAATCAACCACAAGACCCAAACTGACACGCCCTCAACAGTAAAATTACATCAGCAGCGCTTTCACCAACCCATCAAATCATCAAGCCACCAATCGCGTCCACTGCTGGACATAGGTCTCCCGTAGCTTTCTCCATCCTGGCCGATCCTGTGCTGCCTCTATCCATTTGGTCTTTATTCTTTTGATGTCGTCGGTCCATTTGGTTGGTGGACGGCCTCTACTTCTGTATGCGTCTTGGCGCGGTCTCCACTCAGCCCAGTTCCATTTGTTATACGGGTGACCGCGTCCGTCACTCCGGACCTCTCCCTTAATGTTATATTTGGGATCCTGTCTCTTAGTGATATACCTAACAGCGACATCTCCATTTTCCCCCGCGCGATACTTATTCTATTTGTAGTGTTCTTTGTGAGGGTAAGCGTTTCAGCCTCGTATGTAAGCACAGGCAACACGCACTGATCGAATAATTTTCTTTTTAGGCATATTGGAATGTCTGACTTAAAGATATTGAGCAGCTTTCTAAAGGCCGCCCATGTTAGGCCTTATCTTCTCGACATTTCACGGGTTTGGTTGTCTCTACCAATAGAGATTTCGTGACCAAGGTCTTATACGAGCTTACTTGTGCTATGCTTAATCCGCCTATCTCGATTGCCTCACTCATAACAAGATTTATCATGTATTGGGTTTTGTTTGTGTTGATTTGAGTCCAACAGAGTTCGATGCTTCTCTTAGCCTCCGTAGCATTTGTTTTGCTTCGTCCATACTATCTGCGATAATTAAGATATCGTCGGCAAATCTTAGATGTTGGTTTAGGTTTTCGCCATCTATGTTAATGCCCATGTCACCAAAGTTGGCCTGTTTGAACATATGTTTTAGGAGGGTTGTGAATAACTTTAGCGATATCACATCTCCCTGGCGTACACCTCGTGCAATAGCAAAGTCTTGGGAATCACCTTGCAGCCTAACATAAGCTTTTGCTCTTTGGTACACGTGTTTGATGACCTCGATGTATCTATGATCGATACGGCATTCAGCAAGGGCTCGTAGCATTTTATGCTGGTTTATTGTGTCGAAACCCTTTTCGTAATCGACGAAAATAATGCAGTCTTAGTGCCCCCCTTATTTCATCTAAGGTAATAACTGGAATATCCTGGGACAATTGATTTGACACTCTATTTGTGTTGGTGTCCAAGCTCACTGCAGATCAAGATTTCATTTCTGTTATATGTTCTTGTGTCCCTTCGCACTGTCTTGGATATTTCTCTATTTAGGCGTCTTAATTCTGTTGCGTTTGTTGTGTGTTAATTTGTCCGATTTCTTCTCCTTTCCGTTAGTTGTTTAGTGCTTGTACTGAGTTTTTCTGTTCGTTGGATGCTTTGTGTCTGGCATTCTTTCACTGCGGTTTTTATGGAATTTGTAATAAGTGCGTTAAGGTGCTACACATTCGGGTCTAAAACACTTTCCATATGTGCTAGCTGTGATTCCATTCTATATTGATACTGGGTTTGGTCTCTAAACGGTCTCCATTTGCTGGATGTTGGTTGTTTAATAAGCTTTCGCCGCTCGTTCTTGATATTAATTGAAATTTTGTATCGGACCAGCCTGTGGTCGCTGCCCATTGAGAACTTATTCAGCACAGTTACATCTCGCACTATTTCCTTTCTTTAGATATGATGAAGTCGATTTCATTTTTTGTAGAGCCGTCGGGGCAGGCCCAGGTCCATTTTCGCTGTGGTGTTTTGCGATAGAGGCTGTTCATTGCAAGTAAGTTATGTTGCAGGAGAAATTCAAGAAGCGTTTGACCTCTCTCATTCCTCACTCCAAATCCGTGGGTTCCCAACGGTGTTTCGGTTTCGTCTTCCTTATGTCCCAATTTAGCGTTAAAGTCCCCTATTAGTATGCTGTAGTGGGTAGGTTCTTGCTGTATTGTGGTATTTATTTCATGATAGAATACCTCCACCTCCGCGGCCGAGTATGCGGATGTAGGTGCTTATACCTGGATAATTTTTAACAAGTATCTAGTGTTTAGTTGGTATATGAGGAACATTACTCTATTACTGATACTGTGGATCTTGGGGACGTTTTGTATATGAGCTTTGTGTACTAGGAACCCGACTCCTCCTTCGTTTATGTGTTGGCCTCCTCTGAAGTGTAGCAGATGGCCTGAGTGAAGGTTAGTTGTTCCTCATCTTGTAAAGGAACCCACTCGTGGTTGTTGTTCTTTTATGGTCGCTTATTCCTAGTAGATCACCAACCCATACTGATCAAGTAAATGTACAAAACGATTTGAACAGTTTGGCTAACGGCGTGAGTAATTTGACAAAAGTCTCAACTGGACACGCCCACAACTTCCACGACGCCCCAAAACTCAAATAATGACTTTCCAATTATTTCTGTTCGGTTAATGTTATTGTAGCTGACGCTTTGCAGCTATCAAGTACTGACGCTGAGACAGCTGGCTGATTCTATTATGACCCCAAACCTAAACAAGGAAACTTTTAATAACGTACAAGTTGTCCCGCGTCTTACTAATTAAGGTCATTAAAAGTATTTCAATGGATTTTATTTCGTTGCCTAAACAGGAAAGTTTTGAGCCCGCCTGACCCCCCACTCACTAGCGACAAAGTTATTGTTTGGGCGTGGACTTTAATTGGGTTTAGCAGAGTGACAAATCTGTAAACACGCTGGAACAGCGATTTTTCGCGTTAGGGAAAAGTTCGCAAACTTTCCACTGTTGGGGAATTCGATTTTGTATGTTGCAGTTTTGCAAGTATATTTCGGAAAGTTGCTGCACCGCCTTTCGAATCAATCAAAGTTTGATTTGAAAAAAATATGCAACGTTTTATGGCAAAAAACTAGGACACGCCCCAATCTCCTCCCACCAACCTCATCACATGGTTATGGTATTAATCGATCCAGGCATCCTGTTAGGAGCGTATCCAGTTTTTGAATGATTCCAACTAGATCGCCTTCAGCCACAAGCTCGCAGAAGTCCAAAAACTAGGCAAGAGTGCAAAAAACTTAATGGAAATATTTTCCAGGATAATTTCAACTAAATTAAATTGTAATGAGATTGTGTTTTCGGCACAATAAATCACATTTTACCCACCGCACAAATCTATTAAGTCGTTTCGATGGAAAACATTTAAAATTCAACCAGTGAGAGCGAGAGAGGCCATACACGCATTTTGCATTTTAATAATGCATTTCGGTTTGCTTTTTAGCAGGCTTTTAACTCCAGATGCAAAAATCCACTTTTTGTGGCGTTTCCGAGTTGAAAAGCTAAATAAAAGTTTAAATTTCCAGCTAATAAATGTTATTCAACGCTGAAACGCACGCTGTCTGCTCGGTCAACTGGATATTATAGCGGAAAGTTGATATACTACATTAAATCCTGCTAAACTATAAACACCGGATAAAATGTTTTTATTTTTAAAAGGCATGGATATATTATTAAATCATATTTTGTTTGCATGTTTATATGCGAATTTTATTATGATGACGCCCAATTATAGTGCTTCCGTAGTAAGGCCATGGCCAATTCACTAAGGCCCGGTTATACAACGGGAGCATAAAATTGGGTTCACCTGAACTGAATGGGAGCTGGAACTCTAAGGCCTCGTTGTACGGGACCGAACTCAACTTGAACTTGAACTCGGACCACAAGCCCAATACGTCAACATTGAGCCAATTTCGTCCAACCCAAATGTACACTTAAACCTGTCTTGAACCCTCAGACTTCAGATTTAGGTTGAGCTCAAATAAACCAAGCTTAAGCTTCCATTGTACAAACCGGGCCTTAGTAGTAGGCTAGAACCCCATATTTGGATTAAGTTTGCTTCAAATACACTTCAGATTTAAATAGTGTGGAAGATTTCATAGGCATTTATAAGAAAACCGTTTAGTTTTCAGTAATTACAGGAGTGATAAGAAAAAAAGTAAGGACGTTTTTGTATGTGGATGAGTTTGACAACATGATTAAAGATTCCTTTCAAGGAGTTGAGCCTCATTAAGATGATAAAAATGCAGCTGTGCAATAAAGGGCGTGACTTAGTTAGTGTGCTTTAACGAGACATCGCCTGAACACGCCCCCCTTTTATGTAACCAAGCAAATTGAATTTAAATTCAAGTTGTGTGGTAATTCAGGCCATGCCATAGGGACATGCATAAATTACGCATGATTTAATTATATGCATGAGACTATTTAGGAAATTTAGTGTATTTTAAGCGTGCCAGTTAGTTGATTATTAATATTTTGCTGTGCAAAGAGATTTTAATTACAACAATTCATTGTTTAGGCTCTAGCTGTTTTTGGGGCGATAAAATAACAGCAAATTATCCAGTCATACGGGCGTTATTTTCAAGACGCTTCGTTATCCTAAGGAAAAGTTACTTCTTGGCATTGTTGTTGGAAGTTTACGACGAATCTTAATTGTAATTAGTCGCGACAGGAAGTACGATCTGCAACAATTATTTGGGCGGAAGTAATTTTCTGTCTAGGAGATAGTAATATGGTGAGTAATATACCGAGTGTTTCAAACAGGGAAAGTTGAGGCAAAGTGGGCGAATGTGAACATGCAATTTGCATACCCATCTCAATTCGGCGGCCATCAAAACATTAAGAAAATTAATTTACTTATCGTACGGCGTATTGGCCAATAAACGTAATTTGTCGCTAATGATGATTATCTACAAATTTAGATTAGAGAAGCCGCCCGCTTTAATGGAGGCGAATAAATTGGGAGAAGATGGCTGCGAAGGGGGGAAAAGTAATATTGGCAGTTACGTACTGGCTCGATATTATTCTCATAAACTCGGCTAAAGTTGAAATTTACATTAACGAGGAACGGGGAAAAGAATGTTGAGAAGTTGGGCGTGCGACAGGGATAATTTGTCTGATAATGAAAGCCATTCCTCGGATGGGTTGTGCGAAAAACATCGGGCAGAAAACTGCAGCGACTGTTATTTAATTCGCCCTCGAAATGAACTTCCCAGTAACTCCGATCCGTTCCCGATTATGTCCCTAAATTCCAATAATGTGTTCTACGTGATTTCATTTCGGCGCTGCAGCCGCCGTTTCAGTTCCCAGTTCGCTCTACTAGACGACACCCATTTGGTCCATTCAATGCATTCTTATCTCCCAATTTTTAACTGGCACAACAGAGCTGCGGGATGCAGCCACGATCGCAAATAGAACTTTTGTCGGAAGAGCTAAAGGTCAGCTGGATGCGGTCGAGCGGAATAATGGCGACATTTCTCTCCCACATTCCGTCTGGATATTGCTTTGTGGTTGGAGAACGGTTCCCGTATTCGTCGCAGCTATAAATGTGAGATTTTCGGTCGCCCGAGACGATATTGCCCTCAAAATATTATACGCTCGAATTCCGAAGTATTCTAAACACTTTAAAAGGTCGCCGAGGTTTAGTCGAAATGGCCCATTGAATCCGCTGAATTGACCCACTCGATAAAACCATGTTTATATGCATTTGTATACATCAATTGTCTACTTTTCACGACAATAATACAGCCACTAGTAGACGAATCGTCTGGACCTCAGATTAAACAGGTGCATTGGTTTACGTTTTTCTATGGGAGCAACAATGGATCACAGTATCCGGCCAGTTGCCGGTGGAGGAACAAAAAAAGATAGCCAGATTAATGAATTGTTCAAATTGGTTGCCATTATTTTCCAGACAATAATAAAGCCTGTCTTCAAATTCATGATCAACATTATCGAATGTTTCCCTGGATATAGACCCCAGAGAAAAAATCACGTGGCTTTAGATCTGACGATCGTGGTGGCCTGGTGGATTAACTGGCACGACAAAATTGTCCAATTGGATATTATTGCGATTATTTACTTATTTAAAATGGATGAAAAACCAACCAAGACACCTTCTTCTTCTTCTCGCAGCGTCAACACGTTTCGCTTTTGCACGGTCAAGATTTAATGTCTGTTTACTGGTACTTCATTTTTGTAGTGACATAAATCAAGTAGTTATTAATTATCCATACTAATAATTGTGTCCTACCAATAATCCATACTAATATCCTTGTTGTGGTGTTTTCTATAATAGTGTACAGCTTATCCTGGCCCAAGCTGTGGAGCATCCTTAGAGAAATGGGCATTACCCAGCACCTTATCTCGCTTGCAGAAATTTTATATAGGGATGGCTGTGGAGTGGTTAGGTTGACAACCGTCTTTCAGGACCATTTTTCGTAAATAAGAGCGTCCGACAAGGATGTATTTTGTCCCCGATTCTCTTTAACATCTATCAAGAATATGGAATGAGAAAGGTCCTGGAAGGCTGGGAGGGCGGTATCTCTGTGGGCGGTGTCGGAATTTCCTGACCTGCGGTATGCTGATGACACAACGATCCTGTCAATTTCCGAAGAAGAAATAGTTCGATTACTCAACAAACTTGAGAAAGTGAGTGAGGAACACCGGAGAGAATAACGTGAGTCCGGAAACCCTGTTTATCGCGTGGTATGTTGTGGTGGACCACTTTACATATCTGAGGCCTACGGTATCGAACAAAGGTGGTTGTGATGATGCGGTAACTCGTCGAATACAAATGGTAAGATCAGCAATGGCAAACCTAAAGAAAACTTGGTAAGGACAACAGCTTAACAATCAATACAAAAAAGTTAATCGTCACTACTCTGGTCTTCCTTATCATGCTATATGCAGACGAAGACAGGACCTTAAAGCGCAACATCCGCAAAAAAATAGATGGCTTTAAGCTGTGGTGCTGGAGAAGAATGCTGCGAATCCTTTGTACCGCACATGGGATAAATATCTCCATCCTCAAAGAAGTCCATGCGGGGCAGCCTCTCTCCGGTATAGTTGAAGGGTTGTAATTGTAGTTGTGTGTTGTAATTGTAGTAGGTTGTGTTGTAGTCCTCTTGGAAGGGTTGTAAGATATTTTGGCCACCTGACAAGATCTAACACTGGTCTTGAGAGGATCTGGCCAGATCTAACGCCACTCGATTTTTTACTCTGTGCACACCTAAACTCTATTGTTTTTAGAATCCAGTCTCATTCAGGAGAAAATGGAGGGATCACGTAGGCGTAGAAGACCACCAGCCAGATGAACAGATCAGATACGAGCTGGTCTGGGCACCAGTCTACAAAAAAATGGGGTGGGCTTGTAAAAAGCATTTACTTTCGTGATGCGGTTTCTTTTTGCTTAAAGAGTACTGTTGATAAACAAAACTGCCGTTATTGGAGTGACGAGAACCCACACTTATTTAGAGAAGGTCAGAGCAAGTACCCTGAAAGGCTTAACGTTTGGGCTGATGTATTGAGGGATGCTATTATTGGACCGTTATTTATAGCGGTAAACTTGAATGGTGCAGTTTATGCTGAGATACTTCGGACTAGGATTGCGCGTTTACGCATTCACGAAGTAGAAAACCAGACAGACATTCAAAGAAATCTGGAGTCCTTGGAACTTGGTTCTGGAAATCCTTTAAACGAGGATTTACTAAATTTTCAACGTGACGGTGCCACTCCCCATTATGTACCTCCAGTTAGACAATGGTTGGATCTTCATTATCCAAATAAGGTAGGCGAGGCCCTATTGAGTGGCCACCACGATCGCCAGATCTAACGCCACTTGGTTTCTTCCTCTGGGGACACCTCAAATCGGTTGTTTTTAAAACCCAGCCTGTCTCAATTGAGCAATTACGGGAAAGACTTATACATCCATGCCGGTCTATATCCAGGAAAACTTTCGGTAATGTTCGTCATGAATTTGAAGAACGGCTCTATTATTGTCTGGAAAATAATGGAATCCATTTTGAACAATTCTAAATTTATGAATGACTAGCTTCGTCTCGACCACGTTGAACCGCAAATATTGCATTTTGCGTAAGTGAAAGCTTGTCATCGTCACTATTTTACACTCACTCTTTGAGTAATTAAGCCGTCGGTTTTCGCAGTAGCTCCGATGCTGTCGCAACCAATTTATGAAGATTAAAGACGGCAGCGATGCCATCACATATAACAATCTCATGGCGAAATTGGATTTGCTAGTCGCAAATACCGAGTATATTATGATGCAAAGTGGGCGCCCATTTCCCATGTGCGGTGGCTTCCTTCAAACTACAACAGCCATTCGATTAGTGGTGATTTCTAAAATGAGTTTCTTGCGTCCAGACTCTAGTGCCTGATTATCAAGGAAAAATCTTCAATTAGCGGCAGACATTCGCCTTTTTTCCATAAGTGGTGTGAAACACAGAAAATTTACTAATCAACGTGTGTCGAGGAAATTTGTGTGTGAAAAAAAACTAAAAAAAATGTGATCTAAATTTCTTCTCGACTTATCACGGGGCGTGTCTAAATCTAGTTTTCACTGCTGCTCGCCAGATAAGCCACACCCCCCGGCACTAGAAATGTAATGTGTTTAACGAATTTGCTCTTTAAAAGTTTCTCTTCTGACATCTACTTTTAGCTTCACCTTGAAATCGTATATACAGAATGTTTCAAATATCACTTTAGATATTCACCCATTAATAAAATTATTTAATTTCTTGTGATCTCAGCTGCGCTACTTTGTTGAAGACTACACCACTTACATGTTCAGAAGAAAGTTGTCTTGAGTACCAGTTTTTGGGGGTGTGGCCATTGCTCAGTGCCAACTGAATGGGCAAATTTCTCAAATTGGCAAACATCCAATGGAGTCAAATCCGGCGAACATGGAGGCCGTCTTATAGGTGCGTTCGTCCCTAATCACTGGTTTCCAAAATTCAGATTTTTTCCAGAAATAGTAGTAGTAGTAGCAAACATCTTTATTTCTTAGAAAAGGCTATCGAACTTCGCCCATTCTGTACAAGTGGGAGGAGCCTTATTGTGGCACGCCCCTTAAATTATATTTCTGAAGATTATAAGAATGATAGACCTTATTCTATTCTCACAGTAAGTCATGATCAGTTTACTGACAATGTGCTTGATTGTGTGATTATTGTTCTATTGGGTGTGACTATCGCTGGTGGTCCACTAAAAAGGCGTGTCCTATGATAACCTGCAATAAGCCACGCCCCCACGTGCGACTAAAAATTATATACTTATAATAAAAGTGGATTTCTTCTACTAACTAACTGAATGGTACTCGTTCACTGGAACCTAACGGTGCCCATGGTGAAGACCAACAATAAAAATGCATTATTTTCTATTGGAATAAATTGGCGAAACCGACTTATGCCATTGAGCCAAGTCGCACCCACATTTTCTAATGCGGGAAAGTTAAGCAATTTAACTCCCTTAAAAGATTCGGGCGCACCTTGCCTTATGAATACATAATAAAGCGTGGTTAAAGGGCTTTAGCCGAATCTCGCCGCGAGAATCAAAATCGGAAATAATAACCGTAGGGAGGAGGGCACTTAATTGCGCTAGTTTGTTCAACAGCCAGATTTTGACCTCATGCTTGCCAGTACTAACGGGAATTTGTGTTAATTTTCAGGAAAACTTCCCGGCGTGAAGTTGGGCTGCGAAAGTTTAACCCCGCGGATGCAACGAACAGAACCCAGGTGAGTTTGATCAATTTGCCGTTATCTCTTCTTACGTTGCCGCAGTTTTTATGTTAAGGAAAGATTTGAAAAATCAGACTGATTTATGGGGCGCAAAGTAAGGGCTGGGATTCCGGCGGAAATGCAAATGCCTCTCCACGCCTCGTTAGCGCCTGATAAGTGCTGGAAAAACCGATCAGAGTTAATGAAGTTCGATAGAATATTATCGCCGAACATTTTCGATTTTTATTCAGCTGAATTGAAGATTCCTACAGAATCACCCTATTCTCAAACATCAACTCGCCTAAATTGATCGATTATTAATTCCATGATTATCAAGTCCAAAATCCCATTAGTTCTTCCGAAAAACAGGCTGTCGTGAAACAAAACAGATGTTTCGTCTGATGGTGAATTGAGGCGGGTAACGAGGGCGATGCCGTGACTGAAACCATATCGCACCCCCTTAAGCTGCCGCAACCTAAGGCCCTTTAAACGTGTATTTCAGGGCCTTGACGAGAGTTACGGCCGTAAAAATCGTCGTCGCACCTCATACATAGAGGGAAGGCTGAAACAGAGCAGCCGGTTTTCGTTCTGGTTGAGTAATTGTCGGGGTCAGCTTCAAATAACGTGTTTCGAAGAGCCGGGCGTGCTGTCTCAGTTAATTAATAAGGTCCGCGATACGGACAGTGATATGATCCAACATGGTTAATATTCAAATGTAACCTAATTTCAATGTGAAATTTAAAAAGGACACTTTCTACGGGCAGATTGAGGCGTCTAGGTCGTATTTCAACTAAATCTTATCCTATTATTCGCCCCTGAATCAGCCAGTAACCGTTTTACTAAAACGTCTAATGGAGACAGTTAATAGTCAAACAGATACCTTATCAAGGAACGGTGGAAGCCACGCGAGCGTCATCATTTCGTCCTAGAATGTATAACAGATTGCCGACGTTATTAGCTATCTGGGCCATAAATTCGCGTTTTTGGCGAAGGATATTAACGAAACGGCCCTATACTTCAAAGGTGCCGCTATTAGGGACCGGTGATATTTTATAGCGCGGGAAAGATTCCTTTGTTCGGCCAGGATCGGACGGTATAAAAGTCGTCACAATTTATATCGGATGCGATCTATCCGAGTCAATCCGTTTCTCTCCGTTGACTTCAACCTCAAACGAGTTTTTTCATGATTGATCGTGTATGAGAAAGTGCTATTGTACGAAGAGCACTGAATGTTGGAACACCTGCAGAATTTCGCAAAGCAATCAAAGGATGACGCCCTAATATGGAGTTATTTGCATGCGAGTTGATCTAGAGGCGTGCTAAAAGGCAAGAAACAACAGAAGAATAAGAAAGAAGAATTGGGAAAAAAACCACAAGAAAACATATTTCTTAAGGCTGGACTTTTTGAGACCCGCCCAAAAATATGACCTCTTGCGTCTAATTGTTAGACTGTGGAATCTGGAAAACTGTTTATGAAACAGTTTTCCAGACTAACCCAAACTAACCAAAAGCTATTCCCAAGAGAGACGCATATATTGGCATTTATCTTGTAGGAAAAGGGATGCGAGCTATCGGATCAAGAAAACAATTTTTTGGTTAAGTTTCAGTAGAACTTTGTTAATTTTCTTGATCCCCTGGTGGAAAATACCTACTTTCGCCACTGTTTTCGATGGCGAAAGCATCACTTCTACTCATTAGATTAGCTTTCACCACGCACCTTTCTGACTCGGTAACTAGCAACGGCGAGCATCGAAATGAACGCGCCGAACAAAATTTTCTACATCCCGTGTGGAAAGTAATAAATTTGGCCACGCACGCTGACAGCTTGACTGTTTTGACAACATTTTCAAAGCCTTTTTCTTCAAAACCTTATACTTTTCCCGGCTAGTTTCCACCGAGGATCAAGAAAAATAGTATACGGTACGCGAGACGAAAGTCGAAGGACCGCCACTGTGTGCATGACCTCAACTTCAAGCAGTGGCGGAACTTCGACTTTCGTCCCTTGTACCGTAATCTACTATTTGAAGTATGCAATGTATTGTAGGAATAGAGAGAACAGAAATGTATTTAAGGGGCGTGTCACCATAATGCTCCTCCCCCTGGTACACACAGCCTATTAAAATCAAATTGTAAAACCCAATTTCCGTTTGATAATATCAATCAAAGCTGATTTAATGTACTCCTTAAATGGCAATTTTCAAGAAAAATGGAATGATTGGTAAAACAAATCGAAGCTTCCCAGATAAGAACACCGAGATGTAGACTTATGGAAAAAAATCACTAGAATATTCACAGGGTCCGGAGAATTCCAATCAGGTCATGTCCAATTCATTGCGAATGGGAATTTTTGAGGTTACAAAAATTAAATTTAGAGTCACATAAAGCTCCCCCCTCCCACATGTTCAGGTTACACGTGGTGGGTTGTTGGGCAACACCCTTCCTCTTAAAGGTCAAATGCTTGAAAGCGAAAGTGAATTATAATAGAAAAGATACGGCAACAACAGGAAGTGTAGAAAAACTCCAAGAAAAACTAGAACAAACCATAGCCGAAATGCCGAGCTCAAGCTCCAACTTCTACCAAAACCAGCCCTGGTTGAATCGCCGATTCTGGCGAAACAATCCCAGAAGAGCCCCAACAAAAACCCACCCTGTCACAAAACTCCCCAAAAGCGCCCGCAAATATCCCAAGCAGGCCCAAATCTGGCAAACCCCCAATTACAATAACAAACCCGGCTGACTGGCGTAAAACCCAGGAAGTCCTGTCCCAAAACCAGCTAGGCTTACAGGCCACAAAAAATCCGCCGCAGGGATTACCATCTATCCCTGCGACCCGAACCACCACAAACCTATCTAACCTCTTAAAATCGAACAACATCCAATACTTCACTCACACAAGAGAACAAGACAGGAAACTGGCTTGTATCATCAAAGGCCTCGATGCCCGCATGGACATTGAGGAAATCCAAACTGAAATCACCGCTCTGGGCTTTGCCCCAGAAACAAACGCACTTCTACCGTCTCGGGCGCTCCAAAAAGGTGTCCAACATGGTAAAAGTGCTACTCCCTAAACACCAAACCCACTTCTTCCAAATAACCACCCTCCAAGGCCTACAAGTCCTAATTGAACCCCAAAGGAATCCAAATCCCCATAACCTCAAATATACTCCGCAGTGCAAAAACTGCCAAAAGTTTGGGCACACCCTAACCAATTGCGGCGCAAATCCCAATTGCCACCGTTGTGGCCAAAGTCATTCTTACAAAATATGCAAGAAACCCACCACCATCCCAGCAAAATGCTGCAATTGCGGCGGCCCACACCCGGCCAGTTATTTTAACTGTCCCAAAAATCCCAATTCAAAAACCGCAAACGAAGCTAAGCGAAAGCAAGCTTCGTTCAACAACCTCACCACTCCCGAAACCTCATACGCCAAAAAAGCAACAATAAATCTACCAAACCAGGAAAAAACCGACCAAATCCGTTTGATAATATCAATCAAAGCTGATTTAATGTACTCCTTAAATGGCAATTTTCAAGAAAAATGGAATGACTGTAAAACAAATCAAGCTTACCAGGATAAGAAACCGAGAGGTAGACTTATGGGAAAAAATCAATAGAATTTTCACAGGTCCGGAGAATTCCAATCAGGTCATGTCCAATTCATTGAGAATTGGAATTTTTGGAGGTACAAAAATTAAATTTAGAGTCACAATAAAGCTCCTCCCACATGTTCAGGTTACACGTAGGTGGGTTGGTTGTCACACCCATTCCTATTAAAAGTTCAAAATGCTTGAAAAGCGAAAGGCTGGTAGAAACACACAACTCAGGAGGATGTGAAGGAGGCTGAAGTCTAAAAAAAGATAAGGGCCTCAACGCCTCAAACCCCCGACCAATTCCCCTTCCAAACTGAGAACGCGCTTCTCAAGGCCCAAATAGAAAAATTCATCCAAGCCAGCCCTCAAACCTCCACAAGCAAGAGCACCGCTGAATCCAACATGGAAACAGCCCCAAAATCCCCACTACAAATGGAACTCCAGAAACACTCCAACTTTCCACCTCTACAATCCCCAAAAATGCCCACCAAACCCCAACAAAACGGGGTATATCATAACCTCAAAGCTTCCGGTATATCAAAACCTCAAAGCAATCCTCCATCTGCTTCAATAAAATAAGATCCAATACTTCACCCACACCTTCGAAGAAGGCAGGAAACTCCCTTCTTTATAAAAGGCCTTGATTCCCGTATGGAAATCGTGGACATAATCCAAGAAGGATTTTCCCTAGAACCAAATACATTTTTATCGTCTTGGACACTCTAAAGATGTGTCCAATATGGTAAAACTGCTACTCGCGAAATCGTCAAAAAACTTTACCCAAATTAACCAACTTCAGAACCTAGCCATCCTCATCGAGCCCCAAATAAGTCACAGCTCTCTCAACATCTAACACATCCCGCAGTGTAAAAACTCCAGTTCTCCAATTGCGGAGCGAACCCTTCCTGGCACAGATGCACAGGCAATCACTTTTTCAAACTTCAAACACTGCAAAAAACCAATTGAAATTCCAGCCAAATTATGCAACTGCGGAGGGCATCACCCAGCCAGTTAATTCAAATGTCCCCAAATCCGAACCTTAAACTCCAGAACGATGCTAAGCGCAAATTTAACTCGTTTAATAACAAAGTGGACGCAGGGATCTCCTACGCCCAGAACACCAAAACTTCCCCAGCTCCAGAAACTCCAACCCCTAACACACAAAAAATATCATTCCCAGTAAATACTCCAAGCACCTCACCAAACCCGCAGCTACTCCAATTGCTGCTCCTCTGTGACTCCGAATTTCAATCCAAAATTGATAAGATTGCGGCTTTAGTTTCACAAAACCCAGCGGTCAAACTGTTGGCTTCAAACCCACCTTGCCTCCTACCACCCTTTGATGCTCAAGATGCTAAAGGGCTTTGCCATTGCACAAAGCAGAAACTTAACAATCAAGCAAGCGAAAAGCAGCGCTTAAAGAGCAACAGTTCTACCGAGCTCCATGTAAATCATCAAACATTGGAGTATCGAGTTAGTCGAGCTATTGGATCAGACACTGGTAGACGTCAAGAACTCCGCTTTCCCTTTGATTAGTTTTAGCAAAACTTTCAAGGGTAAGTCACCAACAGTTTGATTTATGGATGATAAAATAATGAAAATTTACTCTGGAGAAATGAACTATTATTGACAACTTAAAAATTGGAATTTAAGGGGCGTATAACAAAAAAGCCCGTCCCACATGAGGCATCGGGTAATGAGAGCTATTGAAGTGGTCATAGTTAGACGATAAGAAGTCCATCGTCCATCAATATCGATAATCAGAAGAAAGATTGCAGTTTTCTCACATTTCTCACAAGAAAAAGTCTGGTTTGTGGAAGTGTCTGTCCAAAGACATGGATATACACTTCCTCCCTGCAAAGCTACCAACAACTCAGCAGCATGCGAATTGTGAATTAAACTTGAAAAACTCATTTAAACCGCCCAAGAAGAATACAGTATTCAATAATTTAATTTTTACAGTGAAATTTCGATGAAAAGTGCTTTCGTGATCATAACAACATAAGCCGGTCTTCCCCGACCATCCCGAACCCTAACCCAACAGTTTCGGATATTTCGATTAGGGAGCAATAGCTCAATGCCGATAATTAAGTACCTTAGTCCGATTCCCCTGGAGGGTTGCATTCGTTTCCAATTAGAAATGCGCCATATTTCATTAGTGGATGGAATTCTAAAGCAAAGCAAAGAAACCCTATAAAACCATCGCCTGGTTCAATTTGGTTAGATTTAAAAATTTTATGTTGTAGTTTCACGTGGTATTCGGTCACGCGCGATATTAAGGCACGCAAGCAGGATTCATTATGTTGGTTTTTATCAACCCAATTCCGAGTGCTTTGCGATTACACTTTTCTGATATCCACATTGTTTCGAATGATTGAAACTTCAGGCAGAAGAACGCGCTTTTCTTGACGTGGCATGTGTTGCAGCAGCGCCGACTGGCGACTTGTGTCATATTTAATCAATTCGGCGTACCTTATGGAAGTTTGGTGGGCGGTAAAACGCAGCCGTTAAAGGAAATGTCGTCGACACAAAGCCAGAATAATTAAAAGATTTGTTTTTCACTGGGAATGGTTGGAAAACAAATTTCCATCGTGCGAAGGGGACGCGACCGCTCCAAAAGTTTTAATAGTCTCCAATTCAGTGTTTTGTTGTTTTGCTCGATATTGTTCTGAGGCGCAGACAGTGAAAGGGAAATTCCGTTATGATGGAGATTTTATTTCCACGCGGAAAAAAGAAACTACACAGTCGCGGCGTATAAACCAGTTCAGGTCTGTCCCATCCAGAAATTAAAGTTTCCACGATTAAACGAGCTTCTCCTTCGAATCGGTTTCACCTTTGTGTTGCTGACATTTTAATTTACGGCCAAGTTTTGTTCCACTACATTTACATAGCGTTGAGTGTTACATGGCGAAAACTGCCAGGCCAGCTGGAAACTGAGAAGGGGCGCCATTTGAGAGTGAAATTGCATTTGCTTTAACTTGGTTTAACGCACTAAACATGTTAAATAAGGTGCCTGTAGTGAAATCTCACTTTCATTCAATGAATGTGCGTAAACAGGCCACCAAGACACAGCAGACTGTTTTTTTGACAGTCTGTACTCAAATTGGAAAATTCAATATATGTTAAAACAATCTGTGTATTATTGCAATATCAAATTACCCTACATTTTGCAGCCGGAAAGTTGTGTGGAATTGAATTGTCACCTAATACCGACCCATTAACACTAAAACTCACATTGTCAAGTGGCATACGTTCCCTGTTTAAAGTACTCCCGCTGGAAAAACAGTTGCATATTCAAAAGCAACAAATCGAAAATTAATTACAGAATAGACCGCAATCCCGCTCAATTTGGCTTTGACGGCGAATTTTCAATTACAATTTGTACAGCTACATTGAAATACTTGTGCGGTTTATTCTAGCTTTTTTTTAAATAACTAACTTCTAGCTTTTTTAATCCTAACTGACGCCAAAGTGATTAAATTTACTCAAAAAAATTAGAAAAGCTGAGGGGTATAATATAAACTAATACCCAGAAGACTTATACACATAAAAGGAAAAAAAACCGGAAATATTGTGATGCCTTCCATCTCCACATTGAGCCATGAGGACACACAAAGAGCCATGGATAGACTTATGGTAGGCGTACCACTAAGAGGCAGAAAGATACACGAATTAATTAGACGAAGAACGAAGGTCGTAGATATAGTGGAGAGAGTCACAAACCTGAAGAGAAATTTTGCAGGACATATAGCTCGCCTTTCAGACGACACATGGAATAGCCGAATAATACGTTGGAGACAATGGGAAGGAAAGAGAGGAAGAGGAAGACCAATTATGCGATGGTATGACGACATAAAACGAGTGGCAGGATTTGGATGGACGAGAACAGCACAAAACAGAGAGAACTGGAGGAGAGGAAGGGAGGCCTCTGGCAATAGCCTCAATACTGCGCGCAATAAAAGGCTTGATGATGATGATGATGATGAAGTAATAAAATATGTGAAGATTAAAAACCTGAAAAACAGAAATACTCCGGGAGTGAACGCATCCCCAATGAACTCATAAAATACGGAGGTAAAGAGCTAGCAAAGGACAAAAAACCAATGCGGAGAACTACAGAGGCATAACCCTGCTTTGCACCACTATGAAACTGCTCACCAGCATCGAAAACAAAGATGAACAACAAGGATTTCGGAAGAACAGATTGACAACTGATGCCCTGTTTATTGTGAGACTGGTAAAAGAGAAGGCGATCGAATTCAGCTGCCCTGCTTATGTGTCTCTTATTGACCTAACAAAAGCGCTCGACAAAGTACAGCAGCCCGATATACTGGACATATTGAGAAAGAAACAAATCCCAACATCAACCGTAAACATAATCAGAAATCTGAACACAGGCAACAATGCAAGAATAAACGTAGACCATCAAATAACAAAAGACATACTGACACTAACAGGAATATAACAGGGTGATGGTCTCAGCCCATTCCTTTTTAACCTCGTCAGGGACGAGATTATACACAGTGTGAGAACAATGAACAGGGGATACCTCCTGAACAACCAACCAATCAGCATGGTGTAATATGGGGATGATGATGTAATCGTGGTAGGCAAACACTAAATGTATGACCTTCTCCAAAGAACCAGTAAGGTGTAAAGTCATAATAGACAACAAAACAATAGTCCAGATAATGAGCTTCCGTTCCTTAGGAGCGGACACATCAAGCAGCGACAATCCGATAAAAGACATAAAATCACATGTCAACAAAGCCGCAACAATTTCAGTATGTCTGAGATAAATCATCTGGAAAAGCAGCCACATGCGCATTGACAGTAAGGTGCGGATATATAAGTCCTGTGTTAGACCGGTGCTAACCTATGGTATCGAGACTAGAGCTGACACGACTAAGACAAAGAGCATCCTCAGAACAGCGGCGATGAAAACCTTAAGAAATATTGCAGGGAAGACACTTAGAGACAGGGTGAGAAACAGTGGCATAAAAGAGGCATGCAATGTGGAGGACATAGTGAGGTGGGGGAGGAAAAGAAGAAGATATTGGCGTGACCACATAGACAGAGTGGACCACGAGAGACTAGCATGCATCGCTAAAGACGGAAAACCGGCAGGCCGACGACCGCTAGGAAGACCACCTAAGAGAGCTGGAACTCTATCTCACAGGATAACCAACCGAATTGAGCCTTTACAATTAATAGACCTTAAGGTCTTCTTGAAGTAGAAAAAGAAGAAGAAGTAATAAAATGAAACCACATTTACTATGTTTACACAGGAAATATTTATCAAAATTACACTCGTGCATCAAAATAAGCAGATAATTTTGCATTCGAGCTTGTTGTCTTATAAAAACTTGATTCGTTTTAACGATGGAAATTCGCATTTTCATGGTGTTGATAAATAGACAATTTCTCCATCGCCTTTAGACACAAAATTATTAAATTTGGTAGGCGAAAGAACTAATACTATATTAATATTTGCAAAATATTTATCTTGGAAACTACAGAGCGGTCATAAAAAATCTCACTTGTTTTAAATGGTCCACCCTGTATATTGTTAATGTTATTTATTCAGAATAAGAAAACCTTTCATTTGCCTAAATGCTTCCTATAGCTATCTGTTACAATTCACGAAAAAAAATGATATTTTTCTATATGGCTGCTGTTATGTTTCATAGGTGTACAACAATGTTTCCCATCTTTATGACTTCATTCATTAATTTATTCCAAAAAAATTCCTGGATTTCAGTCAATTTTATTGTTTATTATTTAAAATGTCACAAATACGTTTCGGTGTCTTTCTCCACCATCATCAGTTTGTGTGTATAGTTGTTTCTACCTTCACATTTGACTGGCTATTTTAAATAATAAACAATAAAATTGACTGAAACCCAGGAATTTTTTTTGGAATAAATTGAAGTACAGTCAGGAAAATATACACAACAATTCATTCATTAATGTTCTGTAATCATTCCAGTCACTACTTTAATTTTTTATTGCATATCAAGTCAAATATGTTTTCTATTTCTTCAATTTCTGCAGGTTTCATGTGTCGTCAATATTACACATTTTATTCTTTTTATTGATTCGATTGTTATTTGTGATTTATTTCATAGCTATTTTTAACTGTCTTCTCTTTCATTCTTTTGGTTGCATTCATGTAATATTTTAATGTTTTGTTTATTGTTATAATTGACACAGTTGTGTTTTTAAATGTCTCTCTTACGCAAGCTGTTTTGGACTCTTGTTGCCCTCTATTTTCTATTTAATTGGTGTTTAGCTTTAGTACGTTTTCTGTCTTGTTTATATTTTTCTGAAATCGCAATAATTCACAGCCACTCGCAGAACAAAGGAGTGAAAGAAACGGAAAAATGCAGTCAGAAACGTCCAAAGATAGTGATAACATTTT
The DNA here is from genome assembly GCA_024550625.1 of Dendroctonus valens. Lineage (NCBI taxonomy): Eukaryota > Metazoa > Arthropoda > Insecta > Coleoptera > Curculionidae > Dendroctonus > Dendroctonus valens. The sequence goes on from JAJTJO010000118.1 coordinate 396,945, forward strand.
GGGAACAGATACTAAACTGTAAAGATGGAAGGAATGCGAAGAAAAGTTGCTCGACGACAGATGACCAAATACACCCTCAAGAACGAAAGAAAATATAAGCGAAAAATAGTCTGAACTTACTAACGATGAAAATCAAATAAATAAAGAAGTAAAAAGAATTGAAAACAACCGGTCCAGACAATGTTCAAGCCAAAGTTGTAAAACTGATCTCAGAGCGAGAAGTCGTAGTCTTCAAAACAGTCTACTGTACAGGGACTATTCAAGATATTGTTGCGGCGAGCGCGGAGAAACAAGCTGTAGCGGCACAACAGGATGAATACTGAAAGTTCGAGACAGCCCGCGACGGATTTGGAATAGGGAATGTTCGGATATTGACAGAAGATTCGAGCGTTGCCAAACGGGTATATAAAGCAAACGCGAAACACCCTAGAGTTAGTTAGGTAGCGAACGAGCTATTAAATCAAGGTTAACTGGTAGTGCGATTATTGTTGGTGTAATTCGGGTTGTGTTTATTAAATTGCGTTTACGAACAGAGCGAGTTACTGGATTCTTTCGAACCCCAAAAACGTGATAACATTTTTGATATTCGATTCAATTTCTTCGTCCCTACCAAAGACAACCTGAGCTTGAAATTGTGATGAATACCTATTAATCCGATGTGCCACGTCCCAAAAATATTCCTCACAATAATTCAGACCAGAATTCACTACATTTAAGCCTTGAAGATTGCTCTTCAGGCAGATGATTAAGCCCTGAAAATGACCTAATTAGGCATTATTTACCAATTACCATCACGGTCACTAATAAATGCATTAGTAGATGGCGCATTGAGCAGAACAGAAAGACCTTTACAATCACGAGACAACTTTCCGTGAGTTTACAATCGAGGCTGGAGCTTCCAATACGACATAATACCGGTTCTCCTATGCGGTGGAGACAGTTGGACTCTCAATTCCTCATTAGAAAAGACACTAGTTGTTTTACAAATATACGTGTTAAGCGCCTGATATTAGGAACATAATGCTACCAAATTTCTTATGCAGTTGAGAAAACCTAAAAAAAAAGAACTATCGAAACCAGAGCAGAGAACGTCACAACGAAGCTGCGAAGTGCTGCATTAGAAGCCATGACATTAGAACGCAGTGGGACATACAAGATGTGGTGAGATGGGGCCGCAATAGAACAGAGTGGAGAGACCATAAAGACAGGATGGAGAATACGAGCCTGCCAAAAATTGCGAAAGATGTTCGAAAAGACCTCCTGGAAGACCCCCAATACGATGGTACAACAGCTGGAGCTCGGCGTCTCAACTACGGTTGTAATCGTTGAAGACAAACAGGATGCAATCCTACAAGAAGAAGAAGAAGAAGAAGAAATTGCCGTATACAAGGTGTACTGGATTGGTTGATCAATAATGAGCGGACGTATACAAGATCTTTAAAAAATCCAGTACTTTATATAATTAAGTTTCCGATCTGGATTTCTCACGGTGTATAGACACCTTTGTTTATTTGGTGACACCCTGTATAGACATTCAATATGAGGGGAAAAGTATGAGTTTATCGATACAACATCACGTGTTAAAATAGTGAAGAGCACGCCACATGTAAACATACCGTAGGTCGTATCACTGAATGCCTTTTTCAATGCCTGCTTTTAATTTCCTTTGTAGCTTAAAGAGCTGGAGGCAAACAAGGTGCCTCAGTGTTTTCGCAATTACCCTAAAAGACAAAATTATGGACTTTTATTGTCAATCTTGCTTTTTCTCTTCAATAACTAATAAAGTTAAAATCCAAAGGGTCCGTTTCAGCATGATACAGAGCAGAGTTAAATTGTCAAGTTTCCACTAAGCAAAGGGCAATTAGAGGGCTTCTGCCATAAAATATAAAGCGGAGAAAATTTACACCGTGAAATAAATTTAAAGTTTCTGAGAGGACGTAAAAGAAATTGCTGTACAATTTTTATTAAGTTCCGGATGACATCAAAGAGGTTAAATGAAATATTGTCCTCGAAAGTAGCCCGCTTTGAAGGCAAAGAAAAATAATGAGACCTTTATTAATTGAATAAGTTTTTTAATGTCTGGAAGGGATTACTGAAACGATATTGTAGAAGCTTACGAATGCGTCGCATAAATGTCTGATTACGCTTAAGGTCCATAAGCCGCCTGCGCCGTTGCCATTTCCATTTTACGAATAACAAGGTTTTTTTTTTGTTTTCTTCGCTCCCGATTACCTTCCAGATGGAGCCGACAATTTCTCCTGGAAACTGGTCGACATTGTGTTTGCAGCTTTAATGGAGTGCAGCTTGCCAGTAAAGTGAACTCCGGACAAAACAAGCGCTTAAAAATCGCTAGCAATTTCCCCAGTTCAACCGGAACACGACCATCGTGAAAGTAACGTTCCAACTTTGCAGCTTTCCGCTCTTAATCTTGACGCAAATGTGTCATAAATTGCAATTAGCCCTTTTAAGAAACCGTTTAAAATGCGATTCGTTTCCTTTGACGATAAATAATGCCCGAACTCATTCATTTTTAAAACAAGAAAAGGGGTTAGTAGAAGCATTCCGGGCAGCTGCTGCTGATGTTCGCTCCGAGCTTATAATTGACTTTTAAATATGCCTTCACTTGGAGGGGTGTACATTGTAAATATTAAATTCCTTCAAATCGATTCTGCCGATATAAATCGGTTCTCTCAAAGCGATGCTAATCCGCCAACATCAAACGACTGCGCCTTATAAGAGGGTATCTTTTCAGTCCGGCATTCTTGCCGGAGGCCCACTATTTCTTCCCCATCGCCCGCACATAAAATGGCCACGACTCCAGGAAGGACTTAACGAAGGACCAAAGCCTATACGAGCAACCTTCTGACCTCGGGGCTCTATTTGCATATAATGCACGTTGACAAATATGTTATATCGGAAAAATTCCGTGCCTTCACAGACTGAACCAACAACTTCTCGAACTATCCGCTCAATGGGCGAAGTTTGCTTTGATCGCACGTGCATCGCTCCTTTTGATTGGCCCGCTTGGATCTATCATTCGGACCGGTAGCTTGTTTAGAATTTTCTATTGGAACAGAGACTTGAGCTGAACGATGTTGACTGTCAGTGAACACAGACGTTTTCTTCGAACGATCGACTTAATATTCGAGCGCGTTTCCAACGTGCTTTAGTGTAATTTTCAAAATAATGACTAGGCCTTGACTAAGACTAAACCTATATTCAGAAGAATGAGGCCAATTTTTAGTAGTCTTGAAGGTTTGTTTAACAAATGCATCATGAAGACTAGCTGGTCGGTGACGTGACAATCACGTGAAAAAGACGTGGGTCAAAAATTGTAATCTAGTCACGTGATATCGACGTGATTATCACCGATTAGCGACAAGCGATGTTCACGGATGGCGCGAAATTTTCAAGAAGTAAAGAAAGGACTTCTTCACTGCTGCCTTTGACTTGCTGTGCCTGTTGTTCTAATGTGTTTAGCAAATCTGTATGATACGTGTGCGATAATATTAAACGCAATATTACAATATAAATGTTTCAAAAAGCAAATCTATTTTACGTTGAATACAATAAACCCTTTTTGAAATCTAGGTTTATTTAGTCTTAGATTTAGATATCTTTTCACAAACTCTTGCTGGTTGGTAGTAGAGTATTTCGATAAAATTGTCCTCTATGTTACGTCTTTCGTTTGTCGATGCTTGCATTTCTAAGCTTGAAAAGTCTTCGAAAGCATAAGAAATCACGTATTACTGACGGCTCTCACAAACGAAATTGTCACATGTGTGACGTGATAATCACGCGTCAATCGTACCACGTCTACTTATAGACCTGCCGGGCCACAAGAAGTTGGCCACCGGGCCTTATTCGGAGAAACTGACAAAATTGTCGACAAAGTATCAGTTATAACATATGCAATTTCCAGATGAGGACTGTCCTGAGCGTTAAGTGCATAAGTTGAAATTCTGCGCCCAACTAGTATGACTTTCTCTTCCCTGTTTTCGATATATTTCTTATTCGAGTCAGTTTGGTTTCTGGTAGTAGTAGTAAACATCTTTATTTCTAAAAAAGGCTATCGACCTATCGGTCTATCTGCCCTTGTTTAATACATGTAGTCCTAGTCTAAATAAAAAAAACAAAGATAAAAATTCTCTTATTCTTGGTTAATAATCTTATTAAATAAACTTTCCAATTCTAAAGACAAGAAAAAATGATTTTATTGTCCAGTAGTCAGTTGCGTTTGTAAGTGTTCGAGTAGCGTTGATGTAGGGAAACGGAAGCGGGATTGTCTGGTTGGTTTTGTAAGACAAAGGGGATTCAGTATGGTCCAGTTGTAGGGGTTGTTGTCCATTTTGTCTGTAGGTGTATGAGTTTTTCTGAAATCTTTGTCATGTTTGTGCGTTCGTATAGTAGTTGGGTGGAGGGTGTTGAACTGTATTTTCCTCCAATTTCTACATTTTTTGCACAAACGAACGATATTGAAAAAAGAATGGAACCACAGAATGGAACCCCGGAATTCACTCTATGGCGTTTAAAACAACGACCCAATGGAAGAAAGAAAGTCCTCTCGTGTAAGTTGAGCAAATGTTTGCACAAGGGAGCATTTTATAGCAAATCTTTCCATCAGGAATGCAGACTAGGAATAAGGTGAAACCATCGACTACAGGTACTCGAAACGCCGAAGCCCTGACCAATCTTGGAAAGCCATAAAAATGACCACTAAACACAATATGAAGATATTCATTGCCCTTTGCAGGTAATCAATGCTGAAATTGTTCAAAAAAGATTGGGCGGAGTTGACCGCTAAAACCTTTTCAATAAGCACTTGTGGGGGCATAGAAGAAACGCATTTGAATCGACTTTTACCGAAGCAAAAGGGAAGAAAATTAGAGAACCTGTAGAACGATCACTCGAACAGTTCAGTGAAGAACAGTCGTCTGGCCTGTGTGTATGATATTTTTCAGCAAGAAGACTGAAAATTACGAAAATGTTCCGAAAAAGCATGTTTTTACATCATTTTCATCAGGAACGCATAAATGGACAGTAGAAGCAACACTCGAAAGGTACCTACCCCTAAACAGACTGGACTCCCTGTCGTGAAGGTTCTTAAGCCTGATTTCATTGATGCCGATTGTTCTAATGCCGATTGATTGTGGCTGGGTTGGGTTCGCAGTTTTCATTGGCCAAAGCAATTTTAACCCCAGTCCCACTGTTGCAAAAAAAAGATGGGAAGGGTTTAGACCACAAAGGTTTACTATTTTCAACTTTTAGAGGAATAGAAATAGAACAGAAATAGATTAGTGGTGAAGCACCTGAATAGAGAAAAACAATGTTTTACAAAGAAAAAACAAAATTGATTGAGCCTAAATTGTTTGCTTGGTACAATAATTCTGTTTGCACGTTATTATTTTAACAACGTTTCATGGATTCATTTTAATTTTGCTCTCCACAGTTTGAAATCTGAAAAAATACAGCAAACACCATCCATTTTAACTCCTTTAAATTTTGATGTTTTGAAAGACAAAGATGTGATGGTTTTATGAAAGTTTCTAGCAAATCTTTTGACTTTTTCCACAAATAATAAAAACATAAAACAGGGTTTTTCAGAAGCGCGCCCCAGATTCGTGGAATATGTCCATGAACATTTTCCTTCAGCTATTCTATCAAAATTTTCAAAAAATAAAAACATAACATGCAAAGAAAGTGAGCAAGTTAAATATTGCAAATACAGGCTTCATGATTAACGTTCTCTAAGCATGACAATCAATATAAATCTGAATATAATAAACTAAAAAAGAATATGACAATATTTTGAGAGCAGTAATGTCTGAAGAATGTGACAAGCGGGTAAAAAATTCTGATAATAAGAGAAAGTGCATGTGGACAGCATGTAACAAAATTTCAGGCAAAAACAAAGACAATTCTAGCATAAAAATAAATGGTGATCCAAAACAAACAATACAGAAAATAAATAATTATAACAATTACATATTGTCAATGGTCCCTGAATTGTTAAGTGTGAATAATTTGTGATTTTAAGACCGGTCACAATGAGACGTGTGAATATGCGAAAAAAATAAAAAATAAGCATAGCGTTATTTTTCAGCTCATAAAAGTAATTTTAGAAAACATCGACAAAGATGGTTTGGTAATGGGCATATATATTTCTAGACTTATCAAAGCATCAACTCAGTTAACAGTTTTTCTGAAAAGTTACTTTTTACTTGAAAAGGTTTATTGAAAAATGCCATTTTCTCCGAAATGTTTTGTTTCGGAAAATATGCTTGACAAAACAATGGAAATAGGACTGTGACAGGCATCATTGAAGGGACTAACTGGAAATGGTCATTATGTTTTAACCATGTTGCCACGTTTATATATCTGTTTTCTTAAGGCGATCTCGTTTTTGTAGCTGTTAAACTGATTTATAAGTTCAAATTCACATTTCTCTTAATCCAAAGGCAAGTCGTGCTCAATTTCATAGTGTTTAATTACTTCTGGTTCAAAATGTGATTTAAAACTGCCCAAAACACATTGATTATTGAGTTTTCTTCTGGACTCGGTTATTTGACTATGAACTTTTCTTTGATGAAACTCAAATTTGTTTTTATAAGTAAGTAAGTTTGCTCCACTTTTACACTTAAATTGGCGATTGCTCGTATTCATAACTTTACTTTTGGAGAGGAAATTTCCATTCTCAGCCGGTTATTCTCAAGCAAGATCTGTTATAAGAAACTGATAATGAAAAATATGAAACTGAAAAACTGTTAGGTGAGGATACAAAGAAATATCATACAGGTTGTAAAACAATGTGTAATACTAATAGATCCTTTCATTGCATACGCGAAATTACAATGTAAATGCAACGTTTTTTAAAAGAATGAGCCCCTGTCGCTAAGCTCGTAACTTTTAATCAATATCAAAAATGAAAATGCAAAAATCTGCTGATTTTCCGGAAAAGTTGCAAACTGTGGGGCTAATTCTCAAGCAAACTAGTCAAATACGCCGAGTGAGAGCAATCAAGCTCGGCGCCCGCATGTATGATCAAAGTGATGCCCTCCGCCCCGATTGAAAAGCCCGCAAACTTTTCTGCTTAAACTATAAATTAAACGAGAGGCCGCCGCACTCTCGAGTATTTGTCATGATTAGAGTGCAACGGCATAAATGCAGCTTAAGGTGACCAGGAGGTGTTAGAAGTTGGCGTACAACTTCGGACCGCTGGCTCGTTTAGAAGTTTAGTGCCGGCGCGCAATGGATGTGTTAGTTTAGTGCCGATTTATCTTCCCGTTTACCTTGCAAGGTGCGAAATACAACCTCGAAATGAACCGGAGGGACTTTGAGGGGGTCAAGTATGTGGCAAGTTTTGTCATCAGGGACGGAAAATGGACGTTGTGTGGTGGTGAATGGGAATAACACTTGGTTTGTTCCGCAACTCCTTTTGGAAACTTTGCGAAGAACGCAGCAATGGTGGAGTCGTTTAGGAAAAGGGTGACATGACTTCTCCAAAGCTGTAGGTTTTAAGAGCTGTAATGGAACGTTAAATAGACGTTCTACTAGGACTGTTTTTGGGCTGAAAGACATCAAAAACCAATAGTTAAAAAAAAGAGAAGAAGTGGGTGTACACTTTGAATACTCTTCAATGAAACTAGCTTCTTATTTTGTGTCTATCTAACTCAAGAGGTCTTTTTATATCATCAAATTTAATTTCAGGCCAAGCGCTTTCGACAATCACGTCATCATCATGGCCTTAGTCAAGAGTCTTGCACAAGCAACATCCTCAAGAGCACCGAATAAAAATGTCAAATAGAGAAAAGCAGCCAAAATTTGTTTGTCTGTTTCTAAACGTTTGGTTGTCTCTTAAAATTTACAAAAGTTTTACCGCTTTTCACTGTTTTGTTCGATGCTCTTGCGGATGTTTAGGGCTCAAGTTCAAGTTTGGAGTCCAAATTCAGACTTGGGGCTCATATCAAGGTTTCCCAAGTTCCAGCGAAAGTTTATATCTAATTTTATTTTGACTAAGTTTGCTGAAGTTGGCAAAGGGAAGAAAACTAGGGATGGAAGAAAGTCAAGAACAAGTCCCTGCACGATCGGAAATTTTCCTGTTTAATCTAGAATTGGTGGCGTGAACTCATACCGTGCATAATCTGCTAGCGCAAAGGTTGTTAATGGCTTCAAATTTCTTAAAGTATTTAAGGAGAATAAACTCGGATAGTGTTATGCTTTTGAGCATAAAATCTTCCATAAGTACCCATCAGACAGGTTCTAGATTAAGAAAAGCTCACCGGGTAAAGTTGGCTCTCACAGTCCCCTGACTATCTGAAGCAAGTCTCACCACACAGGCTTAGCTTACAAATCCCACATGAAAAATTTTGTACTTTTCTAACACTTTTCTACTTATACTTACTAAATTCATACAGGTTTCATTTATAAACTAAGCCCCACTGGTGAGGATTGCTAGATCCGAAATTAGTCTTGTGAGTCAAATACTTGTGCTTATACCATGGATTTATGTCTGAACAATCAGTCAAAAACTATTTGCAATCCCTTACTAGTCGTCTCTTCCTAGAATCTTAATATTGTATGGCGACTTGCTTGACTCGCCTCGTTATAAAATAATCCGTAGCGGCAACGTTGGCAATGAGATGACTACTGATAAGTTCGAGACAGCTCGACAGATTAGAATAGGGAATGTTCCATAATTGAACCAGAATATTCGAGTGTTGCCCAAACGGCTATATAAAGTAAGCGCGACGCCCATAGTTAAGTTAGCCTAGTGATCGAGCTATTGAATCAAGGCTAATATAGTACGAACGAGTATTGTTGGTTCTAATTTCGCTTTGTGGTCAATATATTGTTTACAAAAAACCAGACGAGTTATAACCCCGAAAACGTAACCAATAAGTCATGTAATTCACTTTTTCAGACTATTCGTAGTGCCATGCTCTGTAGTCAAGTAAGAAATTAGTCCATGCTCTAGAGTGGCTAAATAATCATAAGCTTTCGAAAATTGTGTGATCAAAATAATAAAAGCATTGGCAGAAATCAAGCCCATTTAGAATAATTTAGTCATGCTATCGCAAAGCGAAATAGGGAGAGCAATTGTCAAGAAAAGAGATTTGAACACAGATCTAAAAACGCTTACGCGAACGCTCGCGCGATCAGAACAGTGTAAGCGTTCAAGCAAACCACTTCTGAAGATGCAAGCCACACGTGCTTGGGAAACGTCAAGAAGAAATTCTACCGAACGACGGCCTAAAAACCCGAAAAACCCACTTGTTTCAGATCTAAAAATGTCAGCAACTTTGCGGATTCGTTTCGTTAAAACCAATCTCATCGCTCAATACATTTTAGTGTAATTTTTAAGTCATGCTTCTGGTGATTTTCAGGGCCTTGATTTGAAGATTTTCAAGCCTGAATTAAATAAATGACGATAATTCTGCAATCAACGATAAAGAATCCCCAGTTTGTTAAAAAAATATTATAACAATGTCATCACAAAACAGAGCAGAAAAAGTAAACATCATTCATCCGATTCAAGACTACCTTAAAATACCTTTACCTTAAAATTTCGTCATGCTTTTAGCATGGTGGTAAAGTAATGGGTAAATAATACTGTTACGAAATTAAAAAAAAGAATGCCTGATGTTGAAGGTCCTGAATTGAAGAATTTTAAACCTCAAATAGATCATTTTTAATATGACTGCAACTTTCTTGAGAAAATAGTTCAGTTCTATAACAAGCCAAGATGAAAAATGAGTCCTCCTGAAGCGGTCTCATCATAAACCCGCGATTTTCGTGACTTTGCCATGCTCTGAGTGTGCATTTTTTAACTGAAAAGAAGAAAAAAAACATAAATTTGAAAAAAAATGGCTTGACAAGTTTTGAACCTCAGTTAGATTTTGAATGATTTAACTGCACCGAATTTTAGAAAACCGTTAAAAGCATGATAACAGTTGTAGGGGATTCAACCAGGAGTTTGGCTTACATTCCACTCAGTCGAAGACTGTCGGTTTTCAGAACTTTGCCATGCTCTTAGCCTGTGGACGATACGATTAATCTAAAATTACTTTCAAAGGATTTCCGACACAGAATGTTTGATCTTGATAATATTTAACGGTAAAAATGCAACTAACTTTGAGAATCGTTAGAGAATAGAAGGTTAGGAACAATAAGTGGCCAAGAAGCTAATTATTACCAAAAATCTATATCGCAAATTTTTATTTTTTTCATTATTGTACATTTTTCATTTATTTCTCTAGTATTTTGCTACATTTTCCCAGTTTTTTGTTGCGAATGATAGTTTACAGTTTTAACTGCGCTTTCACTGCGATTCCTCGTAATTAATTTTTTTACCGATTTACTTTCCTTTCTTCCTGTTCTGTTTTAACCTTTCCTGATTCTTAGGTGTCTTTCCTGATTCTAAGAATCAGGAAAGGTTAAAACAGAACAGGAAGAAAGGAAAGTAAATCGGTAAAAAAATTAATTACGAGGAATCGCAGTGAAAGCGCAGTTAAAACTGTAAACTATCATTCGCAACAAAAAACTGGGAAAATGTAGCAAAATACTAGAGAAATAAATGAAAAATGTACAATAATGAAACAAATAAAAATTTGCGATATAGATTTTTGGTAATAATTAGCTTCTTGGCCCCTTATTGTTCCTAACCTTCTATTCTCAACGATTCTAACGATTCTCAAAGTTAGTTGAATTTTTACCGTTTTGAAATTCTTGCATGTTTTTTTTGTTTCTTTATTCACGTATAATGTGACATGCCTAATAATTGCCCCTGTTTTCACGCTCAACTTCTGCATTTTCTTTTTCATTAATGATGGCCCTTAATTACTTTACACAAGTTTGCCTCTAATTTTGTTGTGCTCCCGTACTTTACTGTTCAATTTACTGCGCGCATTTGAGTTAATTTTCTTCATTTTATCATTTTCCTCTAAAATTTACTTCTCGTTTTTTGTTATCTGTTTTTGTTCCTCCTGTAGTTTATTTAATTTGTTTCTCTGCCCTTTCATCATCGTTCTGTTTTTTTTTGGGTAAGCTGATCAACTTTCTTTGTTGGAATTTAGTCCCATTTGGTCTTTTTCGTGTTCAAGATATTGTGCTTATGCTGCCTTCCTTACTTCAAATTCACCGTTTCCTGCTCTTCCTTCTCTGTACGGTTTTGTATTTTCTCTAATTTATGCGCTTTCCTTCTTGGTCCGTTCTGTCGGTGCTTGTGCCTCGCTTGTCCTGTCAATTTGTTCCTTTGTTTTAACTTATGCGTCTAGTCCAATTCCATTTATGTGCCTCTCACTTGATTTCAACTCATTGTTAATCAAAATAAAAAAACTAACTCACAAACTCTCTGTTTCCAAGAAAGTTTCTCGTTGCTCTGAGCATGTGAATAAACCGAGAAATCCACAATGCTTCCAAGAGATTTAAAACCGTTGGTGTGCAATATTAACAGTCTTCAAGAAGACTTTTCGTTCGTCGTCAGATAATTGGCTATAAAACTTTAACCAACTTTAAACTGATGGGTTAAAAGCACTGTAATAATGACAGCGATCAATAGAAGCTATTAGATGAAAAATGATTCACTATTACACAGCATCATCTCCATAAACTCATAAGGTAAATTCCCGGGCTGCAGCAGACAGTTATTATCGGTAAGCGTAATGAAATAGATCACAGATGTTTAGCAGCTTCGGGATGGCGGATATATTATTAAGAAAAATTGCATCTGAAGAGGGCTAGATTACGGAAATATATGTGAAGTAAGGAGGGCATAAATCGTAGTTAACCGAGGCGACCACGACGAAGAGCGGCATAAAATTGGGAAAGTTGCCGTTTCGCTTCTGGTTGGCCCGTTTCTCGCCGATGACAAATCTAAAACAATAAGCTTTGAATGGATATTTACGCGAAAACTGTTATTGCTTTTAGCTCGTTTTTCGGCCGGAATTGTAGTTTATTGACTGGGGGGCAGGAAGTGAAAAGGAAAATAATCGCCACTGCCGAATCGGCGTCTCTAGAAAGAATTATTGGCCGAGGGAATTAGAGCAACAGCGTAAACTTGTGCGGAAGTCATTAGTAAGCTGGCATTTCTTGACCTCCTTGAATTGATTTAATGGGAGCGAATTAAGCCGCGGCTTTAAAATCACTACCAGATATGGCTGGCATGCCGTTTCGCAAAGAGCACGTCTGGAGGCATCCAATAAAGATATATTACATCTAGCTGCATATGACTTGAGTGAAGTTATTTAAATGGAAACTCTCAGGCTCGGCGCAATATTCCCCTAACTAGACTGTTATTATCCTGTTGAAAAGTAGTGCAGGAGTGGCGAAAACTTCAGTACCGAGCACAATAGAGATTAGATTTCGGCAACTTCGCACACGCATGGAGAGGAAAAAATAAAAATCCCCCTGCCTCGTACGTTTTATCCGTGGCTCTTTCGCAACTCCTCCACTTTAGCATAACCTAGTTGATAAATTTTCAATAAAACTTGGGCACATATCACTGGAACTGACGTCAATAGCTATTTAAATGTTGACTTTCAATTTTCTGAGGCTGTAACGATGCTTTTCAAAAGATATTTTCCTCGAATAACTTTAAAGCGAATAACTCACTGGCGGTGCGGCAAAAACAAATATAAATTCCATGTTTTCGATTACACGGCTCTGTCGTGTAATGAGTTTTTCATCGAAGATGTCTAAGGGCGCGGTTTGCTCAGGTTTAGCAAATTTCATTCACCCTATTACGATGTCAAGGGGCCTTTAGCTGTACTCACCTTAAAGTAGGAGTTGCCTTGAAAGTACGCTTATGAGCCGTGCTTTTTTTTAACATTTGACAAATAAATCCTAATTGCTTGACGAGATATAAAATTTATAAATAGATTTTTTTACACCCTTGAACGAAATGAATGGATTTGAATTCAATGAAAACACGTAGGCCCAGACACTAAAGTGATGAGAGTGACAATAGAGTCAAAGAATAGAGCTAATCTGCGATACCTAGGGGGCTATGGAGTCTGTGCATTTTGAACTTTTGTTTTATCAAGGTTCTTGCTTAATTGCCTGATTTACCTGCTTTATTTATGGCTTTTTCTCGTTTGTCTTTCTTCTTAATGTGCTTTTCTTCTCATCCCCTTCATTCACTCATCCTTCGGTTGTCTGCCTCATTTGTTCATTATTTGCTTAATTGTGTTTTTTTACTTTAGCTCAGGCCAAAGAAACGCAGTCACACTTTTACCTTTTCCTTTAATTTTTATTCCCTGATTTCTTTCAGCACTTGCCCTTTTACCCCTTTTAATCGCTCTAACAAATGTTTTCTAGTCAAACTTAGGGTAAAACAGGGAGAGATGACACGACACATACTAAAGGTCTATTCTTGCTGCTCAGAAAAAATCGTGGCCAAAGTGCTGTAGACTTTCAAGATATTTGGTTGGTGAGGACTGCAGAACTTTGCAAGATATTTAGTTTGAACTAATGTTCGCCAGATATCTGTTAAAAACCGATGTCAGTCGCATTAGGCATAAAGTGGCGTTATTGAAGAAGCTGTATTCACAGCGCATAAACCATCTCTCGTGATATATCGTAACGTAAAGAGGTGCGTCATCTATCCCATAAGTTTGGGACAGGCTCAAGTTTTTCATAATTCTTAGGTCCAAATTTCCAACATTTTACACCGTTCGGAAGATTACAAGAGGGCAATGGACACAGGAGGACTTGAAGAGAGCTGTGGAAGCTGTACTCAAAACAAGGTCCCCATCAGACAAGCCGCTCGCACCCATAACATTCCTGATAGGACACTACGTGCACGCTTAGCAAAACAACAATTTATCAAAGGAAATAGTATGGGCTGAGCATCCTTTTTGGGCGAAACTGAAGTAAGAAAGCTGTGTAACCACATTCAAAAGTTGCAAGAGTCTGGTGTTGCACCTACGTCCAAACATTTGTGTTTCTAACATCAAATAACATAAACCAAAGTTCCAAAAGTGTGGCAGAAGAACCCAGACCTTCGACAAGTTATGCTTCTTCGGTTGTTCCGGATGATTGGACACCTAGAAAAATTCTGGCTGATATTTCGCCAGTTACAGTCCTTACAACCAACAAACAAACCAAGCGAAGGAAACCCTCCGCACAAAATTTAGCTGATTCAATATTTATTGCAGATAAGAAACATAAGAGATTGAACAGAGAAAAAGAAAAAAGCCGTAAGTAAAATAACATGTCAAACAAATCAATTAGAAAAACTAGAAAAAAAAGAAGACAGACCAAAACATCCCCAAGGAATTGGAGACAAAAAAGCTTGCTAGAATAAACTCCGCAAAACGACGTTTGGTTAGTTCTTCGTCTGAAGAAGATGGCTCGTTTTCAGCAAACGATTCCACAGACGACGGAACTTTCGACGAAAATGAATGCATAGGATGTTTGGCGTGCATCCTTTAAAAACCACTGCATGCCGTGTGGGAAGAAAACAGTTGCCGAAAACTAACAATGTTAACAACCCAAACTAACCCAAGGTGTCGTCTCACCCACGAGGTGCGGGAGAGATTGCCAAATACAGAATTTTGGTTTTTTATTTCTTTTGCAAAAAATGTTTGAGTTTATAATCCTGTTGATGCTATGCAATAAAAGTTTAATGCCTAAACAGTTATTTATGATTTTAGGATCACGTTCAGTCCTTAAAAAGAAGACATTTGGCGCGTTTTCCAAAACATGCGTCATCTCTCTATGTTTTACCCGATCATTTCTCCTGTCGGTATTGAATTTTTTTTCTATGGTTTTGCTATTTCTTTCTAAGCGTCTTATTTTATTTCTTTAATTTCAAACGTTTTGTCATTTACTTCAACTACTTCTTATTTCGTTCTTCGGTTTTCGCTGTGTGGCTTGCGTCTTATTATCTATTGCGATTCAGGCAAACACGTTAGAAACGCACTCAAAACTATTTTCTCCACGTTAGAAACAGCAAGTCGCAAAAAAACTAATTATTACGAAAAATTTATATCGCAACTTTTTTATTTGTCTCATTATTGCACGTTTTTTCCTTTATTTCTCTCATATTTTGCTACACTTTCCCAGTTTTTTGTTGCTAACGTTAGTTTACGTTTTTACTGCGTTTTCGCTGCGATTCCTCGTAATTCAAAGTTCTTTTTTACTGATTTACTTTTAGGCTAGTGCCGATACGAATTTTAATCTGAAAAACCGTTTTCAACCCCTAAACTGCATCTCCATTTCACCATTTTCAGTGTTTTTCTGTTTAAATTAAATATTTTCTTAAAGTTGGAACCTCAACAACATTTTCCACCTGGTCCTTGCCTGTTATTACGGCCTATTTCCGTCCTTCCTCTTCTGTTTTTTTCTTTCCTGTTTCTTGGCGAATCTTGGCTTGTTTGCTTGGTGCTTTATTCAGGTATAAAATGAGGTAACTAAAAATTTTCTCTGTTTTCACGTTCAACTTCTGAATTTTCTGTTTGATTAATGATGGGGCTTAATTACTTTTCGTAATTTTGCGTCAAATTTTGTTGTGCTCCCGTAGTTTATTGTGCAAATTACTACATTTTTCTCTGTGCTTTTCTTCATGTTTTTATCTGCTCTTGTAGTTTACTTAATTTTTTGCTCTGACGTTTCATCATCGTTCTGTTTTCTTGTTAAGCTGACCAACTTTCTTTGTCGCAATTTACTGCATTTATGATTGTATCCCAAATTGAACTAAGCGTCTTAGTTGGTCTTTGTCTTGTTCAAGATCTTGCGCTTATTTATGGTGTCTTTCTTAGTTCAAGTTCACATTTCCTGTTCTTACTTCTCCGTACAGATTTGTATTTTCTCTAATTTATGCGCTTTTCTTCTTGATCCGTTCTGTCGTTTCCTGTCTCTCGCTTGTCCCTATCAATGTATTCCTTTATGTTTTTACTTATGCGTCACTCGTTGTTAATCTACTGTTGTGTTCAAGAATGGTTTTTGTACATTTGTGAAAAAAAAACTAAAATTCCTCATTACCAGATGGAAACAACAAATTGAGCAAAAAGAGATTATCGAGAGGAAAGGAGGAATTTCTAATAAAGCAGAGTTACCAAACAACGGAGCGATGTCAACATAATTCAGAAAGAGACGAATATAAAAAACAGAGCTTATGTGGGATGAACGTGACACTAATTAATAAAATTCTTCATGAAATGTTCCAAACTATCATGACAACAAAGCAAACAAATCTTGAGAATTCAACGTTGAGTTTCATTACAAATACCGTTGCAGATTAACCCCATAGTTTCTATTCTTTCTAGCATTCTCAATTCGCCTGTTTCTCAGCTGAAGGAGTTTTCCATAGAGCATGAAAAGTTCAAGTTGCTCCCTCGCATAGGTTAAAGGTTTCCACTTTTAAATTACAAGTTGTAGTTGCATGGAAAACTAAATTTTCAGTAAAAATTAAATTTTTAAATATAGAATCCGTAAATCATAGGAATGTTCAATTAATTGACATACTTTTGGTGTTCATTGACAACATCCAGTGCCTAGAATTCCGGGCATATTTTGACCACTCTACACGCACCAATTACAAAATTAATACAACTGCTCTGCTAAACATGACCTCTGGTTGGTCATGCTTACTGCTATGCGCTCCTATTCCAGAAACCAGAAACTAATAAGTCCTGTTGTCCAAAAAATAGTATCAAAGTCGGAAACTTTGTATGCAAGAACATGCCGATCGCTTAATTAGGAATGGAACTTTCCATCTTCAAATAGACACTAAACCCACACTTAACAGTGCAAAGGTAAAAAATCAACCACAAAAGAAATGAGATCGGGATGTTGTTTTCCATATAAATGGAAAACCCGGAGCGAGCGTCAACCAGGTAGGAGCGAGCGGAGCGCAATTCGAAAGTTTAAAATCGTGGAAACAAAGGCCGTTAACGAATCTCGAGCCCTCCTTCCGGCCCATAGGACTATCTAATTCCACTTCCAAGCGAATTAAAAGACAAATATTCAAAACCGTTTGGAATTATATGTATACAGAATACTTCATCTGTAAATAAATTTCCCCTTTGAAAGTAAACTTCCCGCAGCCCTGGAAGTGCTCTCGAAGACTCGAAACTTTCCACTCAGTGGGAATTAAGATATCACTGAATAAAGCCATCGCTGAATGGAGAGGGCGAAAGGTGAGTGAAAACTTTATAACAGAACTATATTTTGAAAACAACCAAATATTAATTAGGGAACTTTCGCTATAGAAACGAGAAGGACGGCAAGGGTTGAACGCTAAAACCCCCAGATTGCGATCGAAGTTTAAGTAAATTTCGAGCTTTCGCGAAACCCGCATGCTGGTGTTTCCACTGGGCGGCGAAACTTTCCGCACAAAAACTGGCCCTCATTCGAACTATTTTTCCATTGCAACTTTGCCGGCTTGAAACTTACCAAACTTCACCGTCGTTTAGACGAATATTTAATTACGCTGCTGGATTTTCAGATGAACAATTCAACATAAACCTGCTTGGGATTTTTTAAATACTGCAAGACAAATAGGTGCCGGTGCTTAGCTAAGGTTTTTGAAGAGTTTTTGAGGTGAACGAGCAATATCCTATTAATAATAAATATACATATACGATGCTCGTTAAATTGCCTTTACCAATAACTAATTGGGTTCGTCCACTTTTTCCTTCATCTGCGCTTCACACAAAATGAATGTGATGAAAGAAGAAAACTAACACAAGAGTTTACACGATGATGACTTCCAACAATAATTAGCCACAGAGAGAGGCGTGTTATTTTTTTTAATTTCAATAAAACTATCATCAAAAACCCTTTTTGGCCCATCACCTCTGCACAGGGATTCAACAGCTTTAGCTTAAATTAGTTCGGGACTCTCTATGCGATCCTTCTCTGTCAAATAATGCCCCTACACGTAACTGATTAAAGCAGTTTAATACCTGATTCCTCCTGATCCCACATATCGTTATCACTAATCAGCGTCTGACAGTCACAGCAACGGCACACCATCAACATCAACCACACTTTCAACATCATCATGATCATGATCCGTGCCACAAAAAAAATAAAAAATTTGTAAAAAAATTAATCACCCACACGACCCGGGAAAATACGTTTCACGCGTGAAATGCCGGCGAACTTTTCGGCGTTTCCTGCGAGCTTCAAACCAACCCCTGCCGTTTGCAGTTCGGTTACTGACGCCACACATTCTGGCTGGTTAAGGGAGGAAACCCCTGCCGAGCAGCCGCGAGCCGTTCCGAACCCGGAATCGGTTGCGCTCATCTCACCTGGAATCCTTTGGTGATCATCAATCCACTGAGGAATAAGCGCCACTAAACTGATACACTATTTCCTGCAACTTAGAAATGCGATTGTTTCGGCTAGGATTATGAGCGGGAATTGGCAACAATTACCATAATTCACGCCTCCTCTACCCTAAAGCAATTGTCAGCTCTGCAACAGCCATATGTGAAAAACAAAATGAGGTATTAAATCCAAATTAAAATTTCATCAATGGGTTTTTTTCTTGAAAATAACCCTAAAAAGTATATTAGGTTTTATCGACAAACAATGTTTTTTTATCTGATCGCGAAATTTCCATAAGGAAAACAAACACATTGCGTCTGGCACAAAAAAAACGGCGCTGAAGCTGGCAGGAAAAGTTGAGTAGAAAATGGAGAGCCTGTCGGGCAAACAGGGCTAATGGAATCTTGGTAACTAGAGAAAACCGTAAATAGAGGAATATTTACATACACTTTCGCGGCACCCGGGGCTTCGAAATAAGAAATATGGCCCGTTATTGGCTGCCCACTCCGATGGAGGCCGTTAAGAGTTTGACAGAGTATAAATTACCATAGTTGGCTCAACACTCGCAGCCGCCATCAACTCACATTGATTATTTACAAACAATCGAGATGCTGAATCAACTTTCGTTCTATCGCTAAGTGACTTCATTTGCACTTGGATGTGAGGGAAATATTAATTAACCGGTAAGTGGGCGGGGCTTAAAGGGATTTGCTCCAAAACCTTCAAAACACATTGATTTGTTAATTCGTACCTTGTTTAATGCAAGGAGGTGACTATTATTTGAATTTTTTAGAGTGGCCCACAAGTGCGCGAGGCTTCACTAGAGTTAGAGAAAGTGAGGAGAGTGAGTTGCAAGCAGCAGAAAAATAAATCTGCTGTTATTTTACAAATGCAGAATGTGTTGTGTGATCATCAACGGTTACTAACAGATTTTGGATTACGCCTTAAGGATATCCTCAGATCCCCACTAACAGAAGAGACTGGGGAAAAGAGAGGCGGAAACCTTCAGGTGTAAAATCATACCACTCATAAAAATTGCAATGATCAAGTGGAAGAAGCGTGGGAGAGTCCCAAGAAGAGTTTTCTGAATACCCGTTAAAATACCAGAAAGTGTAGAGAGAAACCGCTGAAGATGGTCCCCGGGATGAAGCTATACAAGATCATTAATTTAGAATGGAAAATCGGGAAACTGACACGTCAAATGGTGGCCATTGGGGCAAGGATGCCCTATCGGAAAGTTCGTTCTTATTTTCAAAGATACAGGGTGGTCATTACTATGGATCAATAACGACCTTTTTGCCAGACCGTTGTGGTTTTTTTTGGTAAAACATATTGGGATTGGCTCTGATTTTGTTGCCAACGATTTGTATTATTTGCCACAATTCTTCCCGCGATGCAATAGGATCTTTGTAAACTCTATCATTCATTTGAGACCAAATGGAGAAACCCAGAGGATTAAGTCCGGACTTCTGGACGGGTGGCCAGGCGAGAACGCTCCCACGACCAATCCAACGATTTGGAAAAGTTCCATCTACAAACGTTCGCACCAGCCGAGAAAAATGTGATAGAGCTTCATCTCGCGTAAACCACAT
The DNA here is from genome assembly GCA_024550625.1 of Dendroctonus valens. Taxonomy (NCBI): domain Eukaryota; kingdom Metazoa; phylum Arthropoda; class Insecta; order Coleoptera; family Curculionidae; genus Dendroctonus; species Dendroctonus valens. The sequence goes on from JAJTJO010000118.1 coordinate 416,810, forward strand.
TTTTGTCCTTCAATCAAGTCTTAGGCAGACAGACCAATAGGTGCGCTTTTAAGACAAACCCAGAGGAAACGGAAATTATGATTGGCGATAGTTGCAATACTCTGCAGCTGACTGATGCCCTAGGTATATTTCAAATATTATGTCATTTCTCCATCTGGACTCTTATATGGGTAACACAAACTCAAGTGAGAGCGACATTTGCAGAAGGAAAGGAATGATCAAAAGTGCAATGAGATGATCACTAACACGAAGCAAGTTTTATTACTGATTTTTTCCATATATCATATATTAAAGTAGCAGACAGACGGAAAATTGATGCATTACAAATCTGGTGCTTGAGACGCATGCTGTAAATTCTATGGGCGGCGCATAGAAAGAAAAACTCTCTTTTTTTGTTGTTTCACAGGCATCCAGAGGTTTTAGGACCACATTACACATAGAGACCAGAATGACCTACAGCGTTTAGTAGTTTCGGAAAGCATCCAGAAAGGTCCAGAAAGCGCTCACCAACCCGATGAACTGATCAAGTTCAAAAGGCTTTCGGCACCTAGTTTTGCGATGCTGGGAATAAAACCCACAATCGGAGCCAATGAAGGACATCAACAACACAAATTGTTAATGATTATAATTCTCAGTATTGAGAAAACGAGTTCAGAGAGATTTTGATTCAATAAAGAAACGTTCATAGTTTAGTTCAGCCTGCCAGGTTGAAAAAGGGTGAAGGGGAGGAGTAACAACCTCGTAAAAAAAACCAGGGTTCATCTGGACCGGATGTTAGCACCCTATCAGGGCCCCTGCCAGGGTACTGCGAAGCTACTGCTTTGTAGGACGGAGTCTGGATTATCAAAGGCTAGGGGAAGAACCAGGAATGAAGAGGTACAGCAACAGAGAAACACAAAACAGCAGGCATATCATAACTGGCTTAATACACAAAATACCGATGAGAAAACCATGTACAAACGAGAATGGGCAAAGTTTAAAAACATGATAAAGCAGAATAAAAACGACACATGGGAAAGGAAATGTAAAGAGATCGACAACTTCATAGGGGGAACTAGATCGTCTGAAGCTTGGAAACTAATCAGAACATTAAATACTGACACCGTAAATAGAATAAACTTCCAGCCTATACAGATGAATAAATGGCACCAACACTGCTCACAAGAACTTAAAGAAGATAGAGCACCATATCTGGCAGCATCTCCAAAAACATACCGAGTAGAGGGATCACGAGTAGAAATTAACGAGGAAAGGATGTGGAAAGTAGTTAAGTCAATGAAGAATAACAAAGCCAGCAGACCAGAAGGAATACCCGCAGAACTGATTAAATGGGGGACGCAAAAACTCATCAAACACATTCAAGAACTCTTTACTAGATACATGAATGGAGAGAGAAAGAAGCCTGGATTACTCCCATCCACAAGAAGGGAAGGAGAGACGAATGTTCCGATTATAGGTTTGTCTCCGTTACTAGCACCATGAGCCGTCTCTATGGAAAAGTCATCCAAAGTTTAATAGAAGAAGAATACGAACACCAAGAAGTTGCAGAACAGGCAATGAGCGGGTCGCTCATGCATAGATCATATCTTCAGTGTGACCCAACTATCCGAGAAGAAAGTAGGAAGAAACGGAGAGTTGTACTTTCTGTTTGTGGATCTTACGAAGGCATATGACACCGTTCCCGTACAAAAGCTATGACAAGCGATGGAGAGATCCAGGATAAGTTATACATTAATACAGATGTAAAACAACTTTATGATCAAACAACATCAAAGGTCAAACTGAATGCTGAATTATCAGACAGTTTTCCAGTTACAAAGGGTTTCAGGCAAGGCTGCTGTCTGTCACCCACATTGTTTAAGATATACCTCAATGAAGCACTAAGGAAGTGGAGAAGAGAATGCAGCGGAATGGGAATAACCATTAAAGAAGATTCAACGCTGGATTCTTTACATTTTGCAGATGACCAGATTCTTATAGCGCAGGACAAGGAGGACCTGGAATTCATGACAAGAAGATCATTTAAAGAGTACGTAGAATGGGGACTGTCGGTGAATCGATCGAAAACAAAATATTTGTGCATCGGAAACGACAGAGGTGACCTACACCCAGAAAAAAACGAAACAATAAGAGTATGCACCGAATACGTATATCTTGGAGCAAAAATTGAGACTGGAGGCCGTACAGAGAAAGAAATAGACCAACGCATCATAAAAGGGAAGAAAGTGAATGGCTGCTTAAACTCCATCTTATGGTCAACAGGTATATCCCGAGAAAGAAAGCACCTCCTATACAACTCAATATTTAAGAGTATAGTGCTGTATGGATGCGAAACTTGACAACTTACTACCCACCAAAAGCGGCGGTTGCGTTCTCTGGAGATGGACTTCTGGTGTAGAGCAGCAGGAAAATCAAAGTTGGAGAGGATAACTAATGAGGAAATCAGAGTGATCATGAACGTCAAGACAGACATAATAGAAGAAATTCAACGATGACAGTTGATATGGCACGGGCATGTTGAGCGGATGGATGACACAAGAATTCCCAAACAAATCCTCAGATGGACACCAACAGAGAGAAGGAAAAAGGAAGACCCAAGACGACATTGATGGATGGAATAAAAAAGCCATGCTGGGAGCGAAACATACAACCAGGGCAATGGGAAGACAGAAGAGGATGGAAGCGAGGAACCGGAAGGCGCAAGACGTATATTTCAGTTCAACGAGCTAACTAATCAAGCGTAATGTACTTTAGCGACTTAAAAAAAAACAAGTGGATTGCTACATAAATACCTCTATCGATTCATATAACAATTGGAATAAATCTCACCTAAATATAAACTAAGTTCAATGCACAGTCAAGTGAGACAAGGGGGCGCCAAATAGACTGACACGCATCCTCCCCCTTTGATTACTCACGTGCAACACCTATTTATTCTGACTCAACCACCTTGTCCGCTTCATATGCACCCCCGTTAAATGTTTTGGGGACTGAGCTGAGTCATTGTAAATATTTCATTGTTTCGCCCCACATTTATTCCTCATACTCATTAGTCACTGATTGAGGTGTGCCGTGCTGACCATACAGGAGCATTTTTGCAAGTTTCCAAACTAGCCACACTTACCAGTGGCAGTTAAAGTATTAATAGGGTCGGCATGGATCTGGCGACATTTTTGGGAGTGAGCCGAATTCCAAATGCAATCAGGAAAAGTCCCGATTCCCCAAAGGCGCACTTGAAAAACTCTTTAGCCAAAAAAATGGCGGCAATTTTTCATGCAACTTTTGCCCGACTTCTCGTAATTGCGCCGGCCCTCGCTCTATCCCATTAAAAGCAAGAAACAGTTTTGCTCCAAAGTGGCTGCTCCTTTTTACTAACGTACTTGCATGTATTACAGTGGGCTGTATATTAGGGCCTTTGTTTTAAATTAGTTTTAGTCTCGGATCTCGTCGGATTAAAGCTTTATAGTGACCCATTTCGTATGGCGAATAATTAGTTTCGCAGTTCGACTCACTTGCCAGCCGGATTTTCGGACTAGTTATGGTGCCACTTTATTCGTCGTCAAATCTGCATCATTTGAATGTATCGTTTACAAGTATATGAAATCCATAGAGTGTCTATAGAATGGCCGCTTATAGTGTATACCAGCGTTGCTCAAAGAGTGCTCCGCGAAGCCTCGGTGCTCCCAACACCGGTACGAATTGAGCACGAGTTAATTAACCGAATACAAGAAGCTGCTCAACATGAGGCCCAGTAATGCTGCGAAGAGTGCACCATAAAGTGACTACATGGACACAAAAGTGTTTGGAGTTAAATGACGCCCATTTTGATTCACGCTGTATATGCAAGAGTACTTGTGCTAATTGATTATCCAGACGTCTCTGATCAAACTCATTAGGAAGTTGAGTCACTTAAAATAAAAAAGTCCAAAGCCGTTTGCTAGATCATGCTAAAGAATTAGCAGCTTCTGGCACAAGCAATTTCAGCTAGATTTTATGATGGATAAATGTCCCTTAAAAACTCTCGCATCTTTCGGAAAGTTCGTTCTCTCTGACGACTGTCGACTTGTTGATCCCATGTCGCCACTTCGCCCGATGCCGAGTCGGGAACTCAGTTATTGACGGATCCCCAATTAACCCCCAACTCTTCGTGTCCAACCTTCACATTGTAATATGACAGCCGAGCAGACTGGCGGATTTGAAACTTTCCACCAGCCAGCGAAAAGGAAAAGACACTTTAAATGGAGTGACACGTGTCACATGTACGCCTAGGTGGATGTGGAAACTATCAGGGCAGTGAATTTTCCATTTCTCCATTGCGAAAACATACAGCTAACGTTCAATGTTCTTACGGCCGCATTTTCAGTGTCACATCGCTCTCTCATGGAACAACTTTGTGTATCAGATCTTCAGAAAAAAGAGGTGGAAATTAAGCTCGTAAGAAAGCCGAGGTTTATCTTTGCCGAATGATTATTTGAACCCTATAAGAGCCCCATTCTGAGTGTACGGTACAACTACTGACTTGCGAATAAGACGTTGCATCATCAATGACTGAAGACTAGGCAAAGAAAAAAGGAAACCATCACTAATCACGTAAAGCGCAAACATTTCCCGATCACCAACTCAGAACTCAGAAAATAATGAGAACGAAGAAGACAAAGAAAGTACATAAAAAAATAAAAACTTCAAAATCGATTGTAGAATATCAAGTAAAGCAAAGAAAAGGGAAGTAGAACAATATCGACATCGACAGGCCTTTAAAATTGTTGCAAGTTGTCTTCCTCGCTTTGAAGCGGCCTTGGCCTGAACACGAGGAACGGAGGAAATTTGGTCTAAAGGTTTGCCAGGTTTTCGTCTTCTACAGCAGGTGTGATTTCTGCCCTTCTGTGCCTTCTCCAGTATTGGACTTTTCAGAAAATTGTGGAGGATCCCAGTGTGAACATCCTGGTTGCGGAGAAGTTCTGTTTTCGAGAGCGGGAGGATTTGAAGCATCCATTTACAAATATTCTGGAAATGGAGATGTCATGTGTACCAACGCAGGAGAGTCTGGGCCCCTAGATTGTAAACCAACAGCAGAACCGCTTTCAGCAGAAATGTAGGCGTAATCCGGGATAGCGTCTGGATTAAATGGAGCCATTAAATGGAGAGATTAAAAAATTCCAGTTGCTCTAAAGCCCAAGAAGGAATTGAGGCAGATAGTGGGCGACCAAGAGGTGTTCGGGTTCCAGACATAGAGGACCAGGTATTGGAGATAATTACAGCAGAGCCTTCCACAAGTACCGCATTGCACAACAACCCACACTTTCCCAGACAACGTGACGAACTGAACATGAGAAGCTGCTCAAAATGTGAACCCAGTAATGCTGCGAAGAATGCACAATAACGTTATTACACGAGCAGAAACATCGGAAGAAACGTTGGAGTTAAACGGGCAGAACTTCGAACACCTTTTGTGAGATGTCCACATTTCAAAATATTAATTGAAAATACACCATTAGCTATGACCTTTAATAGGACATATTGTTGGCATTCGTTGAACCGGTTAACCTAACCTTTTTCATTGTCACTTTCCCTTTCTGTGTTTATCTGTGGTTACTTGAGCTTTTGATATTTAAGAAGAAACAGGTATTTACGTAATATTAATGAGGCAGATGACCTTGAAAAAACATTGTTGCCGTTCTTCTGATATAGTTTTTTGCAAATATCTCAGTTTTCGATAAGAATTTATTTTTTTTACTATTTTTCCTGTACTCCCTATACACCCCTTAACAGAAATGACGCCAATTTTGAATCACCCTGTACATACAGTGAGTCAGTGGGTCCCAGAGGTAATGTCTAAATTCATTTAAAATTCAGCGGACCGTTTTTTGGAAAAAAAATCGTTGTTTTTATACTAAATTTATTTATACAGGGTGGTCCAAAAATAAGTGACATATAACTTTAATATATAAATAAAATTGATATAATAACATGAAAACCCGCTTTCATACGGTATTTTAAATGTCACGTGAATCTGAAATGCAGCCATAACAACTACATACGGGCAATAGAGATTCAACGCCGCATCTATTATAAACCCCGCCCACAATAAAAACCGGCCGCTTACAAAGGTGGAATAAAGCATTTACACAAATTAGTAATCCCCTAATCCGCTAAGCGTGAGGGTATGGCATAGTTTTGAGCAGAACGGGCCTAAAACACTTCTTTTTGCCGGGCATTAAAGCACGAAGTAAAACTGGAAAGGTAGTTTTGCGACACGATGTTTTTGCTCGTAAAGTTGAGATAATTCTGGACCCACCGTTTGGATAATACCGCAAGCAGTGGCCGAAAAAGCCGATTTAATACCGGCTAGTTTTAACGAGCTGGATAAATGGGCTAATGAAAAATCTAAGGCCTATACAGTGTTGAAAAAGGCGGTCGCACGTTTTCGGACTGAAAGTCAAAGGGAAATTTATTAATAGTCCGAAAATAATCGTTTGCGTTGAACTGCCGGTGTTTTCCGAACGCTTCCCCCTAAGAAAAGATATTCGGAACTCATAAAGGGCTTAATGAATTTCGGATTGCCGGCAAAGTTTCGGGAACATCGGGTTATAAAAATTAATTAAAAAATTAATTGAGATTTTATCAATTAGCGTTATTAAAACTGAATCTCGCAAATTTGTTTCCGCACCGTCAGCCATTCCAAACAAGAATTTTAATTGAACGGGGGCAATCATCGCTCGAAGAAAACTCTTCTTGCAACTTTCCTTCGATATATTTTCGTTGCACTCAATCGAGAATCACTTCAAGCAACTATTTAGATGATCAACGACCGGGATTCATTAGCATTGGCCAATCAACTTTTTCAGCACTCGATCGTCGTCAGTAACTTAATATTATTACGCTTCGTCTCTCTCAATGCGCCGTCCAAACCGAACGTAATTTATTTCAAATGTAATATTAAATTACGATATTTTCAATCGTATTTTGCGACTTTATGGCTCATAAAAGTGTTTTTTTGTGTGAGTGCGTGTGTGCCAGTAAAGCCCCAATTTCTGTATGCCAGTAAACACATCGCCAAATTGGATATGGAAATTCATGTCGTTGCTCACATCATAAAGAAAGTGATGAAATATTTTATTTAGCTGCACTGTCTGATTTTTATTGCCCTGCTAGGCAGGTTTTTTTAACCTTTTTTATTAACCTTTAAGCAAATCTTATAAAATAGACAAATTCTTTTTATTTGATTATTTTGTTTCATCAAGTTAAGGGAATTGGAAAAGGCTGTTTCCGTACGTTTTCTATCATGTAATAAGTGATTTCGACTGTGGTTAATATCAACGAATAACACAAGTATATTTGAACGAATAACAAGAAATATATCAAGACCCGCAGATCTAGAAAAAGATGTTAGACTACACGTAACCAAAGCCAACAAAGTAGCAGGACACTATCTGGAAGAATAAATACCTCGCTAGAGATGTTAGGAGTCACATATAAAGGGTGTTCCAATAAGAACGACGGTTTTGAATTGATTTGACATTAAAAAAAAAGGCCGTTCGTTAGTAGACAGCAGGAGGTTAAGTAAAATGGAGCGGTTCAATACACAACAAGGAATTCTCATTGTGAAAATTTATTATCAAAGTGGTGGCAGTTTTGCAGCCACAGTTTGAAAAATGCGTACAATTATGGGCCATCGGAATGCTCCAACTGAAGCCACTGTGAGAAAATTAATGAAGAAAATGGAGTGAAAACAGAAACACGCGTTCGTCCTGGTCGCTCGACTGAAAATATCGCAGCAGTATGCAAATGTTGAGGAAAGGCCAACCACATCAAATCGACATCGAATTTTAACAAAAGATTTGAAGCTTCATGCGTACAAAGTTGAATTGGCTCAAGAGCTAAAGCCGGAAGGCCATGGACAACGAAGAGCCTTTGTTGATCGGATTTTGGAACAACGACAATTGGACGGTGATTTTTCAACGAAAATCATCTTTAGTAACGAGTTTTTAACTTTCGACTTTTTTCTTTGGGGTTTTTTAAAGTCACAAGTTTAGGTGAACAAACCAACAACGATTGAAGCCTTAACAGATGAAATTCAACGCTGTATCTCTGAAATACCGCAAAACTTATGCGCAACAGTCCTTGAAAATTTCATGAAAAGAGCACGTCTGTGCCAGCAAAGTCGAGGCGGTCATTTGTCCGATCTGAGACATCCAGAGCGAAATTTCCGCATACAGAAATTTTGCCTGGGCGGAAAAATTGCGAAACTTATCTCCCCGTGATAATTCTTTGTGGAAACTTTCAACAAGCCTACGAAAAGGCTACGAGCAAGTCCCCGCTCTTGAAAAAGAGGGGCTGAGTTACATTACCACCAGTGACTAATGCGAGCTGTTCGCCGACTACTTGGCAGAAGTACACAAAGTCCAACCAGCCCTTCAGGATAACGAAATAGAAAGACAGACCGCTGTTTTTGTAGAACGGAAGTATCCTATACCACCCTCGATTTTGCATTCCTATATAACAACCCCGTCGGAGATACAATCATGTCTTCGGCGACTCCCTAGCCGAAATGCCCCCGGGCCAGACCGAATACCTTATTTACTCCTCAAAAACTTACCGCCGAAAACTATTGTGCTAATAGTACAAATGGTCAACGCAGTCCTTAAATTGCAGCACTTGCCACAGGACTGGCAAAAACGCTGTAATAATTCCTATCTTAAAGCCGGGCAAAAACCCGACTAATCGGCCTCTTATAGGCCAATTTCCCTCCTAAACTCCCTCGGCAAATTAACCGAGGAGGTTATCCTATCGAGACTACAGGCAGCAGCCCAGCTTCGAAGTTTAATCCCGGATGACCAGTTTGGCTTTCGAGCAAGACATAACACAACGCTGCAGACTGCTAGGATCGCAACGAACGCCTATGCAGCATTTAATAAGCTTCAAAGTACGGTAATGCTGCTTCTCGATATGGAAAGGGCCTTCGGCCCAGTTTGGCACACAGGCCTGCTGTACAAGTTGTTTGCCGTACATTCACTGCCACTCTACCTAGTTTCCCTTATAGCGTCTTACCAAAAAAATCGTACCATCCAGGTGAAAGTGGAGAATTCCACTTCTGCCAAAAGACGCATCGCGGCAGGAGTACCACAAGGCACAGTGATTTCGCCGTTTCTGTATACATTGTATACAGCAGACATTCCAAAACTTCCTACTACAAAAATAGCACAATACGCGGATGATACGGCTATTTACACATCATCTTTCTATGCTCAGGCTGCGAAATCTCGCATTGCACATCACCTGAGTTTATTGACGCCGTATTTCGACAAGTGGAAACTTAAAGTGAATCCCAGGAAGACTGAACTTATTATCTTTAATTCGCGCAAATTCACTAACAATAAAATCCTATCGCCATTCATGGTCCAAAATACCCCAATCAAGCCAGTAAAAGAGGTGAAATACCTGGGATTCAAACTAGACGCCCGACTTCATTTCAACAAGCATGTTGACTATGCTGTACAAAAGACTTTCATGGCGCGAAGAAAGTTATACTCTCTTCTGGTGCCAAATTAATTTCTGTCACCTCAAAACAAACTTCTGCTCGACACCTCCACCATAAGACCCATACTGACCTACGGCTCCCCTGTCTGGCACTCTGTCTGTGATGCCACGAGACGGCGTGTTCAAATGACCCAAATAGGTTCCTGAGAGGGGTCCTATCGGCTGACAGATACACCAGAATAACCGAAATGCACGAAGCTACAGAGATGGTCTATATAACCGACTATATAGATACCATCGCTGCAAAATTTTATCATAGGAGTGCAAGGCTCAGTCCTTACGCGAAATATCACCCAAGTTAGAGCAAACGATCGCCCAACCCATGGTCCCTGGAGGATTTTGTCTCTGACAGTACGAGACGACAAACAAACATTGCTTGCCAAATGCAGACAGTCGTTTCTAGCAGGCTGGAAACGCACAAATCCAACATAACGTGACTTGACGGGTTCGTCCTGCCTCGTTCTGGTTGGTGTTTGGCTGGTCCATGCACCGATCGGGGCGGGGGCGGATGGATTTGGTCATCTAGTTGAAACTGCCTGCGTTAACGCCACGGCTGACAGTATCAAACTTAAGGTCGAAGCAAAAGGGGTTTTTGGCTTCCCTTCAGGAAGACCTTTTTTCCTTAATGAATGCCCCTCGAATAAAACCAAAACCGCCACTTCAAGACTCCTGACGTTGTCGTGCGTATGGCTAGCTCGGGAATGTCCATGTTAGGGCACTGCCCAGGTAATGGACGACTTAGCGCGCCTATTTAGATCATGGGCAAAGAGAGCTACCGGCCGAACATCTGGCCAGACATGGAAGTTGACTTGTTTGTGAGTTTTATTAATGTGAATGTTTAATAAATGTTTATCTATCTATCTATCAACAATAGATTCTATAAAAAGTTATCGCTCAATGATCTACCCACAGTTAACCCCGCGGTAAGTGAATGAGAAAAAACCCGGTAACCTACAAATAAGAAAACATTTTGGTGATTGGTGGTGAAACGAAATTCTTAGATATGAATCAGTGGGTTAGAAAAGAACGGTTTTGAAATGTGGACAACTCACAAGAGGTGTTTGAAGGTCTACCTGTTTAATTCCAAAAATGTTAGTCCTAGTGTAGGCACGTTATTGTGCACTCCTCGCACCATTACTGGGTTCCCATTTTCGGAAGCTTTTCGTATTCGGTTAATTAACTCCTGTTCAATTTGTACCGGTGTTCGATAGACCAGAGATTTAATGTGTCCTAGTGTATATTGTAGTACTCACAGTGGTGTGAGTGGTATGGTGGCGATGGCATCCGCTTGCCGCATGGGTCATAATCACAGTAGGTATATTTAAAAGGCATAAAATAAACAGGTTCGAGCCGCCATATTTTTCTTTACACCGTCCAGTCTATTTGTGCACGTTTGAACATTTCGTGCAAAAGAAAATTTAATATGCTTGGATACGGCCGTTTTAGTGCATGGAACTGTGACTCGCATTTTATTGCAAAATATACTTCTCCAAAAGCAGTTATGTGGACGTTTTAATGAGAAATAAAAGAGATGACTCGCAAGTAGCATACACAGCCAATTGTAACATGTTGCAATGGTAGGAACTAAATGTTCTCTAAAAACTCTCCTTCTGTATTTTTATAAATTTATTATGGGAAGAGTTCATTCAAAAGAGAACATACAGCCTAAATGAGAACATTGCATTAAGAAACAATGATTTCATTGCAAATGCGAATGGATTTTAACGTCCTTCTGAGGAAGAACGATGTTATGTGCAATTTTTGAACGTTAAAAATCAATTCTACTCCATAACGAATGTGATGGATTTAGACAGTTGTTTGATCGGTTGTTCAACATCAATTAAACCTTCTGGTCACAGTAATGAAATGTTAGCATTCAGGCGTACGTAAATGTACCAAAACACGAAGTTTCATTGAAGGAAATCAACTGAATTAATTGGACTTAGCGTTAAGCGAGATTTCCTGGATGCTGCAGCTCCAAACAGTTATGTGGATGTTTTGCCAAATTGCTCATTTTGATTTTTCAAGCATCTTCTTCCTACCCACGCTTCATTTTCACATTAACACTTCTTCTTCTTCTTCCTTTTGATAGGACTATGTCCTGTTTTTTCCAACTTTTTATTCGATGTCCTGTGACGATGTAGTCCAGGAGTCAGCCCAGCTTTTTGGTGGTCTTCGTAAGGGTCTGGTCGTGTTCGGTTTCTCCTTGTATGCGGCCTTGGCGAGTCAATCGTTTCCCATCCTGTCGACATGCTCAATTAACTCTTTTCTTCTTCCTCGTGATCATCTAACAACATCTGGCATTCCATAGCATCGCTCCTGGATCTCATTGCTTCGCTGCCTGTCCCTCAGTCTGACGCCTGCGAGCGCTCGAAGGGCCCTCATTTCGGTCGTTCGTAGTGCTCTTTTCGTCCGGTTGGTGTCTGCTCTCGTTTCCGCTGCGTAGGTGAGGATGGGCCTCACTGCTGTTCTGTAGATCCTGGCCTTGCTGGTTATCGACATGTGTTTGTTTTTCCAAATAGTATTATGTAGACAGCCAGACACTCTTGCTGCTTTATTTACTTGTGTTTTCACCTCGTCATATGTATTTCGGCTGCTTGAAGCTATTATCCCCAGGTATTCAAAGATCATCACGTGTTCGATTGATTGGTCGTTTAGCACCAGCTTGCATCGTATCGGTTCCTTGCTTCTGGTCATAGATTTGGTTTTCGGTATCGAGATGATCATGTTATATTTCTTTGCGGCCTGGGTTAGCTCGAATAGCATTCGCTGCAGGTTGTCCTCATTTTCTGCTATGAGAACCGCATCGTCTGCATAGCACATTGTTTGCTCTCTCTTCAATTTGGTTTGTCCCATTCTGTGACCTCTTCCTACATTTTCACCTGGTTTATGATGCGGTCCATCAATAGGTTGAAGAGTATCGGACTCAGGCTCCTTGCCTGATACCTATCGATAACTGCACTTCCTCTTTGGCTGCCTCGATAGTTCCTTGGGTCTTTCTTTTCTCCCTTCTGGTACTCGGTAGATAGGGATTGTAATCCTAGATTTCCATTCCTGTGGTACTTCTCCTGTGGACATAAGCATACTGTAAGGTGTGATAGTTCTATCATCAGCTAATCGCATCCATATTTGAGCATGTCGGTTTGTTATTTTATCAGGGCCTGGTATTTTCTGTTCTTCAATTTGTTAGTTGTTGTTTTGATCTCTGTTTTGTTTATAATGTAGTTGTCGATGTTGTTGGGCATGGTCCATAGATCCCCTGGTTCTTCGGTGTTGTACAGACTCTTGAGGTGGTTTGTCCATTCCTCAGTTTCTTCTGCGATCTAATGAGGTTCCATTTTTCTCCGTTGTCCTCCGTACAGGTCATGTTGCATGTCGGTGGAGAACTATTCCCAATAGTCTTTTTTTATTTCTTGTTTATCTGTAGGCTGCTCTTTTCTCTGCAGTGAGGGTTTTTAATTCTGGAGTTTTATTTCTGGAGTATGGTTTGTTGGCTTTCGGCTGTTCGAAATAGTTTTGAAGAGGCAGACTGGGAGGAAATGGACGAAGAAACCGTAAACAATCGCTTGTTGAAACCCGTGAGGAGTGCAGACGAGAGGTATAGGACGAGGGGGCAGAGGAAAGGAAGATAAAATCAGCTCAGACTCAAAGATCCGAATGGAGAAACGAAGAGAGCTGAAGAATAGAATGACAAAATCAGGGACGAACTAAGACAGTTGATAACAGATGTCAGCAATGCGACCAATCGAGAAACGACTGTCATAGAAGAAAACAAAAGTTTACGTGTGCAGACCATCAAGGACAAATAACATCAATTAAGGATGAAGTTATCAGGGTCGTAGAACAGTTTTACAGTGAGCTGTACAGAGAAGAGAACAAAAACGAAGATATTAGGATCAGGAGAGTGAAACGTAGAGGTTTAGAGGACTTTCCAGAGATAACAACAGCGGAAATATCAAAATCACTGAATGAAATGAAGAACAATAAAACAGCTGGGATGACCAAATTGTTATTGAGGCAATTAAGGCGGGGGGTTATGCGTAACTGGAGACTCTGGCTCTGGTGTTTAACGCATGCCGCTTAAATGGAGCAACACCGTACAAATGGACAAAGCAACAATAATAATAATGCGTAAAAAAGGGGATATGACTCAGTTGAGCAACTATAGACCGATTAGCTTGTTATCCCAGTTGTACAAAACTGTTTATGAACATAATCACCAAAAGGCTAACATCAAAATTAGACTTCTATCAGCCCCTGAATAAGCCGGATTTAGAGCTAAGTATGGAACCAATGGCCACCTACAAACCATCAAAACGCTGATTGAGAAGACTATTGAATACAATAAACCTTTGATCCTGTCTTCGTTGACTTTGAGAAAGCTTTTGATTTTGTCAACCATGTGCTCTGGCTGAATGTGGAATAGACTATAGGTACACCTCCCTCATTAAATATATCTATGAACATGCCACAGCTTGTGTAAGGCTTCACGACGACACGAAAACCTTTCGTATTGAAAGAGGGGTTCGTCAGGGAGACACAAATTCTCCAAAGCTATTCACAGCCCTGTTGGAGTATGCAACCGTCGACTGGAATGGAATGGGTATTAATATAGAAGGAAAGTTTTTAAATAACCTCAAGTTTTGTGTATGACATCGTACTTATCGCTGTCAGCTTTGACCAGGCACAGACAATGCTGCAAGGACTCTTCGCGGCTTCAGGGGGGGTTGGCCCCAGAATAAACTTTTCTGAAACCCAATTCATGACCAACCTGGTTCAAGTCAAGAATATCTTCATGGACGGGAAGGACATCGAGCCAGTAACTTCCTACAAACTTTTGGGCCACGAGTTGAAAATAGGCAGGGATAACCAAACATGCGAGTTGGTAAGAAGAAGCCTGGGCTGTATTTGGAAATCTCCTGAGAGACCTTTTCAGACCAAGTATTCCAATGAGGCTGAAGAGAAAAATGTTCTATCAATGTGTTCCACCTGTGATGTCGTATGGTGCAGAGACTCTAACGTTAACAAAAACAACGGTGTCCAAATTGCAAGTGTTCAAATAACATTTGAACATTGTAGTAGAGATTTGTTGGGCTTGTGACTTTTTTCTATATTGAATTCCGAAAATGGTGCGCCCCTGTCGAAGGTCTTCAGGACGGTCACCACAAGTGCTATTTCCGGGTTTAGCGATTGAAAGATTGATTCTCCCAGCTTATCATAGTCGTGACAATTTTAGCATCCTGTAGATAAGTGGTCATTGTATTCTTTTGGGTGGCTCACTTGTCAGAGCTGACCGATGACCATTGTCTTGAATTTGAAGGATGTGAGAAATCACTCTATAGCGTTCGGCGGGAGGTCTACTTTTGGTACCCTTTAGAATCAGCCCACATTCCAATGGCGCGACCATCCAAGGGGCCGAAACCCAAATCGTGGGAAACATCTTTCCCTCACCCTGCTTCTCTAATTTTGACCACGCAAGTCGAAAGAAGGGACGGAAAAGTAGAAACAGTTTTCATCAGACACTTGTCGGAAGCAGTCGTGATCACACACTCGTCGGGACTACACTCTGTAGTCATCTCATCATCTCCAAACAGTCTTTGATAGAGACTCGTCGGGACTAGAGAGTCGTGATCACAGACTCGTCGGGACTAGAGAGTCGTCGACACACACTCGTCGGGACTACACTCTGTAGTCATCTCATCATCTCCAAACAGTCTTTGATATAGACTCGTCGGGACTATACAGTTTTCACCAGAGACTCGTCGGGACAACAGAGTCGTCGACACACATCTCGTCGGGACTACACCCTGTAGTCATCTCATCATCTCAAAACAGTCTTTGACAGAGACTCGTCGGGACTAGAGAGTCGTGATCACACACTCGTCGGGACTACACTCTGTAGTCATCTCATTATCTCAAAACAGTCTTTGATATAGACTCGTCGGGACTAAACAGTTTTCGCCAGAGACTTGTCGGAAGCAGTCGTGATCACACACTCCTCGGGACTACACTCTGTAGTCATCTCATTATCTCCACACAGTCTTTGATATAGACTCGTCGGGACTAACACCCAGTAGTCATCTCAACACAGTCGTCTCCACACACTTGTCGCAAACAGTCGTGAGCATACACTCTTCGGGACTACACCCAGTAGTCATCTCAAGACAGTCTTCCGCACACACTCTTCGGGGACTACACCCAGTAGTCATCTCAAGACAGTCTTCGCACACACTTTCAATAGTCACAAGTCTACAAAGGTAGAAACTGCCCAGCCCAATCGCACACTGAAGTAATAAACGGTGGCTACCATTACTGTTTCGCACTTGGCACAAGGCCATAAGAGCCTGATTATTTCCTCGACCTGCCCCCAACTATACCCACCAAACACTAATCTCAAACCCTTGGTCATTCGAGTAATAAGTTCTCCCCAAATTATTCCGGTGGTGCAATCCAAAGGTTCGAAGAAGTAGCATCTCCGGAACGCAAGTTACCCAAAGGGGCGATGGAGAGAATAATGTTAGGGATATCGTTGCGTGATATGATTCCTAAGTGCCACCATCCGCAGACTATCAGAAGTAACTGACGTTGTTATAACGATAACCACCCTGAGTGGAACTGGACTGGCCATGACGATTACCGATGGACAAGAGGAGAGTTTGGAGTGAGACCCCGAATACAGCACACAGAAGCCGGGGGCGGCCTCCAACAGATGAGCCCATGACATAAAGAGAATGGGAACGACCTGGATACAGGGGGCGCAAAACAGGGGACCGGTTTGGACAGACATTGCGAGAGGCCTACTTCAGCAGTGGACTTCGGGGCTATATGATCATGATAATCATAATGTGTCTGAGAATATTTCAGTTCGCTAATTAGGTGAACTTAATGCATCCTGCTAATTTTGGGGGTTCATCTATAATCCTACACTTTTCCTCACCAAGGTCTTTGTGAGTATTTAAGCTCTCGGATCCTTAAAGAACCTAACCTAAAGAAAAGACCCTAACATTTATGGCTCAGTTATGGTTTGCGACAGGTTTTTGTGATCTATCTGAAAATTCGGGACTGATTCCGATAGTTGAGTCTGGAACCCGCTTTTTAACGTGTTCGTGTCTATACCCGTTTGCGTATGGTGTCATTTGCAAAAGTTCAATTTTACTGAACAATATCGCCTCTTTTAACAATCCTATGGTTCGTTTACTGTTGTTCAGGGCTAAAGCGGTATTTTTTGCAAAACTGCGAAAGTCTCCAAGCTTGCAAGGATGAATGTATCGTCTGCATATCGGATGTTATTAATAAGATATAATTTCCTATACCATCAGTACTATATCCCAAGGCATACAAATTAAATATCAATGGAGATCGAAGACTAATGACTTTGCTGTTATAAAATTGTTTATCTCGTCAACTTTGTGTCTTTTAGGCTCTTGTTATAGTGCACTATATCGAATTCCTTTCAAAAGTCAATCGCCACATGACTAGAATTAATTCGTATGACTTAAACAAAGACCTTGTGGAATTTCTAGGTAGCTGAAACATCCAAATTGAGTAGTTGAGTTTTGCTGTCGAGTGTTTTTCTTCTTCTGAAAGAGTTTTATAGATGGGAAGCAACAGCTTTCTGAACATGTTGATACGAAACTCTGTGTATGTTTTAAGAGTTCTCATCATCTACTTCTGAAATGTTCTGTTGCTGGCTGAAGAGTTAGCTTTAACTTCTTCTTTCAACAGCATTGATTGTTTGTCTAACTTTATGTCCAATATCACATTTCTATGTTTATCTTACAATCTATTGAGACGATGATTTTGTGTTATGTACGGGCTTGTTTTTGGACGCTTACGTAAATTCTATCTATCTATTAATTGCAGTATAAGTCAGGTTGCTCGCATTATGTTTTGTCATTCTCCTGTTGCTTCTCTGAACCTCTTCTCTATTTGTTTCATATACTTTTTATTGTTTCATTAGTGTTAATATGCATCATCTGTCGTCCAAAATTGAGGGACGTGTTTTTCGTCAGATATCAAAAAGTACCTTCAGTACGGACTGGATACGCTTCATTCATCTTCCTCCCTGACACTCCCCTCACTCTATCATCTGATTCACTTAGTCCCATAATCGTTTGGTCTTGAAGTTCATTTCCTCCCAACATATTTTGTTTCTCTTATTGTTATCATCATCTTCCTAGAACCTTACGGGGGATTTTTTCAGCTATAAAGTTTGTAATCCGTTGTACACCAACACAGGATCCTCGTTACTGATTGTCAGCTTCTGAAACCGTTTGCTTATGCAAATAGAATCGATCTGTTTTCGCATTACGACTCCGGGTGAGTATGAATAGGGGAAGGACACGTATAAAACAATCTTACAGATAGATTAAAGAGTGTGTTATGCGATACGTGAAATTGATCGGTGTTGGGTGGGTAGAAGCAAAATTCACCAGCAGGCTAAAATTTCCAAATGTCGTACTGTATAGGAAAATCTTTCTTTGCAAAAAAGGCATCGCAGATATAGTAATATCAAGTTATGGAACGAGCTTCGTGCATGGAGGCTCGTTTGCATAAAACATCGACCGACAGAAGAGATAGGTCTCATATTTCCCCTGGAAAAACTTCGTCTATATTCGAAAAAAAGCCCGGGCCGACGATGAACATGGCACATCTAATCCAGAGAATAATTTATGTTGGACTACCCGGTTTCGCATATCCCGATTTTCCAGCAACCGAACTCTTTTTTTCTCGGTTGTCTGTTTACTCTGTATGCGGTATGTAATTTATTATCTAACACGGCCTGTGCCGCGCCTACGCCATTATAGATAAAAGGCCACAGCCGGGATTACAACCCTTATATATCAGTGGCATAATCCGCACCTTACGGGAAAAAAGGTTGCATAATCAAAAGTAGGGCCGTCGATTGCACGGTTTAGCTTGCTCTGTGAATATATATATATGAAGAAAGTACAAGCGTTCTGGCAATACCTGAAGAGAACCGGGTTAGCCTATATGTTGACTGTCTTTTTGAGGGTGTTTTTTAACACGAAGATTTTCTAATGAAATTTTCGTAAACCTAGAGGAACCCCAGCCGGTCCAGAGACTACACTCTAAGTAGTATTTCTATGAAGTCTCGTTGAACCAAATCACTTGGCTGTTACATATCAGCTCCCAGCTCCCATAAAACAGCTTTGACGTGAAGGCTCATGCATTATGGATTAACCCCGTGCAGGAGATTCACCTGAGATTCGACGATGTGGGAAGTTTGTTCGGTCAAACTCTGGCCGGGATCGGGCGACCCGAACTGCCGGAAATCGACTCCATAAACAACCTTGAAAAGCGAAAGTTGCTGTCGCCGATTGCGCGATAAGAACTATTTGGTCAAAGCAACGAAACTGCAGGACTCTTTTGGAATTTTGGACATTATCCTCTTTCAGGTTCGTTGCTCTCAATCTACTATGGGTTTAACTGTGCAGGATTATATGCCCACTTGCGCTAAACATTTTAGAACAAGCCAGTAATTTATGTTTAATCTACTGCAAGTCTATGAATAACCATACTCTGAAGTCCGTATTAAGTGATTGTTGTCAGTGTTCATTAATGATGCACCTGAAGAGAAAATGAGCCTTCAAACAAGTGGAGACAGAACGAGTTTAGCGTGATGGAACCGGGAAAGTTGGCTCAAATAGCCACTGAAAAATGTCGAACTCTTCTACTCCAATTACTGTTAACTAAGAACTGTTACTGACTTATATAGCCGCAAATTGACTGAACTTCACGTAAATCCAACAAGGTACTGATTTTTTAATTTTTTATTAAACTGAAGCTGAAAAACTCCTTTTGCTTCTCTCTTTAAAACGTTTATTTCAGGATCTAACTGACTAGCGTAACCAAAAACTAACTTCATCGAAATTAATTCATGAACTGATTTTTCAAGCTTTTGTAAAGTTAAGGATAAAAATCCCGAACTTGCAACTTTGCATCACGAGCTCTGAATAGAACTCTGAAATTTTACAAGGGGAAATTTTCAAATTCACATGGAAATTAGAAAAATGCGATTTTTTAATGATTGGAATTTTTACACAGCGTTTCTGACTTGCGTAACTGTAAATCACCGCAATCCAATCTAAACGAGAGCCGATTTGTAAAACTTGTGTAAATTTGGGACTCAAAAATCGCATTTTTCCACTGGACGCCGAAATAAATCCCAAATTTGAAGTCATATCTAGTACATCCTTGCAACTCTTTCAGACTTTTAAGTACTTGTGTAAGAAATATGCACGGCTTTCATTTCAAAACCAACCATCATTTTAAAGAGCATAGAGTTCTCTATCTAATGCTGAAGGCGAAAGTAAAATCGAATGGTCTTTTCAGGATTTAGAAGCGAAACTGTGCCATGTAAAGACATAAATATTTTATTTTCGCGTTTTTCACTTCGAAGTTATTAAGAGAGTAGATTGGCACATGCACTGCATGCTTCAGATTGTTTAACAATTTAGACCCTGAGACGGGATACACTTTAGAAGGGGCGAAAGTACTTTTTTTAAATGGCGCGCGACAATTGCTCTTTCTGCCAATCCGCCAAAGTATTTAACGATAAGAATCCGAATTAAAACGTTAGGAATAAGTATGTGATGGAATCGTACGCAAAAACGGTCAGTTTGTAGTAGAAAATATACTGAGCCAACCATTCTAAATAGAGAGATATTGGACGGTCAATAAGGGGATGCAGTAATAAAGTTAGTGGTATTTGGACACATACGCTGTCGCAATTCAGTATAAAAATAAGGAATCCCTTAATACGGATACTGTTCTGTGCTAATTGTGCAGCGATACTGTACTGCTGTATTTATACTTTAGACTGGCAGTTAACAGTTCTAACGATCTCTTGCAGAATATTTTATTGTACACATAACCTAGTTGCTATTTCTACACCTTTCAATTGTAATAATTAAGCGCAAATGCTCAAACAGCGTCTAAAATCATATAAAAAGGAAACAATACAAAAACAACAACGTAGCGTTAATTTAATTCTTTAAAGTTAGGTTAGACCTTTTTAATATTTAAAGCAGTGAACTGGACATCCCAACAACTATCATTTCGTTAAAGAAATAAAGCTACTGCAGTATTAAAATAAGGATTAACCGTATTACTGCATCATTACGGACAGTATTTATAATTTCCAATAAGTCTCTAATAACGCATGCCAAATTGGGGCTATTTGGGGACAATTTGCTGCTGCCCAGTTTAACAAATTTCAAAGGTCGCTGGGTCCACAAATATCTCTACAGGTTCTGTGCACTAGGTTTTGGCAGCACATTTTTTGGCGTCCCAATTTTACAAAAATTGGCCAAGTTGATTACGATAGAAATAATGGAATAATAACAATAATAACAAGAAATAATAATAACAAGAAATAATGGAATAAATAAACAATTT